>OX941089.1:22507500-23107500 GCA_954870635.1 Arctium minus | reverse complement strand
GTGTGCAGGGATCAAAGGGCATCTGGTATCTCGATAGTGGATGCTCTCGACATATGACTGGACAAAAAGACATGCTCACTGAATACAAGGAAGAGAAAGGTCCCTCTATGACCTTCGGTGGAAATGGAAAAGGATATACCCGAGGGTTTGGTGTCCTCAGCAATGGAACAACTACCTTTCGAAGAGTCGCTTATGTAGATGGACTGAAGCATAACCTTCTGAGCATCAGTCAGCTATGTGATAAAGACTACGAAGTTCGCTTTTCTAAGAAAGCATGTTCAGTGGTGGAAGAGAAAGGAAAACTTGCTCTCAGTGGTTATCGTAGATAAAATGTCTGTGTAATAGATATGGACTCTGCTATCACTGAAAACTTATGTTTTCTCTCTAAAGCCTCTTCTGATGTCAACTGGCTATGGCATAAAAGGCTTTCTCATCTAATCTTCAAAACCCTGAATTCTCTCTCCTCTAAGGAACTGGTTTCTGGTCTTCCTCAGCACTCATATGCTAAAGAATATCTCTGCTCAGCATGTGAAAAAGGAAAACAAACAAAAGCTAGTTTCAAGTCTAAACAAGTTTCCTCAGTGACAAGTCCTCTTCAGCTCTTGCATATGGATCTGTTTGGCCCTGTCAACATCCAATCAATAGCTGGAAAGAAATATACGCTTGTCATTGTTGATGAATTCTCTTGTTATACCTGGGTTATCTTTATTCGCTGTAAGAATGATACTCTAGAAGAACTAATATCTTTTGTTAAAAAGATGGAAGTGCTGAATAATCTTATTGTTCGTTCAATAAGAAGTGATCATGGAACTGAATTCAAAAACAGTTCCCTGAACAACTTCTTTGAGAACAAGGGAATCTCTCATAACTTATCTTCAGTAAGAACACCTCAGCAAAACGGAGTCGCCGAAAGAAGAAACAGAACGATCATTGAAGCTGCTAGATCAATGCTCAGCGATTCTCATCTCCCTACTCAATTTTGGGCAGAAGCTGTAAACACTGCATGTTTTACTCAAAACAGATCGCTGATAGTAAAGCGATTTGGGAAAACAGCTTATGAACTTTTTCATGGAAGGAAGCCTTCTATCAGTTTCCTTCATATCTTTGGTTGTCAGTGTTATATCTTAAACAACAGAGATCAACTTGGGAAGTTCGACCCAAAAGCTGATGATGGAATATTTCTAGGATATTCCTCCATCTCCAAAGCCTACAGAGTTTTCAAAAAAAGAAGACAAACCGTAGAAGAAACAATTCACGTCACTTTTGATGAAACTCGCTCAGCGAACTCTAAATCAATCGCTGACAATGAAGAGTTAAATGCTTGGATGCTTTCTCACTACAGAGAAACAGAACCTTTCTTCTCAAACCATCAGCATTCTGATCCTCCAGCCGCTGATGATGATCCAAACATTATACATCCTACTGCTGAATCCACCTCATGGGTTTCAGCAGAACCTCTAAACACACTACTACCATCAAATCTGCCTTTGTCTGAAAACCTCTCTGATGAACCTACTCAACAGTTAATTGCTGATGAACCTCAATTGTCCTCATCAGTAAACATTCCAATTGTTGATCCAACCTCTGAGTTAAGCAATCATGCTTCTGCTCAGCGATGGACCAAAGATCACCCAATAAATCAAATTCTTGGTGATCTCGAAGCAGGTATTCAAACACGACGAAGCTCAGGTAATATCTGTCTCTTTGTAAACTTTCTCTCTTTAATAGAACCAAAGAAGACTGATGATGCCCTCAGAGATCCAAACTGGGTCAGCGCTATGCAAGAAGAGCTGATTGAATTCTCTAGAAACAAAGTTTGGAATCTCGTTCCTAGACCATCTGATAAAACTGTTATAGGCACCAAATGGGTGTTTAGAAACAAGTTAGATGAACATGGAACTGTAACCCGCAACAAGGCTCGACTTGTTGCTCAGGGATACAGACAAGAGGAAGGCATAGACTATGATGAAACCTTTGCCCCTGTGGCCAGGCTCGAAGCAATTCGACTATTCTTAGCTTATGCAGTCTATAAAGACTTCATCGTTTATCAAATGGACGTAAAATCAGCGTTCCTAAATGGAAAGCTGAATGAAGAAGTCTATGTAGAACAACCTCCAGGGTTTTATGACCCTAAGTATCCAAATTATGTTTATAAATTGGATAAGTCTCTCAATGGTCTAAAACAAGCCCTCGTTCTTGGTATGACACTCTCTCATCTTTTCTTATCTCTGAAAATTTTGAACGTGGCAAGATTGATAATACGTTATTTTTCAGAAAGATAAAAGGTCATATAATTCTTGTACAAATATATGTCGATGACATAATATTTGGTTCTACTAACCCATCTCTGTGTACTCGCTTCGCTGAAAGAATGAAGAAAGAATATAAAATGAGTATGATGGGTGAACTGACATATTTTCTTGGTCTTCAGATTAAACAATCTGACCAAGGTACTTTTATCTGCCAAGGTAAGTATGTTAAAGATATGTTGAAGAAGTTTGATCTTACACAAACTTCAGCGATGAAAACTCCTATGGCGCCACCCCTGACACTTAACAAAGATCATTCTGGAAAACCTGTTAATGTCATGCCTATAGAGGAATGATAGGCTCCCTGCTGTATCTAACAGCGAGCCGACCTGACATCATGTACTCTACTTGTTTATGTGCACGCTATCAATCTGAACCCAAGGAATCCCATCTGATCGCTGTAAAGCGAATTTTCAGATATCTAAAAGGAACTCCTAACCTCGGTCTTTGGTATCCCAAAGACTCAGGGTTCGATCTAACTGGTTATTCTGATAGTGATTTTGCAGGCTGTAAAATCGACAGAAAGAGTACCACTGGTGGATGTCAACTCCTGGGAGGAAAGCTGGTAAGCTGGACAAGCAAGTAGCAAAATTCGGTGTCCACTTCCACAACGGAAGCTGAATACGTAGCCGCTGGAAGCTGTTGTTCTCAAATCTTGTGGATGAGAAATCAACTATTAGACTATGACCTTCAGCTGTCAAAGATTCCCATCTATTGCGACAGCACTAGTGCTATCGCTATAGCAAAAAATCCAGTGCTACATTCAAAGACAAAACACATTGAGATCAGATATCACTTTATCAGAGATCATGTGATGAATGGTGATATTGAACTTCACTTTATCCCTACTGACTTTCAGCTTGCTGATTTATTCACCAAACCTCTTGATGAGACAAGGTTCAACTTTCTCATCAGTGAGCTTGGAATGCTGAACCTCGAAGAATAATTCTTCAGCTTTCATGCATTATGTCAGTAATCAAAAGTTCCCCTTTTCATCATTCTCTCTGATAAACATTCTGACTCTCAGGTATGTTCTCTCCATCCCCACAACTGAATCTCAACTCAGTTAAGATGTTTTTCAAAATATAAACTTTAATCACTGAACTTTCTTCAAATGATTAAAAGCTTTTTTGAAAAATAAATCAATCACAGATATTTTTAGTCAGTGATCCTTTAAAAAAAAAAAAAAAAATCTATCCCTATCTTTTCCATCAGGGATATGTTCAAAAAGAAAAATCTATCGCTGACTTTTCTTCAGCGATAATTTCAAAACGGACAAATGAACAGTCTCTCTCTCTTCTATGACATCATTTGAACCGACAATACACGACATGCCTTTTTCTGACACGTTCGTCCGTTGCTCTACTATCCAATCAACTTCGTGGGACGTGTCCATGTCATGATGAGCATTTGTTTTTCCCGCTTCTCTCACATTCTCTCTCCTCTCTTTCACGTATAAAAAGAATGTTTTTCCATTCTTATCATTTTACGCTTTCTGGAAATACTTTCAAAGCAAGAATACTCTCTCAAGCATTCTAGCATTCTCAAGCAATCTGAGTGCAAAGGTGGACTCTATGACTGCCTCTCTCAACAACACCACCAACGCTGTTCAATCAGCTGGTGAAGCACTGAAGACGCTGACTGCCACCTGCGCCTCCAAAGCTGACGTTTCTCAACTCGCTACTCTCCAAGAATCGATTGACAAAGTCAAGGAAGACTCACAGCAACAGTTTGCAGCTCTGACTACAAAGATTGATGCCTGTGAAGTCCTTCTTCAGCAGATCCTTTCCAGTCTGAAGGAACCAGCTCCAACTACTGCTCCTTCATTTACAGAAGACGATCTCACCGCTTTAGACGTAGCTGTGGAGTTTATTCATCAAGCTACGTCCGATATCCCTGTACTTGAAGACCGGCTCAAAGGACTGGAGGCTGAAGTCCAGAAGTTGTCCACCGCTGAAACCTCTACTCCTTCCCAAGCTCTCTCCCTTCGTGATAATGACAAAGAGGGGGAGAAAGCATCTGAAGAAAATAAGGAGAAAGAAGCTGATGCTGCTGCACAACTGAAGGAAACTCCCTCTCAGGTTGAGGGGGAGATAGCTGCTGACAAAGCCCCTCCCATCATCGCTGATCTAGTCGATGATGAAGAGGAAGAAGATGATGATGAAGACCTTGATCTTGAAGATCAAGAGGATGATTCCAATCAAGATGATGATGATGATGATGACGATGAAGATCAATCTCTATGGTGTTCTTCAGCCGTCACTTCATCAGCGATAGCTTCGAAAGAAGTTATCAAAGCAGGGGGAGTCAAGAGACACCTTCAGGAACCCCTTCCCAAAGCAAAGGTTCAACTGCTGAGGGAACCCTGAAGATGATTTCACTACCTGAGGAGAATCCTTCTCAGGTATGCCTTACTCTTGTTCCTTTTTCCTTCTATAAAAATCCCACCTCTGTTTCTTTCTAGCCTTTTATTTCTCTCCTTCCCTAAATATAAATCTAATCTTTTTCTTTTTCTGACCAGACAGTTCTCTCCCCTGCTTAAGGGTAAAGAGCTTCAAATAATCCCAACTGCTGAAGCTGATGACCAAATAAACCCAGTCTCTGTCAGAGAGATTGATGAAGAGGATGAAGAAGAAGAAGAGTCCCTGCAACATCATGGAAGGCCCTCTAGAACATCTCACTGGTCAGAGGAAGAGAGAAAGAAAAGAACAGAGATAATCTCTCATCTGGAGAGTCAACGACGAAAGATCCCCTCTAAATCATCAGATCTGAAATTCCTGACTGAAGCTGAAATTGAAGAATCCGTCAGGGCTGAGAAGCTGATTGCTGAATGTCAAAGAGATGCCTCTCTGGCTCTCAAAATTCAATCTTCTCAAGTCAAAGACAAGAAGCTGAAACACAAACCAGTGGAAGTCCAGGCAGCTCTGTTGAAAGAGATTGAAGAGGAACGCTCCAAAGAAAAAGCGGTCAGCGATAATACAGTCGATTGGTGCAAGCACAAAATTGACTATCGCTCTGACCCAATGAAGATCGTAGCTGTTGCTATCTCTGGGAGAAAGAAGAAGGATAAAATCTCTGTCACCATGGAGATTACCAGAGAGGATGGAAGCTGCAAGGCAATGTTTATTTCAAAGCTGGAAGACTTCGGCTACATGGAGTGGCTTGAGTTCAAAGATGCGCTGAAGAAATCAAAGTCAACATACAGAGGCTACGTTGAAAGGGTAAATGATGCTCTCATCAACAAAGTCGCTGCTATACTAAAGGTGCCATCTACTCTTCCTTCAAGATGCATGCAAGTCAAGAGAAAGCCTGTCTTCTCCTCTTCTGATAATGTCGCAGTGATCAGAAATGAAACCTCCATCAAATTCTCAAGAGAAGCTTTGTTCGGTCCTCCTCCTGATCTTTCAGTTCTGGATCTATCTCTGCCTCCTGGCGGACCATATGTTGCGGGACAAGTACTCGAAGAACCTTTTGGAATCTTCTTCAGAGATGACGAGGAACAACTCAGATTTCAAAGGGTCTCTGAAATCCCAATCTGTCCCCTCGCTTTTCTCAAGGATCTCATGTGCCTATGGTGTACTCTCTCTCCTGCTACTGAGCCAATCATAACGATCATCTGCAAAGAATCTTTAGAGCGAAGGCAAAAAGGAGAAGAAATACCTCAGTATTTGATCAATCCTCCTAAACCCTCTTTAGATAGCTGATAGATTAATTTCCTTTCTTGTAATCTATTAGTTTAACTTACAGTAGTTAGTACATCACTTGTACTTGTAATTTTCATACCTTGTAATTCTTTTCTTGGATTAATGAAAATTTCAGTGAAGTACTTAACTCCATCAGTGCTGTAAAAGATCCCTCAAAATAGTAATTGGGACATGTATGTTATGAGTCCTGATTATTCCATCATTTTGAATTATAAAATAATTTTCTTCAGTTACTTTGTCATTATCAAATAGGGGGAGATTGTTGATCCAAACTCTCTCAGTGATTTGATAACGACCCTCTTCTATACTTAGTGAAAATCACGTTTTAATATGTATTAGTGTTTCACCATCAGCGATCATACTGAGTCTGTTCAGTTATCACTGATAGTCCTTATAAACATTTCTATGTATTAGTGTTTCACTATCAGTGATCAGACTGAGTCTGCTCAGTTATCACTGATAGTGTCTGAAGTAAACAACTAACGTAATCCCTGAAGACAAGTCTCGCGTCAACATATGTTCATAGCTGAATCGAAGACGAAGCTGCTGAACAAAGAGAATTCTACTAGTGACCTGATGCGGATATCAGTGAAGCAAAGACAACTCTACATATACGCGAAGGAACATGAGGAAAAGCTTCAGCGATAGCTGAACCTCTTTATCTATGAAAGAAGAGATACTCAGCGATCAATCTATCACAAAGCTTATGCCCCAAGTTTCTTTTGTCTATCCTTGCACAAACAAGTACTATGTGTCAGAACGGACATGTCTCTGCCACAATTCGTACAACACCTCTGTCAACTACACTGTTCTTCGGGACCAACAAGTGGTATCAGAGCAATTTGTTTAATCTAATAAACAAGATCTTGCTGTATACTCTTCCTTGCTATTCTAAAATGGCACTAAACACAAACACAAACTACTATGATAATGGTTCACTTTCTAAACCTCCTCGATTTAGCAGAGATAACTTTTCTCTATGGAAAAATCGATTGATGCTATTTCTTGAAGGTGCGGATCCTACTATACCTGAATATATAGAAAATGGACCCTATGAACCTGTAAGAATTATAGCTGCGGTTCCCGCTACTGCCACCACTGAAGCTGTCCCTGCACGCTATGTCATTAAGGAAATAAGACAGTGGAGTGATGAAGATAAAAAGAAGGTAGGCATAGATGCAAGAGCAAAGACCATTATCTCAATGGCTCTACCTGATGAAGTTTTCCATTCCACAATGCATCTGAAAACTTCTAAAGAAATGTGGGAAACCATATGTGTTCAATATGAGGGCACCACTGAAATCCAAGAGACTCGAAAGATTAAATTGGTAAGACAGTATGAAAGTTTTATCGCTGGTAAGAATGAATCTCTTTCCGCAACAAACTTGTAAATTGTATTTGATTTATCAATAAACAATTTATTAAACTTTAAATTTCTGTGTTTGTATTCAACCCCCCCCTTCTACAAACTTGTTAAGCACCTTCGGGATCAACACCAACATTTGATTCTGAATCCATAGAACCTGAGAGCAGCAACCTGCAGCAGCAATGTACTCAGCTTCTGTTGTGGATAAGGACACTGTGGTTTGCTTCTTACACGGCCAAGAAACTAGTCTTGCACCCAAAAGCTGACATCCTCCTCAAGTAGACTTTCTATCCATATTAGCACCACCCAAGTCACTGTCTGAATATGCAATCAAGTCAAAAGTAGATTCATAAGGATACCAAAGACCTAATCTAGGTTGCCCTCTTAAGTATCTGAAAATCCTCTTAACTGCTTGAAGATGTGACTGCTTTGGCTTGACTTGGAATCTGGCACACACACACTGGAAACATGATATCTGGTCTTGAGGATGTGAGATACATGAGAGATCCAATCATTGATCTATAAAGATGGACATCAACATCCTCCCCCTCGAGATCAACAGTGATCTGTTTGTGTGTTTCCATTGGTGTGCTGGCTGGCTTTGAGTCTGATAAACCATACTTATCTAGGATTTCTTTCACATACTTTGATTGACTTATGAAAATCCCATCTTTCTGTTGTTTCACTTGAAGCCCAAGGAAGAAAGTGAGCTCACCCATTGAACTTATTTTGAAGCTCTTGTGCATCAACTCTTCAAAGTCTCTACACATCTGATATTTTGTGGATCCAAATATGATGTCATCCACATAGATCTGAACAAGTAGGGTGTTCTTCTTACTTCTTTTAATGAAAAGGGTCTTGTCAATGATTCCCCTTTCAAACCCATTTTCCAAGAGATAGGTAGACAGAGTATCATACCATGCTCTTGGGGCTTGATGTAGACCATAGAGTGCTTTCTTAAGTTTGTATACTCTGTCAGGATATAATGGATTTTCAAATCCAGGGGGCTGACAGACATATACTTCTTCATCAATTGTTCCATATGGAAAGGCACTCTTCACATCCATCTGATATACCTTGAACTTCATATATGAGGCATAGGCTAGAAACAGCCTAATTGCCTCTACCCGTGCAACTGGAGCAAAGACTTCCTCATAGTCTATACCTTCTTCCTGAGTGTACCCTTGTGCCACTAGCCTTGCTTTGTTCCTGATTACTATTCCTCTCTCATCCTTTTTATTTCAGAAAATCCACTTGGTGCCAATTGCTCTATGACCTTTTGGAAGATCCACCAAGTCCCAAACATCTTGCAATTTAAACTGTAGCAACTCTTCTTGCATGGCTTCTATCCAACTTGAATCTTTCATTGCATCATAAGCCTTCTTAGGCTCAATCTGAGATAGAAAGCAAGAGAGTACTGTATGCTGCTGATCCTGCAAATCTTGAAGTCTGCTTTGATTCCCAGTCATCATAGGAGAAGAGATGTCTCCTATTACCAACTCAGGAGGATGATTCTTCTGAGTTCTTGTCTGATGATTAGGCTCTTCATTAATTCCCACATCTAAATTGGAGTCATTTAAGTCAGCTGAGGGGATCTCATCAGCTACTTTTGGCTCTTCATGCTCTGGATTCTCCTCATCTCTTCTTTCTTCTTCACTCTGAATTGGTTCAGTAATAGTCTCCCTTTCACAGATTTCAACAGGGTTCATTGTAGGTATGGGAAAGATTACAGACTGAGGAATAATATCTTGTACTTGTTCATCCCCTGATCCTCTACTTCCTGATCCTGCATGATCATCACTACTGAAACCCAAAGAGTTAGTTAGTGAATCAATGTCAAATAACCACTGAGGACCTGAACCAATAGGGTTTGGTGAGTTCTCATTGCATTTGACATTGTCACTTCCCTCAATTATTCTAGAAGAAGAATTAAACACTCTGTAGGCCTTACTCTGAGATGAGTAACCAACAAGAAAACCATCATCTGCTTTGCTATCAAACTTTCCTAAGTGAGTTTTGGTATTGAGAATGGTACAAGGACACCCAAAAGGTTTAAAAAAACCAATAAATGGTTTTCTTTTATTTAAAAGCTCATATGGTGTCTTGTTCTTAGGCTTGACTACTAGAACTCTGTTTTGGACATTGCAAGCAGTATTAACTGCTTCAGCCCAGAAAGTAATTGGAAGTTTTGAATCAGCTAATAGAGATCTAGCAGCCTCAATCAGTGTTGTGGAGTCCTAGGAGCACTGTATTGCCTCTCAATTCCTTTTTCCTCACAAAAGGTGTTTAGGTCAAGATTTTTAAATTCAGTACCATTATATGACCTAATGACTTTTACCGTTTGATTTGTTTTGTTTTCAATTCTTAGAATAAAGGATTTGATCAGTTCACTTGTCTCATCCTTAGTCCTTAGAAAATACACCCAAGTAAATCTAGAGTAATCATCAACAATAACTAAGCAATATGTTTTCTTACCTATACTCATGACATTTGTAGGATCAAACAGATCCATATGCAACAACTGAAGAGAAGAAGAAATTGTGTTCAACTCTTTGTACTTATGAGAAATTGTGTTTTTCCACATATTCTCCACCTATCCGCTACATATTCTCCCTTTTCTCCACCTATCTGCTACAAAGTTGTTGTTGTATGGTGGTGGTGTGGTATTGTACCCAATTCCTGATTTAAGCTTATCATGGATTTGGACCTTTAGAATTGAATCCATGGCTTTAGAAGCATATGAAAACTTTTCCACATCTAGCTTAACCTTGGCTAGCTCTCCTCTCAACTTTTCATTCTCCTCTCTAGACTTTGTCAGTTGGATTTATAGATCATTTTTCTCCCACTTCCAGTAATTTGTATCATATGTGTGTTGAAGTTCATTGGCCTGGAAACTTTTGATTTGTTCCTCAAACCTCTCAACAATTTTCACATAGTCTTTTCTATCCTTTTCTAACCTCTTAAGGTCATCACTCATACTTTGGTTGTGATCCCTGTACCTTTTAACAGTGTCTATATAAGTTTGAGAACAGAGATTAGAGAGTACCTCAGTAGGAAGATCAGATACCTCTGCCATGAGAGCTTGATTTTGAATGGCCTCTTCTGCTTGATCACTCCAGTCAAACCCCATTCCTTGTTGAGAAACCAGAGCTTGAGCAGAGTTTCTGTTCTGGTTGAAGCTTCCAGTCTGAGCTTGTTGGTGATTGTTTTGAGACACTCCACTTCTGCATTCCCTGGCAAAGTGTCCCTTCATATGACACTTGTAGCACTCCACCTTTGACTTATCAAAGCCTGCTCCGTCTTCTCTTCTTTGGGAGAAGTTGTTCCTCCCAGTCCTCTTGATGAACTTCTTCACCCTCATAGAGAGCATGGCCATCTGCCATTTAATATCCATCTCTTCAAGATCATCAGGATGAAGCTGTTCCAAGTCATCATTGATTAAAGAGGAGTTACCATGGCTGGAAAGAAAGGCTTCAAAAACAGATTCATTGCCTTTTTCTTGATTTACTCCAATAGCAGCATTAACTGATTCAGGGTTAGCAGTAGAATCAGTTGATGCTGAAAGGAGTGCAGCATTATGAACACATCCAGTAGGCTTCTTCTTTGCTTCCACCTCAGATTGAAACACTCTCAGATCATTGTACAGATCATCCAGTTCCTTTTCTTCCAATTTGTCATTCTGTCTGAATGAAAAAGTGTACATGGTCCATTCATTTCCAAGAGATCTGAGGAACTTTCGGTTGACATCATCTTGTTCCATCTGGACTTCAACAGTAGCCAACTCACCAATTAACTTATTGAATCTATCAAAAGTTTGAGTCATAGACTCATTCTTTGAAGATGTAAAATTCTCATATTGCTGCTTGAGAATATCCCTTTGATTCCTCTTAGTGCTCTTGGTGCCAGCAAATCTCTTCTCTAACGCATTCCATAGAATCTGAGCATCAGTGCAGTGGTGAAACTGATGTTGATACTCATTAGGAATGGCCAAAAGCAGGGTGCTTAAGGCTTTCATCTCCAATTGTCTCACTTTCTTCTCAACATCAGTTTTTGGAGGTGGTCTTCTTCCATCTTGTCAAATTTTACCTTCAACAGAGGGACCATTCTCAACAATGTCCCACATAGAAAAGTCTGTAAGGAGGATGTACTGCTTGATCCTAATTTTCCACATGTCAAACTCATTAGGTTTGAGCATGGGAACCTTTGAAACAAGAGTACTATTTGATTCAACTGTGTTGTCCATGATGAATGAAGGTTTCTGAGAATACTAGGCTCTGATACCATTTGTCAGGATTTGATTCTTAACAAGAATAATGAAACTCAGAAAAAATATTAAAGCAGTTGCGGAAAAACACTTTAATATTCAAATATCAATGTAACAGTAAAATGGAAATCACAACTTGTAAACTTTATTGAATGATTAAAGTTACAAGCTTTCACACAAAACCTCAATCTTGATGAATAGGCTCACCAAGACGAATTCTACTTCTCTAGAACTAGGGTTGTAAACCTTGAGGCCAATTCTCTCTCTAAACAAAAACTTAGAATAATCGTCTATCTAACTATTCTGAATAATTCTATACATATACTAAAAAAAAAAGATAATTACAAAACATAAAAGATCTTCAGTATATTCTTCCATAACAACCTTCTATGATTATCTTCAAACCTTGATCTGCGCGTCTTAATCACATAAGCAGTATTAAGTCATAGCAACATTAACACTCTGAGCAGTATTAATCTTCACCAGTAGTAGTAACTATGCTTAGCAGTATTAATTTCTACAAGCAGTAGTAATCTGACTCAGCAGTAGTAACTTGTCTCAGCAGTAGTAACCATGTTGTACTTGGCAGCAGTAATCAAACTTAAACAAATCTTCAGTTCCCAACAGAAAATTGAGGAAGAAGTGTATGTTTGCCAGCCTCCAGGGTTTGAGAATCCTAACTTTCCTGACAAAGTATACAAATTAAAGAAGACACTCTATGGGCTACATCAAGCACTAAGAGCATGGTATGACACTCTGTCTACCTATCTCTTGGAAAATGATTTTGAAAGGGGAATCATTGACAAGACCCTTTTCATTAAAAGGAAGTAGAAGGACATTCTGCTTGTCCAAATCTATGTGGATGATATCATCTTTGGATCCACAAAAGATCATATGTGCAAGGACTTTGAGGAGTTAATGCACAAAAGATTCAAGATGAGCTCTATGGGTGAACTCACATTCTTTCTTGGGCTACAGGTTAAACAGAAGAAAGATGGCATTTTCATAAGTCAATCCAAGTATGTGCAAGATATACTTACAAAGTTTGGATTTTCAGAAGCAAAGTCTGCAAGCACACCTATGGAAACACACAAGCAGATCACTGCAGATCTTGAGGGGGTGGATGTGGATGTTCATCATTATAGATCCATGATAGGCTCCCTCATGTATCTAAAAACTTCAAGACCAGACATTATGTTTGCTGTATGTGTGTGTGCCAGATTTCAAGTGAGGCCTAAGCAATCTCACTTTCAAGCAGTCAAAAGGATCTTTCGATATCTCAAAGGACAACCTAGGTTGGGTCTTTGCTATCCTCATGTGTAACACCCTAAAAATAGGGATAACAAAAACTTTCCATAAATGGAGAAGTGGTAGTAAGTTTGCCATAACAAGAGCCTCCCAAAAAGGGGAAATATACAAACAACCTGTTTAATCATGAATCTTTAATTTAACGGATAAATAAACAACAACCAACTAATCTAATTTCTACATCTAGAAAAGAGATTACAAAAGGGGTGTCATCTATAAACCCGAATTTTCCCAAAACTAGTTCAAGTGCCAAAATCCCCAAACTCTTGCCCAAGAATCTAAACTTGTCTAGGAGCCGCGCCGCCAACACCTGAGATACACATCGACACCAAACAAGTGTTAGGCCAAAAAGCCTAGTGAGTTGGACAATAATAAGCATGCATGAACAGTCACAATTTCTTATCAGCAGTTAACTAGTGTCCAAATATATGTGGAGTCATTAGGGGAGACCCAAAGCACCAATCAATTCCACTCCAAAGAGTCAATGCACCTTGATGCCCTTAACAAGGAACACCCCAAAGGCCCGGCACACCCGGAGATCAGACCGTACAGAAAACTTTCCGAGTGGCGGGGGTCTAGGCACATACCATTCCGGTGGCGCCCCAAGACTACATCCTCCTAGTGAACTTGCCTTGATTCGTCCAACATAATGCGTATAGGAGGTCCTCAGGTATATTTCAACCCAACATATTTCCATACCGACTACGGGTACAATGTTACCATCCTATCCTCATGAAGTCCAACAAAATCCCACATGATAATTATATTCATAATGCGTATGACTATGTCACCAAAGTGATATTCCAACTAAAATCATCATAACACACATATATACGCATACATTTAACCTATCGAGGTACCCATTTTACATATCCATGGGAAAAGCCCCACATAATGGTATACATAAAACATAGCATATCACCAATGTCCATATTTCTAACCATTTTCATCAAGAAATCCCAAATACTTAAACACATAGAGAATGAAATAACATATAGAAGATTTTGATGTGTATCTAGTTTTAATAAAGGTTTAGTAAACTCACAATCTAGGTTTTTGACCAAAACCTAGAAAAGATGAAACCCTAGTTTGAAGAGATGAGACTTGAAGATGAAGCTTGTAGTTTTGAGAAACCCTAGAAGCTTCCTTGAAAGTAATAAATGCTATAAATCAAGCTCCAACCACCAAAGATGTTGTATTTATGAGGGTTAGGGTTTGGTGAGAGAGGATACTAATTTCCTTGGGAGTAAAATCGCCAAAATGAGAGAGAGATATGAGAATTATGAAGGAAATTCGGATGAAAAGGGTTTTGGGGACTGCAGGTCGATCGCGACTTGTGCCGCGACTTGGACCTGCGGCATAAGTCGCCCGCTATCCCAACCAATTCGAACACAATGAATCACGCGGCTAGTTCCGCGACTATAACTCGCGCCTAAGTCGCGAGGTTCCTCAAACCCGAAACATCCCAGTGGATTACGCGGCTTGTGCCGCGACTTCCACTCGCGACTAAGTCGCGAAACTCCCTGTTTACCACACAAAACTAAAACTCCCAATTCGATATTGAGCAATTAATCACAGACTAAAATGGCAATTAAACACATACGTTCTACTTTGATAAACACATAAACGTAAGATTAACAAAACCTCAACTTACCTGAATTTACGGGTGTTATAATTCTCCCCACCTAATTAAGATTTCGTCCCCGAAATCTCACTCTAAGCAAACAAGTGAGGGTAACGCTTCTTCATATCATCTTCGGACTCCCAAGTAATGTTAGCACCCCGATGATGCTTCCATTGAACTTTTACCATGATTACGTCTTTATGTCTTAACTTCTTCACTTTCGATTCCAAAATCGACTCCGGTTCTTCCACACAACGATTTCCATTGTCCACCCGAATTTCCGACAAAGGAATAACGTTTTCTTCTTCGGCTAGACACTTTTGTAAGTAACAAACCAATCTGGTGGTAAATCCAACCGGTAGGTTTGCAAACCAATCTTTTCCAAAATACTGAATGGTCTGAGGAAACGAGGACTAAGTTTCCCACGCTTCCCGAAACGTATGATCCCCTTCCACGGGGACACCTTCAACAAGACTCGGTCACCCACTTGAAACTCAACCGGTCTTCTATTCTTGTCCGCATAGCTCTTTTGTCGATCTTGCGCCGCCTTTAGCCTTTCTCAAATCTCTTTCACCTTGTCCGCCGTCTCTTGCACTATTTCTGGCCCGACAAATTGCTTTTCACCCGTTCTAACCAACAAACTGGAGTTCGGCACTTTCGCCCGTACAACGCCTCGAATGGTGCCATGCCAATGCTAGAATGGTAACTGTTGTTGTACGCGAACTCTACCAACGGTAGGTGCGAATCCCAACTTCCCCCGAAGTCTATAACACACGACCGTAACATATCTTCTAATGTCTGGATTGTCCTCTCGCTTTGGCCATCCATTTTTGGATGGTATGCCGTGCTCAGATTTAGTCTAGTACCCAACTCCTTTTGCAAGCTAGCCCAAAAGTTCGAAGTGAAGCGACTATCCCGATCCGATACTATAGACTGCGGAACTCCGTGCCTTGACACCACCTCGTCGATATACCGTTTAGCCAATCTCTCCATCGGCAAAGTCTCCCGCATCGCAAGAAAATGCGCACTCTTGGTTAACCGATCCACGATCACCCAAATGGTATCGTGACCGTGCAAGGTCTTCGGTAGTTTGGTTACAAAATCCATAGTGATGTTGTGAGATCCCACATCGGCTAGGAGAGAGAACAAAGTCCTCCTTATAAGGGTGGATGGATACCTTCCTTGCATGAGGACTTTTGCCTGTCACAGGGTGCGGTTTGGGTGCGTCCCGCGTATGCCTGTGCGGGTAGGAACAAAACTGTGAGTGGTGCCGACATGCTTATGCAGAGGGTATCCGCAAAGCGGACAATATCATGTACGGTGGACTGGGATGTTACAGAATGGTATTAGAGACAATCACCGGGTCGATGTGTCAGCGAGGACACTGATCCCACTTAGGTGGGTGGATTGTGAGATCCCACATCGGCTAGGAGGGAGAACAAAGTCCTCCTTATAAGGGTGGATGGATACCTTCCTTGCATGAGGCCTTTTGCCTGTCACAGGGTGCGGTTTGGGTGCGTCCCGCGTATGCCTATGCGGGCAGGAACAAAACCGTGAGTGGTGCCGGCATGCTTATGCAGAGGGTATCCGCAAAGCGGACAATATCATGTACGGTGGACTGGGATGTTACATCATGACTCACCATTTGATCTTCTTGCATATTATGATAGTGATTTGGGTGGTGCAAACTTGGATAGAAAGTCTACATCAGGAGGATGTCAGTTTTTGGGTGAAAGGCTAGTTTCATGGAAGTGTAAAAAGCAAACCACAGTGTCCACCTATACAACCGAAGCAGAGTATATAGCTGCTGCAAGTTGTTGCTCACAAGTGCTATGGATTCAGAATCAGATGTTGGACTATGGTATTACTTTTCTTCACACTCCCATCTTCATTGATAACAACAGTGCTATAAGCATTGTTAATAATCCAGTGAAGCACTCAAAAACCAAGCATATAGAAATCAGGTACCATTTTATTAGAGATTGCAATGAAAAGAAGTTGATCCAGGTTTTGAAAGTACACACTAGTAACCAATTTGCTGATCTATTCACCAAAGCTTTTGATGTGGGTAGATTCACATTCTTGGTCACAAGTGTGGGCATGATAAACACTGACTAAGCCTCTTTTGATTTTTCATGTACCATTTCTGTATAGATTCTTAAATGTTTACTTTCTCATATTTCATTGTGCATGGTGCTGCTAACCATTTGTGTTTAAATGTTTCAGATTGCTTTGATGTTTAGATACTTGGTACTTCTGGCTAAGTTAATACTGCCCTCACAATTACTCCTGCTGACAGTTCAAATATGGTTAAGTATGGTTACTACTGCTGATGATTTATACTGCTAATGCAAAGTTACTACTGCTTACCGTATTTCTACTACCAAACAATGTTAATACTGCTGGTATGTGTTACTACTGCTGCCATGGGTTAATACTGCGGGTATGTGTTAATGCTGCTAGGGTACTCAGTAATGCTTTTAACTGAATCCTTTACCCTATAAATACGCTCTCTGATTGCCAAAAACCCTAACGGCTCTTTGAATTTCCATTGAGTTTTCATCCTCTCTCTCTCTAGAATTCTTGATTACCAGTGTGTAAACCCTAGTTGTGTTTCGAACCCTAGAATTGATAAGAAAGATGGTAGAACTTGATTTCGTTGATGACCACAATGAGCTTGCAATGTTACAAAAACCCAAACAAGCTGAGGGTTTTCATGAAATTGTGGATTTCTTATCCTAATCACATATTGCTTATGCGCTAACGGTAAATCCTCCCATCTATGTGGAACATATGCGACAATTCTGGGCAAATGCATCCATTCAGACTGTTGATGGCAATCAGGTCATTCAATCAAGGGTCTGTGATAAACCTATCACAATCACAGAAGGCTGCATTCGCACTCATCTTCATCTAGATGATGCCTCAGGTATTTCTACTCTCTCCAAGGAAATTCTATTTCAAGAAATTGGTAGAATGGGGTATGAAGGTCCTACTGATGTTTACAAGTTTTACAAAAGCAAATTTTCTACTCAGTGGAGATTCTTTGTTCATACTTTTCAACATTGTATATCTCGCAAGACAACTGGATGGAGTGAGTTTAGCAGTACAATAGCTTATGATCTTGTATGCTTAGCTACCTCCAGAAAGTTCAATTTTTCCCAAATGATTTTAAATGATTTGCTGTCAAACTTGGATACCAAAACCAAAACCAAAACCAAAACCAAAAGATTTTATATGTATCCAAGGTTTGTACAAGAGGTACTAAACATGGAATTGACGGATTTACCCTCTTTTAAAGAGGTATATGTACCTAAACCTCCCAAAGGGAAGGTATTTTCCAATATGAAAAGGCCTAGTAAGGACTTTTCTGGAAAAGACACACCATTGTTCTCTACAATGATGGTTGTGTCCCACCCACATGGTGAGGCATCAGGGTCACAACCCATATCTGACCAACCCACTGATGACCTACCCACACCATTCACTTCAAATATTCTTCCTCAGATCCTTGTTGATAAGCCAATCCCCCCAATCACTCAAAAATATACAAAGAAAAAGGTACAGAAGGTTCCTTCCCTTCATGTATCTACACCCCAAAAGCCTACAAGCCCTCTGATGGAGCATTCTCCATCAGAGAATATCCAAAGGGAATCCACAGGGTGTCTCCCAACCCCGAGAAGGTGCTCTCTAAGGAGAAGGATGAGCATATGGGCAGCAAGGCTCACACTACTGATTCTGCACAAGGTGTGGGTCAGGATAGTGTGAATATAGCTAAGACCTTCCCCACGACAACTTTGGATGAGAAATCATCTAAGGTACCCAGGTGCCAAGAAACCAAGGGGGTAGTAGGTGCTTCTGCTAGGCAGATGGCCTCTACTAAAAGATCCCATGATCCTTCAAGGGTGGTAAACACACCTAAAGGAGGTGAGGACAAATATAACTATGACGAATTGATGGAAACCATGTTCTAAATCAGGGTTTGGAGATAAAGGAGCTGAAAAAGGTGATCATTTCTCAACAGGGGCAGATAGCCAAACTCAAGAAGATGGTGTTTAATTTGGTGCACAAAAAAAAAAAAAGCAATTTGTCTTGAAGAAAAGGGAAAATGCTCATGATGCTTCCAAAAAGGGGGAGAATCAAGAAGCTGAAGTTGAGAAGGAAAGTATGGAATTTCAATGTGAGGGGGAGGTTGGTGGAGAAGCTGAAAGAAATGTTGAGGAGAAGAAGAAAGATCAAGGTGTGAAAGAAGCAGAAACTGAAGAAGCAGCAGTAACTACTGAACCAACAGTAGAAACTGCTAAAGCAGTAGAAACCAAGAAAGCAGCAGCAGAAACAGGAATGTCTATGGAAGAAATAGAGATTGCAGAGATGTTGGTTAAGGCAAAGAATGACACTCCTAAGGCTACTCAAAAGGCTAAGGGAGTGGTGATTAAAGAAGGAGGCACAGAGAAGAAAAAGAAAGAGATCAGTGTGTCAGATGCAAAGAAGAAAGGGAAAGAAAAAATGGTTGAGCCTGTGAAATCATTAAAGAAGCAGAAGCAAATAGAACTGGATGCAGAATTGGCAAAGAAAATGCAAGAAGAACAAGAAGCTCTTTCTTTGAAAGTAGCAAAGGAGTTAAATGAACAGTTTAAGAAGGAGTTTGAAAAGGAGGATGATATTCAAAAGGCCAAAGACAGAAAGATTGCAAGAGATTTGGCAACAAGGCTTAATGAAGAATATCAGAAGAGTTTGAAGACTGCTGCAAAGAGGGTTATAATGAAAGCAACCAGACAAAGGCAACCTTCAAAGACCTTTCTAGCTGCTCAGGAAAGAAGAAAGATGATAAACTTCTTGAAAGGATCTGTTGGAGTTCCTGAAGGGATGTTTGCTAAAATGTCTTATAGCAGGATAGAAGACTTGTACAAAAAGGAGATGACAAAACTACAATCAGATTTCACTTAGAGAGTTGAAGTTGAAAGAAAGATGAAAGAAAGACATGATCTAAACATTCAACAGCCTTTTCCTGAAAGTGAAGAAGGCACTCCTACTAAAGAAAAGGTGGAAGTTTAGAAGGAAGAGACTCTAGCTCAGAAGATAGGAACTGCCAAGAGAATGAAGTCAATAACTACAAAGAGAAAGGCAAAAAGACCAAGAACTGAGGAAGGTGAGAAAGAGCAGGGCAGTGAAAGAATGGAAACTGAATCATTAAGAACTACAGATGCACTTCCTGTGCCTGCTACTCCAGTCAGTTCAATGCTTCCAAAGATTATCTTTTGGGATGTGTGTGTGGAAAAAGACAAGCACTTTCTCAGGATCAAAAGAGCAAATAACAGATTTGAAGTCTATACAAGTTTTCATCAGTTCATGCAAAAGTGCTCAAGAAGTGACTTGAAAGACATGTATTCTGTTGGGATGAAGTTGTATGAAGACAGGATTCAGCAAGGAGCTCAGGATGATACAAGGCTGATCATGAACTGGATATGTCTTATGTTTGAACCTGACAGAATACATCTTGAAAAGCAGAGTGTGTTGAGTTGGCGTTTGATTAAGCAATGTGGAGTTTATGTTTTGTTTATGTCAAAGGCACAAATAGAGTATTATCTGGTGGAAAAGCAGTATAAGCATGATGGGATCAGATTGAAAGGTATGCTGCAATTAAAGCTGAGTGGTGGAAGAGGATCAGAAATGGAGAAGGATCTAATCCAGTTACTCAAAGAGCAGAATCAACAAGAGCAGCAGAAACAAGCAGAGTATGTTGAAACTCAAGAGCATAGTCAAGAGCAATCAAGTCAACAATCTCTAGAAAAGCCTAGACAATCTGATGAGCAGTTTGATTTGTATATGACAGTGACAGATGAAGAACCTTTGAAAGTTGATCCTATCTCAGTGAGAGCTCTAGAAATCATTCATTGGGATACTATGGTGGATAAAGGCACATAATACTTCAGGATCAAGAGAATGGGTGACAAGTATGAGGTCTATTCAACTTGGGGTAAGATCGTCAGAAGTTGTACCAGAGTTGACTTGGAAGAAATGTACAAGGTTGGATTGAAACTGTATGCTGACTTGTTAAAAGGAGCAAGGATGAGCTTAACAAAGATGGCTCTGGAGTATTTGTGTATGATGTTTGACCCTGATAAAGTTGAATATCTTATCAAAGACTTGCATCACAGAGAAGGATTTAACAGCATTGATCATTGGATGCTTTTTGAAAGATCTGGAGTCTATGTCATAACCATTGATAAAAGTTTTCATGAGTACTATCTGGTTGATAAGGTGTATGACCACAACAAAGAAAAGTTGCAGGGGATGCTGAAAGCTAAGTTGGTCTGCCATACAGGTTCAGAAATGGCAAGAATTGTGATTAAAAGAACAATCAATCAATGTGCAGGTTTGGATCCTGATCTGGGAAGTTGAGCAGTAGTTTTGAAAGCATCATGAAGATCCCATTTTGAAGAACTTAACTTCTTGATTTCAAAAGTTAAGTTAGGGGGAGATTGTTGGGTCTGAAATATACTAAGTCTGGATAGTGCTGCTGAGTCTGGAAGATTACTACTGCTGAAGACATTAGTACTGCTACTTGAAGAGATTACTACTGCTAGTAGTATTAGTACTGCTTGAATAGTTAGTACTGCTTAGAGAGTTAGTACTGCCAACAAAGTTAGTACTGCTAGCATGTTAGTACTGCTGATGATATGAAGATACTGCTAGAAGAATTAATGCTGCTTATGTTGATAAGGATGGTTTGTTACTTGAAGCGAAAGACAAGGAGCTGAAGATAATTATGGAATGGATGCTGAAGATCAACAATACTTTAATAATTATCTTGTAATCTGTTTTGTATATATAGTCTAGAAGTATTAGATTATAATAGATATACGTGTTTTGTTTTAGAGAGAATTAGCCTCAAGATTATTAGTGATCCTTTCATTAGAGAAGTATTGAACGTCTGTTGAGCCTGTTCAACAGATTAAGGCTTTGGTTGTAATCATTAAGTTAAATCAATACAACTTGTGATTTGAATTCATACACTGTTTCATTGATTTCTTGTTAAAGTGTTATTCCGCAACTTCTTTAACAAAGTTTCTGAGTGTTTATTTAAATTCTTGTTTTGAATTTCGATCCTGACAACCATCGACGACGTGGGGTCTAATGTCTCCGGTCTCGCTTTTCTAGTAAGGGTCGACACTTACCGTTTTCTTATCTTTGTAATATAACTGTCGTATTTAATATTATGCTAATTGTCGTGTACTTTCCTTTGTAGAAGTTCTAGGCCTCCCTAAGTCTCTACGGGGAGATGGAACATATTCGTCGGGCAGTGCCGCTTGCTCTCGACAGAGAGAAAGCGATGTTGGAGAGGGAGGGAGTCGCTCTCTCCAGGGAGAGGGAAGCAAAATTCCAGGTGGAGTCTCTGACGGTGAGGCTTCAAGAAGCCCACAACATCTTGGAGGTCTCCGGTCGCCAGACGACCGATCTGCAAACACGTCTTCACGTGTCATGCGAGATCCTGAAGGGGACCCGTGAGGAGCTGGAACGGGACTAAGTGTCCCTAGTCGCAAATGAAAAAGAGATCATGGGCATGAGGGAGAAGGAAGCCGAGCAGAAGGCCAAGGTTGAGGAGTTGGAGGAGAAGGTGAAGGTCGTCGATACTTTCACGCGATGGATGACGAAGGCAGCCATCATGAGGCGACATTTATCCGGGAAGAATCCTCTTGCCAACGCTGCTGAAGACCTCAAGATCTATCTTGCGGACGTCGGGAACGAGGAGGACCTAGATTCCGAGGATGAGAAGGACGTCGAGGTAGTTGAGGTCGAGGACGGGGCCTAAGTCAATGAAGCCCAGGTGGGTGACGTCTCTACGTCGCAACCAGCAGAAGACACTCCTCCGTCTTGAGCCTTTTGCTTTTTCTATCTTTTGTTATCCTTTTGTATTTTCTATGGTCGACCGTTGGTGGTCGAGCCTTCCACTTGTAACCATTAATTTTGGTTTATAACAGAAATGGTTTTTTTATGTCACGTTTGTCGAGTGTTTTACATATCATGCTACTTATAAGTAAACATACATGACATCATAGGTCAAATAGAATACTTAGAATCGTATGAACAAGCAATCGAAGCATAATTCAAGTCATTCAATTCAAAGAAGCTTGTAATACATTTTAAGGATACTTGTGACTAAGGCAACTCAAACAATATTGCAACCAAGGTACTTATTCGTAGCGAAAATTTCTCTAAGTTAAAAACTTAGATCAGATTTCTTTTTCATAAGGCCAAGTCGTGTGAAAGACTTATTGTCTTATGTCGTGCAATCCCGCGAGAAAACAACGTCAGAGGTTGGTCGTTGGCTAACCAACGACCTCCGATGCTTAAGTCAGTATTGGTCGAAACAAATAATTGTCTAAGGAAAAAATCAAGGGACTTAGAAAAAATATCGCTTAAGATGTGTTGCATTCCAACTATGTGGGAAATCTTGGTCGTCGAGAGTTTGGAGCCTATAGGCACCTTTTCCCATGACTCTAGATATACGATATGGACCTTCCCATTTTCTAGAAAGCTTTCCTGCGTTTGGCTCTTGGGTGTTTTGGAATACTCGACGTAAGACGTGGTCGCCTTCTTGGAAAACTTTGGTCCTTATGTTTTTGTTGAAGTAACGCTCGACTGATTGCTTTTGGGACGCCATTCGAATCAAAGATGATTCTCTCATTTCCTCAAGGGCGTCAAGATCGTATAGGTCGACTAAGTTATGGTCTACAAAATTATGTCTCGACGTTGGTAACTTGATTTCTACGGGTAAGACCGCCTCACAACCATAGACTAAGGAGAAGGGGGTTTGTTCCGTGGACGTTCGTGGAGTCATATAATTTTCCCATAGGACCGCAGGATGTTCTTCGACCCATCTTCCTTTTGCTGCTTTCGACTGAGGATATCATGGTGTCGAGGTCGTGAGCTTTATGCCACGATCCTCACAAAATTGTTGAGTTCTTTCACTAATAAACTGGGATCCATTGTCGTAAACAATTTCGGATGGTATTCCAAACCTGCATATAATGTTAGTCTGGATAAAGGATATGGCCTCTTTGTCCCGAACTTGGGAAAAAGCGGCTGCCTCTATCCACTTAGAGAAATAATCCGTAAGGACAAATAGAAATACCTTTTGCCCAGGGGCAGGTGGTAATTTACCAACAATATCCATTCCCCACCTCATGAAAGGACAGGGAACTAACATCGAGTGTAAAGGTTCAAAAGGTTTATGCGTCGTACCTGAGTGTCGCTGGCATGCGTCGCAGTTTTGTACATACCTGATGGCGTCCTGCCGTAGTGTTGGCCAATAGTAGCCTTGTCATGATATTCGATTGGCTAGACTACGACCGCATGAGTGATTACCACACTCGCCACCGTGCATTTCTTCTAGGATGTTCTGGACTTGGATTTTACTAGTAATGCGTCGTAGATTAAGTCTAGTGGACGATCGTCGATAGAGTCTATCTTGTATCACGACATATCTGGATGCTTTGAATCTAATCTTTCGAGCTTCCATTTTATCTTTAGGAAGTTGGTCGTGTGCTAGATAGTTCATTATATCTCTCGAACAATCTTCTTCTTTACTGTCAATTTGGACAACGTCATCATGATCAATAGATGACGTCGTGAGATGTACCATGGGTATCGTGTCAAACAATGGTTTGCTAAGTACCAATCCAATATTGGCTAAGGCATCAGCTTGAGTATTCAAATCTCTTGGGATTTGTTCTATCGAGAAAGGCTTAAAATTTTCTGATTTTGCCTTGGCTATTCTGAGATATGATGTCATCTTTGAGTCTTTAGCCACGAACTCACCATTCATTTGGTTCACGACAAGGAGGGAGTCCCTCTTGACGTGAAACCCTTTTGCTCCCAAATTGTGTGCCATGTTCATCCCTACGATCAGGGCTTCATACTCTGCTTCATTGTTGGTTGCCTTGAAATCGCATCGTATGGAGTACACCATCTTGCCCCCCTGTGGCGACTTTAAGACGACGTCCAGTCCAGTACCTCTAGCGTTGGACGATCCGTCGACATGTAGAGTCCAGGGTTTGTCGTCGTGAGTCGCCACAGAACAAACTTCGTCTTGTGCTTCTTTCTCTAGTTCAAGACTAAAGTCAGCGATAAAGTCTTCTAGGACTTGCGATTTGATCGCGGTCCTGGGTTTGAAATCGATGTCGTAACTGCTGAGATATATACTCCATTTCGCCAGTCGACCTGTCAATTCTGGTTTTCTCAAGACAGACTTAAGTGGAAAATTAGTAACGACAGTTATAGGATGTGATTCGAAATAATGTCGCAACTTTTTAGCAGATGTTACTAATGATAATAGTAATTTTTCCATCGATGAGTACCTAGTTTCAACATCGAGTAGAGACTTACTTACATAGTAGATAGGCAATTGGTGTTTGTCGTCTTCTCTTATCAGGACTGCACTTACCGCGTTAGGTTTGACGGCTAAATATAGTTGCAACACTTCGTTGTCCTTAGGTTTTGATAACAGTGGAGGAGACGCCATATATTCTTTTAGTTTTTGTAATGCATGTTCATGGTCATCCGTCCATTGGAAGCCTTTGTTTTTTCGTATGATGTTGTAGAATAGGTGACATTTATCTGACGATCGAGATATGAATCTGTAGATCCCAAAACTATCAACAATTCATGGTCACATAACGATAAAGAAGATGAGATTGAGAGAGAATACCTTTATTCACATTGAAAACAAAGAACATGAACAAAACCTAGAGAGAGAAAGTGTTTCTCTCTAGAACACACAATCTCTCAAAACGGCTACATTGTGAATTAACTCTCTTAACCCTAATGATTAAGCATACCTAAACTATATATACCTCCCCTCTCTCACTTGTTCTAACCTAAAGCCCAATTACAATTAGAAAGCCCAATACAAATATAAATTGTAGACCCTTCACAAAACTTTCCAAACTTGGACATTTTATGTCCTAACAATCTCCCCCTAAAGTTTTGTAAACGAATCATCGTCTTTGAAGCGCCAACTCTTCTCCCCCTTGATTTCTTTGAAAAACTTTAGTGTTGCGCATCTTCAAGATAGCTCAGACTCCCCCTTTAATGAAGCTCTTATCCTTCAAAGTTTCAACTTTAATACTAGATTCGATGTGCGCAATAACCTCGACTGAGTGCACTCAAGACAACTTTATCTCTAGAAACTCAACACATTCGTTACGCCCACAAGAAAGAAATGTGTGAGTTTTGCGTGACAACCACAGTGAATCTTCAGTTTATAACAACAAATCTGTATTTGAACCGCGAGTTGAATAAGAATTCAGCTTAAGAACTTGTACTAATCAGCTCGTAGGAGGAAGCATCGTGTAGCAAGAACTACTAGGCAAGGGTAGAAGAACCAAACAACAATTGTTCAACAACTGAAGAAGGATGCTCATTTTCATAACACTCTCCAGAACACTGAATGAGTAAACCCAAACCTCCAATCTTCACAAATCAGCTGAATGATTATAGGCACTCAAAAGTCTGGATTACAACCAGAGCACCAGAACAATGATTGCAAGCACTCACAATTCTGATTGATCAGGTCAGAAAAATGATTAAGAGCACTCAAAGATCTAGCATCGTCAAGAAAACTCCAGAATGATGATAACAAATACTCATACTGCTAATCCAATCCAATCAGAGACTGAATCCAAACACGCAATGTTTGAAATCTTGATTACGATGAGCTCTGTGAATCTGAGTCAATTGCATAGAAATATATAGCAGACTGAATGTCGTTATGATGCCACTTATGCGTTCAGCGAAAATCTCAGGAACATATTGTCGAAAAATAAACTGGATCACGCGGATGAACAATTGTCGAGAAAACCGACCAAGAAAATTCTGGAACAAATATAAAAATAATTTTCCAATTTTCTGTATCATGGATCATGCGGTCAAAGCACAAAATTAAAATCCGAAATATATATCGTTTGGATAAAAAAATCGGTTCTCGTGAATTGCACAATAAAATCCGGTAACAATCTCCAAAATTTCGGACGACATAACCACTTGTCAAAAAAATTGGTCATTTAAGCCCAAAATTTTGATTGACATACGGCCCAACAAAAAGTTTGGTCTCCGGCCCAATAAAAAAATTGATGTCAACTATTAAGCCCAACATCCATATAACAATCTACAAACCCGGATACCGAGCCTCATCACCAGGACAATTGTAAATCCACAGCCACCGGATACATGGATGATGGCATTTAATTCCCACAGCTGCCATTCAATGAAAGTAACTTCACATGGATTTTCAAATCTGGATGGTGACCTGTTTTATGCACAAACCAAACCACAAGGAACCAAATCCCTTTTTGAAGCACCGACCCATTATTTAAGCATCCAATCAGATTTGATCAAACTCCCAAAACAATTAAGATTGAAATCACATAATTTATTTTCATAATCAATTCACAGCCGACCATAAAGGTGATTGCATCGACCCACATTAACTTGTATTAACCAATCAAAATTGGCATCAAACTCCCAAAATATTATTTCCTGATTAAACTACTAACTCCATAAAATCAAATAAAAAACACAGAGATTTAAAAACCTTGGGTCGATGAACATGAACTGTTGAAAATCGATCGAATCAAAGAAAAAGTTATTCGATTCGGCTCTGATACCACATGTAGATCCCAAAACTATCAACAATTCATGATCAAATAACGATAAACAAGATGAGATTGGGAGAGAATACCTTTATTCACATTGAAAACGAAGAACACGAACAAAACCTAGAGAAAGAAAGTGTTTCTCTCTCTAGAACATGCAATCTCTCAAAACGGCTACATTGTGAATTAACTCTCTTAACCCTAATGATTAAGCAAACCTAAACTATACCTCCCCTCTCTCACTTGTTCTAACCTAAATCCCAAGCCCATTTACATTAAAGCCCAATTACAATAATAAAGCCCAATACAAATATAAATTGTAGACCATTTACAAAACTTTCCAAACTTGGAAATTTTATGTCCTAACAGAACCTGTTTAAGGCTGGCACTCGACTAGTCAAATGTTGCACCTCTTTGAAGTTCCTTGGCGAATTGATATCGATTATGGCTTTAATCTGATCAGGATTAGCTTCAATGCCTCGTCGAGTCACCATGTACCATAGAAATTTTCCAGCGCTTACTCCAAAGGAACATTTTGTTGGGTTAAGTTTCATGTGGTATTTCCTGAGCATTTCGAATGATTGTCGCAGATGTTCGGCGTGGTCGATAGCTTGTCGTGACTTGACGAGCATGTCGTCGATATACACTTCCATGGTATCGCCCAGTCGATCCTTGAATATTTTGTTGATCAATCGTTGGTATGTGGAACCTGCATTTTTTAAACCAAAAGGCATAACCTTATAGCAATAAATACCTCGATCTATCATGAAGGCTATCTTTTCTTGGTCATCGACGTGCTAGTATTTGATTGTAGCCTGAGTACGCGTCCATGAACGTCAAGAGTTCATGTCCAGCAGTCGCGTCGACTAGAGCGTCAATATGTAGTAAAGGAAATGGATCCTTTGGACATGCGTTGTTCAGATCTGTAAAATCTATACACACCCTCCATTTGTCGTTTTTATTTTGTACGACCACAACATTGGCTAACCAATCGGGGTACTTTACTTCTCGGATCTTCCCGGTCTTGAGGAGGTTGTTCAACTTCATTATTGATAACCTTGTTTCGCTCTGGAGTGAACTTTCGACGTTTTTGCTTTATTGGTTTGAATGATAGATCCACATTCAATTTGTGTGAAATAACATTAGGGTCAATGCCGACCATGTCTTCGTGCATCCAAGCGAAACAGTCATCATGTTCCTGCAAAAAAGAGATTAGCTCTTTTTTAATGAAGGGATCGAGAGACGAACCTACGAAGACGACTTGGTCCGATTTGCTTTGGTCCAGGATAACTTCCTCCAAATGATAGTCATCAACAATATCAGGAGCATCTTGGTTCTGTAATTGCTAGATGGTCTGCTTTCGAGGTTTCATCGTGGTCTTGTAACAATCTCGAGAAACTTTTGGTTCACTCTTGATCTTCTGGATCCCCCACGGTGATGGAAACTTTATTGTCTGATGATACGTCGAAGGAACTGCCTTCATGTCCGGATCCAGGGTCGACCAAGGATAACATTCATTGCTGATGAACAATCAATGATGCTGAATCTAGTTTGCTTGTTGATTCCTTTGGCGTAGACTGGTAAAGTGATATCTCCAAAGGTACTCATCGCGTCCCCATTGAAACCAACCAGGGTTGTCGAACGCCGAACGATCCCTGACCTGTCGAGTCCCGTAGCCTTGATGGTGTCGAGAAAGATTATATCCGTTGAGCTTCCTCCATCGACCAACACTCTTCGGGTCAAAAAGTTGCCAATTTTGAGCTGAATGATTAACCCGTTGTGGTGTTTTTGATGCATGTCACCCAGGTCGTCTTGATTGAACGTTATCTTCATCGACTCTGTTGGATCAAATAATTGTATTCAAGATTAAAGTTAAGTTAGAGGGTTTAAATTGTATTTATTTGATAGTTAAAGTTCAGGGTTCAAACTGTAACTAGTTAATAGTTATTGGTTTGTGGGCCTCAAGCCCATTTAGCATTTAGCAAAGCCCATTAGGCATTAGGCCTGGGTATTTAATGTTTTGATTAGTTTAGTTTTAGGCTTAATCCTCATAAATTCATAATCATATTAGAGAGGTTGCCGTAATTCTCTGTAATCCTATATTCAAGGTATCCAGAACACACAAGGTTTTCATTGAATATTCAAGGGATTGGTATGTTATTCTGATCTTATATCTCTTGATATATATTGTGTTTGTGTATTAATTATCAACTAGATTAATCTGGGATAACAAGTGGTATCAGAGCTAAAGAATCAAGTTTTTGGATTAAAAACACTATTCATCGATTTTACTATTAATCGTTTTTACTGTTCATCTCCGTCACTATTCATCCGATCACTATTCATCCGGTCACTATTCGTCCGGTCGACCGATAGTTTCAAGACCCCGGCCGAAGTTACTATTCTCTACCGATCGAAAAAAAACCGGTCGCTACAGTGCCTCGGTCGGAAAAAAAAAATTTGCCCAGTTTTTCTGTGATTAATTTCTTTGAGATTAATACTGTTTGAGATATCTGACTTTTGCGCCAAACTTACTGTGTTTGATCTATTTGAGTTTTATATTGTTTGAGAATTCTGCATTTAATTATTTTTGGAAATTTATTTTCCTGAAAATTTTTGAGTGTAGTTTTTATCCGATACTTGATTCTAACGATCTCTTCTAGTTGATTCTCTTGGTACAAATTAGTTTGATATCTAACAATACAGCTAAAGATGTCTAAAGGTTTTATCCTTGATTATGACAAGATGACTCTTTCTGAAGCAAAAGCAAATGTTAAACATCTTGCTGGACAGTTGTCAAGATATACAAGCATGGCTTATGATTGTGAAAAGGAGAATAAAAAGCTCAAATCCGAGATGTTACCTCTCAAAGCTGAGAACAAGGATTTAAAGATTCAGAACTCATCTCTTCTTACTCAGATCAATGTTTTAAAAGAAAATTCAAAAGATTCAGATTCTAAAATTGACTTTGCAGGAATAATTGAGTCTAAAGAAAAAGAGATCTTAGATCTTCAAGCAAAGCTGAAAAGATCTGATTCTAGCTCTACATGGTCAAAGAAGGATGCAATGCAAAAAGAGCTTGATGAGCTTAGAAGAAGAGCAAACATTGCTATTCAGACATCTCAAGAGCTTAGAAAGACAAACTCTCAAATCTTTGCGGAAAGAGATAAACTGAAAGATCAAGTCTTTAGTCTTGAGGTTGAGAATAAAATGATGAAAGAAAAGGCAACCCAAGACAGAGACAATGCAATAGATCAAGATGAAATGTTGAAGATTGAGAAAGAAAGAAAAGAATTTGCTAAGAATTTCTCTGATTTCTCAAGAAAAGCCTTTGAAGAGAAGAAATCATTAGAGCTTAGATGTGTTAAGCTTTCTCAACAAGTTTCAGACTTTGAGAAGGTTATCATTCTAGAGAGAGAAAAGGCTGAGAATGAGAAGAAGAAAGCTGAGCTGAAGAAAGCATATATAGACTTTTCTGAAGAAAAGAAAATATTTGAGATCGAGATAGCCAAGCTGACAGGAAAGCTATATGAATTGTCAACAAACATCATGAAGGAGAAGAATGCAACATCTGAGTTGCATAAGAAGTTTGATCTGATTGAAAAGGAAAGAAACAATTTGTGTTCAATGATAAAGGAACTTGAAGAGATCGTATTCAAGGTGAAGCTGACTGAGCACAAGACGCCAGAGTCAATAGCTCAATCACCGAGAGATGATCAAACTGATTCAGATTGCTCACTCAAAAAGGCTTCAAGTTCACATGTTTCAAATGTTTTCTATAACCCTTTCTGTAATTCAGATGATAGTCTTACTTCTAAATCTACTGATCAGATTCGTCCTTCTAACCTTTTCTATGACAAAAATGTTGATGGTTCAGGTAACTTAAAGAAGAACAAGTCTCAGAAGAAAAGGATATGGAGAAAAGAAAATGAAGAGAAAGATAAAGGAAATTGGATCTGGAGAGTTAAAGGATCTCCAGAGGAAAAGAAGAAAGATAAATCATTTGTGCATACATCAAATGCAAAATGAAACTATGCCTCAAAAGGTAAAACTTTTGGCAAACCTGATCTGCTTTACACTATTAATCAACTGATGAGGTTAGCACAAAAGAAAATTAGTTGTTCCTACTGTGGCTCAAATGATTTTGTCAGAAAATATTACGTTAATAACTGGTATGGTTCTTACTTCATCTCTCCTACTAGAACAACAACTAACCCTTTAGGACCCAACTACCAGTGGGTACCAAAAGCTAAATCTGTGTTGCAGGCACCCAAGGTTTAAGGGGGAGAAAGAACAAAGGCTTCTAAGAAAATCAACTTAGAACCCGTACCTCATTATCAAAAGAGGACTTCTGGACACAACAGTTCAGAACTCGGAATTAAAGACAAAGCTTATATTTAATCCCGAATAGAACCAGCGTCTAAAGGATCCACTTCTTCTAACTCTAACTCTACTTCATCTGAGTTAGATTTATTGTTTATTGATGCCTTTGATGATATTTGTGCAGATTTTGATAAAGGCATATCTACATCAACAACTAGTTCGGAGGTCCCTACCATTTCTGAAGACATATCTGGACCTTTCGAAGACGTCACTGAAACTTCATCTCCATCAGGTACAACTAAACCGTTAGTTTCTGACTCGACTAATGCTGACTCTGTCTCTGCAGATAGTTCTTCTGGAACCGAAGTCACGAGTACTTCAACTGCTAGTCCAGAAGCTTCAGTATCAGAACCACCAATAAAAGATGTCCCGAGTACATCTATGGAGTTACCTGCTGTGCACGATGAAAACACATCGTTGGACTAAGGATCATCCCTTGAACAACGTGATAGGTGACGTACAATCTGGTGTCACAACACGGTCAGCATCAGCTATCTTTTGCATGTTTTCAAGCTTCCTTAGTTCCTTAGAGCCAAAGAAAGCGTCTGAAGCTCTACATGATCCCTTCTGGATTTCTGCTATGCAAGACGAGCTTCTACAATTCGAACGGAACAAGGTATGGCGCTTGATCCCACTACCTAAAGGTAAATCTGTTATAGGAACAAAGTGGGTTTTCCAAAACAAGAAAGACGAAGACGGAGTAGTTGTGAGAAACAAAGCTCGTTTGATCGCAAAAGGGTACTGTCAACAGGAGGACATTGACTATGACAAAACATTCGCCCCTGTTGCAAGGATCGAAGCCATCAGAATCTTCCTAGCATATGCAGCGCACAAGAACTTTACAGTCTATCAAACGGACGTAAAGTCGGCTTTCCTGTTGGGAACTGAAGAAAAACTCAAGTATGGTTAATGCTGCTGGTTCAGAGTTAATACTGCTAGAAGACTTTAAGGTTAATACTGCTGAGTATTACTACTGCTAATACTATTAATACTGCTAGTCAAAGTTAGTGCTGCTTGAACAAAGTTAGTACTGCTTAGCTAGTTAGTACTGCTAGTAGTTAGTACTGCTAGTAGTTAGTGCTGCTTAGTAGTTAATGCTGCTAGAAGAAGTTAATGCTACTGATCATGGTTAGTGCTGCTAAAGAGATTCGGATGGAAAGAATGACAGCTGGATAATCTGAAGATTATGGAAGCTTTGAGATATACATGGAAGATATACTGAAGATTTGTTTAATTATTGTAATTATCTTTTGACTAGTATATGTATAGAATGTATAGAATAGATAAAAATAGAGAACTTTTGTTTTCTTCATTCTTTTAGAGAGAAAATCAACCTCAAGGCATAGATCCTAATTCTAGAGAAGTAGAATTCGTATTGGTGAACCTGTTCATCAATATTGAGGTTGAGTGAGTAATCTTGTAACTTCAAAGCATTCAATACAAGTTTACAGTTTGTTGATTATATTCTGTTTTGATTTTCTGTTTGATTAAATATCAAAGTGTTATTCCGCAAACTTCTTTGATATTGTTTCTGAGAATTAATTCTTGTTGAGAATTCGATCCTGACAAGTGGTATCAGAGCTAGTATTCTCAGAAACCTGCAATCATCATTCTTCCTTGAAATCAGAAATCATCAATGGCTAAAGTTTCAGATTCTTCAAGCACAGAAATCCCCACAGAGGTAATGTCTAATCTTTGCTCTAAAACTTGTATGGAAACTGTTAAAAGGTACAGGGATCACAACCAGACAATGAGTGATGACCTTAAAAGATTAGAGAGAGATATAAAAGACTATGTAAGAATTGTTGAGAGTTTTGAGGAACAGATCAAGAGTTTCCAAGCCAATGAGCTACAACACTCTTATGACTCAAACTACTGGAAGTGGGAGAAAGATCAGTATGAGTCTAAGCTTAAACAGTAAGAAGAGGAGAATGAGAAGATAAAGAGTGAGTTTGAGAAAGCAAAGCTGGATATTGAGAAATTTTCCAATGCTTCTAAAGCAATGGACTCTTTGCTCCAAACTCAAATCCATGACAAACTTAGAAGAGGAATAGGTTATAACAACACACCACCACCATACAACAACAATTACATCCCTCCTATATCAGACTTGCTAGAGACCAAGAATAGGAAGGAATTGCCTGTTGGAGCCACTAAGGTAGATCCTTTAGACAAAGTGGTGGTTGAAACAGACTCTGAAGAAGAGAACTCTAGTGAAAAGAGTAAGGAAAACACTGGGAGTGGTGAGATTCCTCTAGAAAATAACATTATCACCAATGAGGGATGTGGAAAGGCTTGGATCAAATCTAAGGACATAGAAAAGACAGAGGGAAAGTCTGGTAAGGTCCACTACAAACAGACAACAGTTGTGAATCCTGTCCCTTGCAAACAGTGTACTTGCAATAAATCTGAGCCCCAAAAACATGAAAAAAGAAGGGGAAATCAAAGAAACTGGAATAATCAGTGGGCACAAAAACAAGGGGTTGATCTGAGTAAAATCAATAGACCAAAACCTTGTTTTATCTGTGGAAAGCTTAATCATGTTGCCAAATACTGTTATTTCAATCCTATCAACCAAAGAGTTAATTTTCAAAGACAAACTCAAAACTCTTTTGGTTATAGGAATCAAAGAAGGAATCAAATGGATGAGAAAAGAGCACCTAAAAAGTATTATGCTCAAAACAAGTTTGCTAATACAAAGAAAAATGCTCCAAATAAGCCAAGGAGTAATTTAAAGACAAAGAAAGCAAACAACCTTGTTCAAGTTTGGGTTCCAATTGCAAAGAAACCTGTTAGTACTGCTATCCCAGATAGTACTACTAACAAGAATAGTGCTGCTAACTTGATTAGTACTGCTAACCAAGTTAGTGCTGCTAACAAGGCTAGTGCTGCTTCTAGTAGTAATGCAGCCAAACCTATAATCTTGACAAAGTATTCCAGTCATGAGATTCCTAAACAACTCATCCAGACTAAACTAACAGATTATATTGATGAGAAAGGACAACCCAATACCACTTTGGCTTGGGTTCCCTCCAAGACTAACTGATTTATCAAGTGTGCAGGGCAATCAAAAGCTCAAGAGGAAGAGCATTCTGAATGAAGAAAATGGTTGCTCTTGGCACATAACAAGGAACATGGACTGCCTTCAAATTCCTTAAAAGATTTGATGAAGGACATGTTACTTTTGATCCAGCAGAAGGTTGAAGTTAGAAATACTCCATAGGGAGTAATGATCATGAAGGATCAAGAAGAAAAGGATCAGGGGATGAACAAAGTAGTAAGAGAAAAAGGATGGTGTCAAAAAATGTAAGAGTAGTTAATACTGATAGTAGTTAATACTGCTTTCAGTTAATACTGCTAGTAGTTAATACTGCTTTCAGTTAATACTGCTAGTAGTTAATACTGCTAGTAGTTAATACTGCTAGTAGTTAATACTGCTAGTAGTTAATACTGCTTTCAGTTAATACTGCTAGTAGTTAATACTGCTTTCAGTTAATACTGCTAGTAGTTAATACTGCTTTCAGTTAATACTGCTAGTAGTTAATACTGCTAGTAGTTAATACTGCTTTCAGTTAATACTGCTAGTAGTTAATACTGCTTTCAGTTAATACTGCTAATAGTTAATACTGCTAGCAGTTAATACTGCTTTCAGTTAATACTGCTAGTAGTTAATACTGCTCTAGGTTAATACTGCTTATGTTCCGAATACTATAAATACTCTTTGCCCGCCTAAAAGTTCATAACGACTCTTTGCATCCTGTTCTCTTGCGCTCTAAACCTTTTCTCTCTCAAGTTCGAAGTCTTCAGGCAAGCGTTTCACTAAGATCAATGGCATCAATGACTTTCATTGACGAGCACAATGAGATTGCGATGCTACAAAAACCAAAGCAAGCTGCAGGATTTCATCAGATTGTGGATTTCCTCAAGTCAATCCACATTGCTCATGCTCTTATTATATCCCCTACAATCTATATCGAGCATCAAAGGCAGTTCTGGGCTAATGCAACCATTGTTGTTGAGAATGGTGTGCAGATGATCAAGACAAGAATCTGTGATCAATCACTAACGGTTACTGAAGAGGTTATTCGCATCAGTCTACGTCTAGACGATGCCTCTGGTATAACCTCTATCCCAAACGATGAACTGTTTTCAAATCTTACAAGAATGGGGTATGGAGGCCCATTGGGAGTTTTCAAATTCTCTAAAGCAAAATTTTCACCCCAATGGCGTTTCTTTGTCCATACTCTTATGCATTGTATCTCCAAAAAGACTACTGGATGGAGTGAGTTCAACAGCACTATTGCTTATGCTTTGGTGTGCTTGGCCACTGCCAGAAAGTATAATTTTTCTAAAATGATTTTCAGTGATCTTGTCTCAAACATGGGAAACAAAAAGAGCTTCTTTATGTATCCCAGGTTTGTTCAAGAAGTTATTACTCATGAATTGACGGATATACCTCAACCTGTTAGGGTATATGTACCTAAACCCCCCAAAGGCAAGGTTTTCTCAAATATGAGAAGATCTGCTGGGGACTCTGAAGGAGTTGACACCCCATTGTTCTCTACAATGATGGTGGTGTCCCAAACCAATGAAGGTATGGAAGCAGGGTCAAGGCCCCCATTAGACCAACCCACTGCTAGCCAAGCCCAACCTTCCCTCTCAAAATCAATTCCCCAGTCCCTTCTTGAAAAACCAACCTCTCCAATCACCCAAACTTACAAGAGGAAACAGGTAAAGAAGGCTCCTTCCCTTCTTGTACCATTACCCACTAAGCCTATAAGCCCTCTAAGGGAGAATTCTCCCCTAGAGAATATCCAAAGGGAAACCACACGGGTGTCTCCCAACCCAAAGGAGGTGCTCTCTGAGGAGGAGGTAGAGCATATGGGTGATGAGGCTGCCACTACTCCTGCTAGCACAGAGGAGGAAAGTGGTAACATCAATAAGACCTCCCCCATGGCAACTTTAAATGAGAAATCATTTGAAGGTCCCTGGTGCCAAGAAACCACAGGGGTGGATAGTGCTTCTGCTAGGCAGAAGACTTCCACTAATAAAAGATCCCATGATCCTTCAATAGGGGGTAACACTCCTGGAGAAGGTGAGGACAGATATACCTATGATGAATTGATGGAGGCAATGGGTAACATCAACCTAGATGTTCTGAAACAAGGAAAAGAAATAGAGGAGATGAAGCTGGTGATCCTGTCACAACAAGTCCAGATTGAAAAATTGAAGAAGATGGTGACTAGGCTGGTTCAAAAGAAAAGAAGGAAACAGTTTGTACTCAAAAAGAGGGACAAAGTTCAAGATTCTTTCAACAAGGGGGAGAAGCATGAAGGGGAAATTGTTGAAAAGAAAGCTGAAGTTGAGGGGGAGACAGAGGAAGAGATGGAAACAGAAACAGTTACTGCTGCTGAAGTAAAAGTAGCAGCAGAAACTGAAGCAGCAGAAATAGGGCTCTCTGTGGAAGAAATGGAGATAGCAGAGACTTTAGTAAAAGCAAAGAATGACACTCCTAAGGCTACTCAAAAGGCCAAAGGAGTGGTCATCAATGAAGGAGAACCTCAAAAGAAGAAAATGAAGGAGGATATAAAAGGAAAAGGAAAGATGATTGAACCTGAATAACCTTCAAAGAAGAGGAGTCAGATTGAAATGGATGAGGAGATGGCAAAGCAGCTTCAGGACCAAATGGAAAAAGAGGAGCAATTTCAAACAGAAACTGATAGAGAGCTTGCAAGGATAATGGCCAAGAAGTTAAATGCAGAATACCAAAAGAGTTTGAAAGAAGCAGCTCAGACAGCAACTCAGGTCAAGAAACTCCAAGTTAAGAAGATGCCAATTCAGAAACAAAAGCAGAAAAGACAACCCTCCAAGACATTTTTGGCCAATCAGGAAAGAAGAAAAATGATAAACTTCCTGAAAGGTGCAATTGGTGTTAAGGGGGAGATGTTTACTCACATGGCATTCTCTCAGATTGAAGAGTTGTATAACAAGGAAATGGCCAAGCTTCAAGGGGATTCAGCACAAAGGGAGGAGGCTGAGAGAAGGATGAAAGAGAGACATGATCTCAACATCCAACAACCATTCCCTGAGGAAACCACACCTTCCAAAGAAGAAGCAGAAGAGAAGAAGGAAGAACCTGGAAATGTTGGTATAAAAGGCAAGTCTGGAAAAAGAGTGAAATCAATTGCTCCAAAAAGGCAGTTGAAAAGGCCTAGGGTGGAAGAAACTGAAAAGGAAGCAGAACCTTCAGTCACATCCTCAACAGAGCCAGTACAGAGTCCAGAGCAGGTCACTAAGCAAACAGATGAAAGTATGGATCCGTACATGACAATAGTGGAACCTTTGAAAGCTGTTCCAATCTCTATGCAAGCTCCAGAGATCATCTTCTGGGATATTCTGAGAGACAATGGAAAGAATTTCTTCAGAATCAAGAGAGTTGATGGTTCATTTGAAGCTTATTCAACATGGGGGAAAGTCATCAGAAGTTGTTCAAGAGCTGATATGGAAGAACTATATAAAGTTGGGATGAAACTTTATGAACCTGTGTTGAAAGGTACTGAAGAGAATCTTCTCAAAGTGACATTGGAATACTTGTGCATGATGTTTGAACCTGAAAGAGTGCACCATAGGATTAAAGATCATATGCATGAGTTCATATTCAAGAAGATTGACAAATGGATACTGTTTGAAAACTGTGGAGTATACATGATTACTATTGACAATTGTTATCATGAATACTACCTGGTGGACAAAATCTATGAGCATAGCAAGGAGAAGTTAGAAGGGATGCTTAAAGCTACACTGGTTTGTACAAAGGATTCAGAGATGGCCAAGATTGTGGTGAGAAGAACTGTAAATCAAAGCTTGGGCCTAGATCCAAATTTGGGAAATTGAATCAGAGGTGTTGAAAGCATCTTGAAGATTAATTCTGAAGAACTTGACTTCTTTTCCTAAAAGTCAAGTTAGGGGGAGATTGTTGGGAACTGAAGAAAAACTCAAGTATGGTTAATGCTGCTGGTTCAGAGTTAATACTGCTAGAAGACTTTAAGGTTAATACTGCTGAGTATTACTACTGCTAATACTATTAATACTGCTAGTCAAAGTTAGTGCTGCTTGAACAAAGTTAGTACTGCTTAGCTAGTTAGTACTGCTAGTAGTTAGTACTGCTAGTAGTTAGTACTGCTAGTAGTTAGTGCTGCTTAGTAGTTAATGCTGCTAGAAGAAGTTAATGCTGCTGATCATGGTTAGTGCTGCTAAAGAGATTCAGATGGAAAGAATGACAGCTGGATAATCTGAAGATTATGGAAGCTTTGAGATATACATGGAAGATATACTGAAGATTTGTTTAATTATTGTAATTATCTTTTGACTAGTATATGTATAGAATGTATAGAATAGATAGAAATAGAGAAATTTTGTTTTCTTCATTCTTTTAGAGAGAAAATCAACCTCAAGGCATAGATCCTAATTCTAGAGAAGTAGAATTCGTATTGGTGAGCCTGTTCATCAATATTGAGGTTGAGTGAGTAATCTTGTAACTTCAAAGCATTCAATACAAGTTTACAGTTTGTTGATTATATTCTGTTTTGATTTTCTGTTTGATTAAATATCAAAGTGTTATTCCGCAAACTTCTTTGATATTGTTTCTGAGAATTAATTCTTGTTGAGAATTCGATCCTGACATTTCCTGAACGACGTTCTGCATGAGAAGGTCTACGTGGCACAACCTGAAGGTTTCGTTGATCCTCATCACCCTGATCATGTCTATGTGTTAGACAAAGCGCTTTATGGTTTCAAACATGCACCGCGAGCCTGGTATGAAACTCTCACTAAATTTCTCTTAGCTTCTGGTTTCAAGAAAGGTGCAGTTGATACTACCTTATTTCTTAAAAGGCAAGGTGAGGACTTGATTCTCATTCAGATTTATGTTGACGACATAATATTTGGGTCGAAAAATCAGAAAATTTGCAAGAACTTTTCAAAAATAATGGAAACAAAGTTTGAAATGTCGATGATGGGTGAGTTGAATTTCTTTCTTGGTCTACAAGTAAAGCAATTACCTGACGGCATATTTATTAATCAAGCTAAATACATAAAAGATATTTTGAAAAAGTTCAATATGTCAGATAGTTCTGTCATGAAAACACCAATGGCTACTGGTACGCTCTTAGACGCAGATCCCTCCGGGAAACCTGTTGATCAAAAGGTGTATCATAGCATGATTGGTTCTTTACTTTATCTGACTGCCAGTCGCCCAGATATAATGTTTGCCACATGTTTTTGTTCGAGATATCAGTCCAATTCTAAAGAGTCGCACTTAACTGCTGTTAAGCGAATCCTTAAATATCTCAAAGGTTCTCCTAATCTAGGCCTTTGGTATCCAAAGGATTCTCGTTTTGATCTAACCGCCTTTACAGATGCTGATCATGCAGGATGTAAGCTAGACCGGAAAAGCACCTTTGGATCATGTCAATTTATAGGCGACAAACTTTTTAGTTGGACCTCAAAGAAACAAAACTGTGTTTCAACATCCACTGCCGAGGCTGAATATGTAGCTGCTGCTAGCTGCTGTTCTCAAGTCCTCTAGATGACGACACAGTTAAGGGACTTTGGATACAACTACAAGCGTGTTCCTATTTATTGTGATTCCAAGAGCACCATCGCCATAACTGCTAACCCGGTACAGCATTCGAAGACAAAGCATATAGATGTATGCTATCACTTCATCAAGGATCATGTAGAAAAAGGTGACATTGAAATGCACTTTGTTCAAACTGACTTCCAGTTAGCTGATCTTTTCACCAAGCCATTGGATGAAAAGCGTTTCTAATTTCTAATCAGCAAACTTGGTATGTTGAACATGTCTTAGGCCTTACTCATGATTCAAGGGGGAGTATTCTAAGTTTTGATCTTGTGTTTTATTCTTCAACTGTTGCTAACGAGAGAGGAATCATTTTCACAAATGATTACCAATTTTTTTTTATATATGCAGGTTTGTTCAAGTGACAATGGCTTCTAATCACTTCGGATTAGAACCCGCACTTCAGTGCTTTATCTTTTTGTTTTCTGTTACTTTATGTAAAAAAAAAAATCTTCAGTTGAGGGGGAACTTAACAGCTTAAAGAGCTTAATCGTATATAAGCTTACTTGAAAAACTCCTTAAGAGCTTAAATTGTGAAACTCTTTTTAGTTTGAGGGGGAGAATTGAATCGTCAAAAATAACTGTTTTGACTTCTCCAAATTTTTATTCTTCATGTAACTCTGTGCTTATTTGTGCTTATATGTACAAAATACTGTTGAACAACACGCTCTTTTAGGAAAATACAAGGGATTCAGTGTGAGAACTTAACAGAACTTCCATGGATTCATGATAACCAGTGTTTCCTACCCAGGAAGTATTCCTTGAGTGATTGAGGTGAGAGGGGTCAAAAGAATTGAGTGATGGTGTGTGAAGAGGTAAAATGGAAAAGAGAGATTGGTTAGATGTGAGCTTTAAAAGAAAGGGGTGAGAGAACAGAGTAAAAGAATATTAGACTCTACACCAAACTTCTTTCTGAGTCGGGCAGCCACATAATCTGATTGGTTCACATTCTTTGGTGACCATCATTGAAATAGGCAACTAGCCCATGCCATCTATTGCATACAACCCCACCATCTACTCATTCTTTTCTAAAAAAGAGAATGTTTCACATTTTCTGGGGACGCAACACATACGCTATTGGTTCTTCATTTGGAAGATACTAATATTGAAAAAGAAGGAAAGTTGCCCCACCTTCGAACCCTTTCTCATGCACATTGAGTCTTTGTATAATTTGTTGTTGTCTCAACAAGTTTACATACGTTGAGCCTATATTAAAAAGCAATAATCTATGCTTAATTCTTTCATACACATACACGAGCACACAGAAATTTGTCTTCTGTCAGAACGTTCATAGATAATCATGTGTTATTCGATGATTGAATGGAAGACCTGGGGAGCCAACATCAAAACCAACTCCTTATATAGTAACTTCGTGTTACTCAGTAACTTTGTGTTACTGACAGGCATTTTAACTGAGTCATTTGTTGATTCAGGGTTACCATTTTTAATTATTTGAATCTGATAAGATTGAAATAATCACTTTCTCCATTTGGAGAGACTGCTCTTATTTCACAGATGGCTCATTACATGAAGACAATGCTTACTGATGATCATACTCAAAGGGGAAGATTGTTTTGCAAAGTTTTGATGATGATAATTCTCACCACTCATCAAAAAGAGGGAGAATATACAAAGGGGTAGAATATAATATGAAGATTGCTGAAGATTTAAAAGATATCAAGTTTTGAAGCTATCAATGTCATATCTGAAGTTTTCAAGAAAAGTGAAGACAAGTGAAGACCCGAAGAAAATTGCAAATTTTTTTTAATCTTGAATCCAAAGGGGGAGATTGTTGGATCAAATAATTGTATTCAAGATTAAAGTTAAGTTAGAGGGTTTAAATTGTATTTATTTGATAGTTAAAGTTCAGGGTTCAAACTGTAACTAGTTAATAGTTATTGGTTTGTGGGCCTCAAGCCCGTTTAGCATTTAGCAAAGCCCATTAGGCATTAGGCCTGGGTATTTAATGTTTTGATTAGTTTAGTTTTAGGTTTAATCCTCATAAATTCATAATCATATTAGAGAGGTTGTCGTAATTCTCTGTAATCCTATATTCAAGGTATCAAGAACACACAAGGTTTTCATTGAATATTCAAGGGATTGGTATGTTATTCTGATCTTATATCTCTTGATCTATATTGTGTTTGTGTGTTAATTATCAACTAGATTAATCTGGGATAACATACTCTAGATCCAACTCTTCCTTCGGTCGTGAGGATCGAGGGATTGGTTGGTTATTTGCCCCCTGACTGGCATGCCTTTTCACTGCAGAGTATGTCAAACCACAGACATCGGACCCCCCTGTAACACAGTTCACGACTTTCTCATGGACAGGAGACGGTGGTCGAACGTTGTTATCGGGTGTTGCTGGTTCATCGAAAATATCTTGAGGTTGCCCTTCGGAACATGCCAGACAAGCTTATTCTTAAGGACTATGCAGTCGTCAGTTGTATGACCATGGTCGTCATGGAAGTCACAACCTTCAGTCTTGTCCTTCTTGTCGTCAGCTTTGTCACTTTTCTTTGGCCATCGAATAGTCGCTTGTGCATTTCTCAATGCTTCGACCAAGTCTTCAGAAGTCCCTCTGAATCCATAGGAGGAACTCTTAGGGTATTGAGGAAACTTGGTCGTAGTTGAGATCTTCTTCTTGTCGAACCTAACTTTCGATATTTGTCGTGACGACTCTGCTTTAACTGCTGCTTTGGCCTTGAACTCAGGTTTTTACACACTTAACGATTTTTTGTCGCTAGAGTGTTTACGTCGAAAGGCAGCGTTGTTAGATCATAGATTTATTGGATTCAAGATCATCAAGATTGAAGATGACAGATTCAAGAAGTCAAGGTTGAAAAGTCACTCTCAATAAAAGTCTAGGTCCTTTGTAATAAATATTGAAAGTTATTTTTATTTGTATTTTTATTTAATTTTTGTCTTTTTCCTAAAATAGGTATGAGGTAATATAGGCTGCTAGGGTTGTTGTGAGGGTGGTGTGCCTAATTGAGAATTATCAGCCGCCACATTCAATTTGTAGAGAAAGAGAGCTTAGAGAGAGAAAATATCCATTCAAGGGCAAACCTTTTAATCTTTGGATTTAATATCAAAAACAGGTTTGTTTAATCTCTTGATTGTGATTACATTGTTTATGTGATAAGAAAACGAATCTATTGGGACAATCAATTGGTATCAGAGCAGATTCCAGATTAAAATCAAATTTTTCAGAAAAAGTTCTATTCGTCACTGTTCATCATCTTCCAGAACTGATTTTTGAGTTTTTATGTGTCTTTCGATTAGAAATCATCTGGGTTATGATCCAAATCAGTATTAGATTGGTTTTGTATTGGTTTATTTCAGTTTTGCACTGTAATCGATTCACATTTTGGTGATTTTTAGTGTTTTTGGTTTTTCACGAGTCAACATTGGTTCATCAATCGAAATCCCTTTTAGAGTGTTTATTTTTTAAATTACTTGGTTGTAATTTGTTCTAGATGATTAGGCAATCGAATTGGCAAAGTTTCGAGTTGTAAATCGAAGTCTAGATTAGTTTTTGGGATTTTCAGGGCCGTTTTTTCGAAGTTCAGTGAAGAACAGCAAGTTTGCGCCAGTTCTTCGAGTTTGCGCCAGTTCATAGTGTTTCTCGCCAGATTCAAAGGGACTTTTGCTCCAACTCACCATAGCGCAAAGTTTAGTTTTGCGCCATCAGCTCGTCGCGCAAAACTCCTTTTGCGACATCTCCTCTTCGCTCAAAGTTCTTCGTGCAAAGTCCTTCTTCGCGCGACCCGTTCCACGCGTAAAACCCTCTTTGTGCCATCAACTTCTCGCGCAAGTCTTTGGTTTGCGCAACCCACCTCTCGCGCAAAGTTCCTTTTCGCGACCCTCTTCTCACGCAAACCTCAGAATCTCTCCAGCTCCTCCTCGCGCAAACTTGACTTTTGCGCCAACTGCCCTTAGCGTAAACTTTTCCTTACTTAGACAAATTTTTGCAAACTGTAATATGGCCTCTAAATTTCAAATTTTTTTTCTCGTGCAAAGTCTGCGGAGGGGGACAAAGTTCTGTTCGTGATCAAAATTTTCTGAATTTCATTATAAGATTTTCAGTATTGTTTGATTTTATCTGGACTAACGATCATTTAAAGTTTCTTATCTTATATCATATCATATCAGAATGACTTCCAGCGAAGCTCTTTCAATCAGTACGGATGAGAATCCACCAGTACTTTTCAGAGGAGAGTATGAAAAATGGAAAAATCAGTTCCTGGATTTCATTGACAGACATGAATTAAGGAATCTTATTAGACTATCTCTGAGGGAAGGGAGTATGACAACTCCAAGGAAAGTTTTTACTGTCATAAAGAAGAATGGAGATACAGAAAAACAAGAGCTTCCTTTATCACTTGATATGTACTCAGACGAGCAAAGAAAAAGACATCAAACTGACTGTTTAGCTAGATCTTTTATATTGCGAGGAATTTTCGAGGAGATTTTAAAGGAGATTTTTATCAAGATAGAATGCAAAAAGGCTACAGGAAAGCTGTTATGGGAACATATTGAGAATTATGTTAAGGAAGAAGAGAATGAAGAGACAACTCATATCTGCCTAATGGGAAGGATGGAGGATGAAGCTGAAGATAAAGTTGAGTTAGCTGAAGAAGAAACTGATGAGGTATGTGACATGACTGAATCGGATTTTGTAAATCAAATAAATGTCATGATGGTTAGACTTCAAAAGTTAGAGTCGAAGCTTAAGCGTGAAAGATGTATCAATAAAGACAAAAACCAATCAATACAAAAACTTAGCGAGAATATTGTTGAGAATAAAGTATTGATTGAGACTTTACATAAACATATTGATACCACCGTTAAAGAAAAGACTCTCATTCTTAAAGAGTTAGCTGAAACAAATTAAAAGTATAGAATGTGTGAGTTTGAATCAAAAGAGCTTTCTAAAATGTATTCTTCGGTTTCAAAAGAAAATAAATCTTTAACTACTAAAGTGGATGGTTTGAAGGAAAAGCTTTATACTTTGGGTCAAACTGAACACACTATTCATTTGAACAAACCTAAAGAGAATCCTGATTGTTGGGGACTTGGTTACAAGAACCCACACCACCTCAAAAAGGGTATATCTGAAGTGCCTTCTCTTTATGATTTTGGATTTATGAAACTGGCACCTCAATACCCTGAACTCAAAGTTTTCTGGACTAGTCTGTCTGAAGAGGACAAAACCAAGGAATATGCTAAAAGAAAGAACACAACTAAAGTTCAACTTCCATTTCGTTATGAGAGGTTGAATAATAGCTATAGTTCTGATAAATCAAAATCTCTTTCAAATGACTATTTTGAGAGTTATTCTGTAAAAGAAATGGAGGCTAAGCCCATTGAAGGTAAGCTTTACGTTCCTCCTCTCATTTTGGAAACAAAAATTTCTGAACTTGAGAATACCCTCACAGAAGAAACTGTATTTTCTACTGTGTTCAAATATACTGAGTTTTCTAAATCTTCCAAGGCTTTAAAATCTGATGATAGGTCTGGTTTTCTTGACAATGAGTTTGATTTTGTAAACTCTGATGGTTGTGTAGATGACTGTGTTGGTGATTTTGACTTTAATGCTAAACTTCCTAATCATTCATCTTTTGTTGTTAATTCTTTTGGATTACCAAGTGTGTACGTAAAAGGTGAAACATCAACGAAAGTTGATAAATCAATTCCTGTGAAAAAGAAAGTTGCCAAAGGTAAAAAGAAGAAATCTGGGCATTCACATAAACAGATCAACACTGGTAAGTCAAATAAGAAGCATTTGTTTGATTCTCACCATTCTAACTCTAAAATTTCAAATGTTTCAGATCTGAGAAAAAAAATGCATGAAGTTAAGTCTGAATGGCAACCAAAACAGAAGAAAAATGAGAATGCTACATCATTTTCTAGTGCTGATTGTAATAAGAAGACTACTAGTAAACATGATTTGATTGCGAATGTTGCTTTTTCTAAACCAAAACTTGTCGATTCTCGCAAGAAATATTCCATACAACAATTATTCCAGTTATCTCCATCTACTGGAAAGTTTTCAAATTATGGTAGAAATGATTATGCTTCTCGAAAATATTCTGATGTTTGGTTTGGCACATATCATGTATATTCTTATCGTTCTAATTCTTCCTATGGTTTTCAAAGGAAAAGCGGACCCAAATTTAAATGGGTGCCAAAATCGTGTACTAACACAGTTGGACCCAAATACCAGTGGGTACCAAAGAAAATGGATGAATCTGTGTTGCAGGCACCTTCTGTCAAAGGGAAGTAAGAGAACTAAGGCTTCTAAGTAAATCAGCTTAGGACCCGTACTTCAACGAAGATTGACTTCTAAACACAACAGTTTAGGACTCGTACTTCAGTGATCAAAAGACCTTACTCCTGTGCTGATAAGAGATTGTACTCCAATACTCGAATGAGGAAATCAACCATCAAGGGGGAGTACATATTTGTCTGAAATTTTGTGCATCCAACAGATATGATGATCAACATTTGAGGGGGAGTTAATGCTTATATTTTACCCTGATAATTTTTTTGATGCATAATTTCAGGGGGAGTAAAGGTGATGACTTCTGATTACTTCAGATCAGAACTCGTACTTTAATTGTTTTACTGCTTTATGTCATTTTAATTTCAGTGAATAAAGTTGCTTTGACTATGACCTTAAGACTTTTACAGTTTGAGAGATGCTTACAAGATCATATCTTTATGACTTTAAGCTTGACTTCATGAGATGTAAGTTTGCACGCAAAAGGTATAATTCTTTATCTTCATCTCATATATGGTTGAAAGAAGAACAACTTTCAATCATAAGAAAAACTTGTTCTAAAATGTTCAAACCACTTCCCGATTCTCAAACAGATTTCATGAATTGGAAGTGTGTTTTTAAATGTTTTCATGATCTATTTTGCGCTTTAACTGATAAAGTTAAATCATCTAAGCAACACATGCTTTATAGGAAAACATGGGATTTCTTTGTGCTAGGACTTAATTAAACTTCTATGGATTCACGTTAACCAGTGTTTCCTACCCAAGAAGTTTGCACCAACTTTAGTGAGGAGTCCAAAAGAAATGAGTGTGGGTTGTGTGTTGAGGTAAAATAAAAAGAGAGTTTGGTTAGAGTAAGCTTAATGTTTAAAAAAAAAAGGGTGTGAGAACAGAGTTAAAAGAATATTAGAACTCTGCACCAACTTTTTCTGAGCCGGGCAGCCACAATTCTAGTGTTTCACATCTCCTTGGTGAACATTATTGAAACAGGCAACTAGCCCATGCCAACTCTTGCCAAAACCTCACCAGCTACTCATTTTCTTCTTAACAAGAAAATGTTTCAATTTTCAAAGGGGACACAGCACATTTACTATCTGATTTTCATTTGGAAAATCTGGATATTGAAAAGAAAGAAGTCTGCCCCACCTTCGTACCTCAATCATGCATATTGAGTCTGTGTTTATCTACTGTTGTCTCAGTGGTTTACACATTTTGAGCCTTATAAGCAATCATCCGTGCTTAATTCTTTCTATCACTTAGACGAACACACAAGGAATTTGTTTCTTTGTCATAACGTTCATAGAAATTGCCTTTGTGGTGTTTCGATGATTGAATGGAAGCCCTGGGGGAGTGAACATCATAAAAGCTCCTTTCCAATGCGTATTCGTTACACACAGTGACTTTGTGTTACTGACAGGCAATTTTAACTGATTCATTTTTTGCTTCAGGTGTTACATTCTTATTTTGTCTGAATTTGAAAAGATCTGGATGAATATATTGTTCAAATTGGCAGCGAATCAGAGGCTCTTGAAAGATCAGTATGGTCAAAGACATTTCTTGGATCAGTTTTGATGAAATCATTGCTCTCTCCATCCAAAAGGGGGAGAACGTAATGTTTGAAGAAATGTCCATTTCAAGTTGTGTTCAAGAGACATTGGAGAAGAAAAGGCTAATCAAGAAATAGAGGAGAACTCAAGATTAAAGAAATGTCCAAGTCAGAAAGTTCAAAGTTTTTGAGAATTTTTCTTTGAAGATACTTTACTAAAGCATTCTGCGCTAAATCGGGAGATAATTTCTTTCCATCATATGAAAGAGATTTTATCTACATCTTTTGGGAGATTGCTACATTTTGAAGACAAAGAGGGACATTCTTTCTGAGCTTAAAGAAAAGAATTGGATTGCTAAATCTTTTTAGTAATGATCTTGATCCAAAGGGGGAGATTGTTAGATCATAGATTTATTGGATTCAAGATCATCAAGATTAAAGATGAAAGATTCAAGAAGTCAAGGTTGAAAAGTCACTCTCAATAAAAGTCTAGGTACTTTGTAATAAATAGTGAAAGTTATTTTTATTTGTATTTTTATTTATTTTTTGTCTTTTTCCTAAAATAGGTATGAGGTAATATAGGCTGCTAGGGTTGTTGTGAGGGTGGTGTGCCTAATTGAGAATTATCAGCCGCCACATTCAATTAGTAGAGAAAGAGAGCTTAGAGAGAGAAAATATCCATTCAAGAGCAAACCTTGTAATCTTTGGATTGAATATCAAAAACAGGTTTGTTTAATCTCTTGATTGTGATTACATTGTTTATGTGATAAGAAACTGAATCTATTGGGACAATCAAGCGTTGTCTTCGACCCTCATATAGGCCAGAGTCCTTGATCATACGTCTTCGAAGTTCTCTGGGGGTATTTTGTCAGATCGGTGTATAGACCTGAACTTTCGTCTAGACCACGTTTGTATGCCTCGATCGCGGTCTTGATATCGCATTTTTGGACACTAATCATTTCTGCATTGAAGCGGTTGAAATAACTTCGGATTTACTCTCCCAACTTTTGCACGATATAGTATAAATCACTAGTTTGCTTCTCCATCTTGCGACTACAGATGAATTGTTGGGAGAATTGATTCACCAATTCGGCAAATGAATCGATAGACTTTGGTTTAAGGCCAATCAACCATTGGAGGGCTTCTCCTGTGAGAGTCGCCCCAAAACTCTTGCGTATACACACCTCTTGATACTGGTGTGGGATCGACACTGTCCACATCAACTGTTTGTATGAAGCGACGTGTTCAGTTGGATCCGAGATGCCAGAATACTTTGGTGTGAATGTCGGGATGCTGTATTTCTTCGGGACGTCGACCATCGTGATCTCGTCGACAAAGGGCGATGCTTGAAATACTGTGCGGGGCTCGACGTCGACGGGTACTGCTGCTCCTGGAAGCTTGGCAAGTAACGACAGGACGCGTTCGTTCTATTCTTCTAACATCTTCAGTCGTTGTGCGATGGTATCATCCTGAGTATTCCCTTGAGTAGCCATTGGAATGTGTCTTGAATTTTGGAAACCATTCCGTTGCGAGGAGTTGGAAGCATATCCATTGTATTGGAAAGTGGGTATCGGCATTGTAGGAATCGATGTTGTAGGAGGCATCGAGGGAATTGGCGGCGTCAAGTGGAAGAATGGTGGGACCAATGCCATGGATGGCATCGAAGGGATCGGTGCTGCTGAGGTAAAGAACGATGGAGGTGGAGGTGGTATCGTTGGTGTAGGATGAGTGGAGGTGCCAGGAAAAAGAGGTCTTGGATAATTGGGAAACGGAGGTCCCGACCAGGGCATACTAAGTCCACCTTGACCATGCGAAGGCCCTGCTGCATTACTAGCATTCTGATTCCTTAGAGATGCGATCTATTCCACTGCTTGCCTATGTTGACTTATCAAAGCATCGATTCCAGCACGGGCAACATTCAACTCCATATTCATTTGAGCCAGAATTTGTTCTTGGGTTCCCTGAAGAGCTGACATTGTTCTGTAAAAACAAAAATACTCGAGGAAACTGTTAGTACGACGCACAATTGTCGAGGATTTTCTTTAGATGAGGCCCCACGGTGGGCGCCAAACTATTAATGCCAAAAATCACCCAAAGGATAATTTAAGGTTAGTGTGGAGCTTTATCCAACTAAAGAAAGTAACCAAACGACAATATGCACAATAATAAATAAAATAAAGAAACAAGAGATTTGGTGATGCGGAAAAACCTCAATGAGGAAAAAACCGCGGACAACAAGGAGATGTCGTCGTGCACTATGATTACCAAGCAGGGGTGACATCCTTATGTATTACAATGTTTTACACGATGAATACTAAAAATAAGTGTATAAACTAAGAACAAATATGGATCGTGTATGAAAACACTTATGTCATGTGTATAGTATTGTTGTCGTGTATTGCGAAAGAAAGATTGTGATTATTCTTCGTATCGCTTATGAATTCTGGAATTCAGATATCAGATGTCCCTATGAAGTGTGTATATCTTCGGTATTTATAATCTTGAATCTTCATAAATGTGTCTTTGTAACGGTCGATTCTTCATAATGGCTTTGATGGCTCTAATCGGTTATAGCCATTGACATTTATGAGTATTAAACCTGCATTAAATGAACAAGAAATGAGCATTGAGTCGTACGTTTGTATAATCGTGGTCGAGAGTATTCTTGCGATGGTTGTACGACGCTCGACCGACTTTCACGGAAGTGTCGACGAATGTTATAAATATGTTTGGTCGACATGACCTTATCTTAATACAAGACTAGTCGTGTGAAATATGCATCAAATGTTACTTCGTCGTGGTCGTGGATTTTTTTACCCAAACAAGAAACAGGTATTTGTTTTTCACCGTTGCCTTGTTCAACTCCCATCGTGCCATCTTTCTTCTTGACGAATAAGACCGGAGCTCCCTACAACGATGAACTTGGTCTCACGAAACTTTTCTCAGTGAGGTATTGGAATTGCGACAACATCTCTTGCATTCCGGACGGAGCCAACCGGTAGGGATATCTAGCTATCGGAGCCACTCCCAGAACTACATCCATCCGAAACTCAACTTTTCATTCCGACAATAAACCGAACAAGTCGTCCGGGAACACGTCGGGAAACTCCTGAACCACCTTCACATCCTTGAGCTTCTTGTTCTCGAGCTTGGAGTCCAACACATAGGCTAGGAAGGAGGAACACTCTTTTACCAGGCATTTACGCGCCTTAGCCATGATAATGATGGGTACGTCACTCTTCCTTCTCTCCCCGTAGACAATAACATCTTCTCCGTTCGACGTTGGGATACGAATCAACTTCTTTGCACAAAGGATCTCTGTTTGGTTTTCTGCCAACCAATCCATCCCGACTACTACGTCGAACCCACCGATGTTCATTGGCATGAGGTTGATCGAGAATGGCTTTCCACATTGCAATCCTTTAGCATCTCATAAACCACCACATGACTACTGTTATCTATCTCTACAACTAAGGCATCGTCTAGCATGATAGTGGCCGTTGGTAGGTTTTGACAAAACAAATCCGACACAAACAAAAAGCTTGCACCAGAGTCAAATAATATACGAGCAGGTACGGAGTTAACAAAGAACGTACCTGAAACAACATCCGGTGTATTCTTCGCCTCATCGGCGATCATCTGAAATACCTTCCCCGGCACCCTCGGGGAGCTTTCTTTCTTTCATTGTGATCCTCCCATCTTCAGTTTTGAGCACTCAGTTCGGATGTGGCTCGGTTCCTTGTATTCGTAACAAGTAACTCCTTGTACCGGGAAATTATCATGAACATGCCCAACCTTTCCACATTTAAAGCAGTTCACCGCGCTAGAGTTGCACGGACCGAAGTGCTTGCTTCTACATTTGAGGCACCACCTAGCCTCCCGCCTAGGATCAGTCTCCCGGTTGTTGATGAAGGTTCTTGGTTTATTGGAGGGCAAGGACTTTCCTTACCATCTCCTTTTTGCAGTCTCACCGACCTTCTTTTCCCGGCCTTAGGCGTAGACGTCTTCCATGATTTAGCCCTCCTCGATTGCCTCGAGTGGAGTGGAGGCCTTGGCATTACGAACCATTGCCATCATATCCGCTGGCAATCCCTTAAGGTAAGCTTTCACCTTCTCTTTTTCAGTTAGAGTCACGTGCCCCACAAGATCAAGCTTCTCTACAAACTTTCGAGTGTAGTATCTCACCGACAGATTACCCTTCTTGAGAGTTCGGAACTCATCAACTATGCGGTCAACCGCCCTCTCATTACAATGTTCCTCCATGACTTTCCTCTTGAATGCATCCCAAGACAACTGAGCAAGGATAGTGGCATCAAGAGTGGATTTGGTGACATTCCACCATCGGAGTGTCGGGCCTCTAAGCATTTGTGAGGCAAATCTTACTTTCTACTCTTCTCCATACTTGCTAGAGTCGAAAGCCTGTTCAATTTCCTGAATCCAGTTCATACACACCACTGGATCATCAGAATCGGAAAACTCGGGTGGCTTACTACAAAGAAAGGTCTTGTATGAGTAGGTCTTTCCACCGCTCTAGATACCGGCAACCACGTGCTTCTCCGTCCTGACCACATTTCCAATACCTCTTGAACCTGGAACTACATTTTTTGCAATCGTCTCACGCCTCCTGAGACTGGCATCCCTATCCTCCAACATCTTGAGGAAGACCTCTTGTTGCTTCTCCATGGTTGAGGTCACCATTTGCATGACACTAGTCATTATGTCTACCCGAGGGTTCGCTTCTTGGAGAACCAGATTAGAGAATGCCAATGTGACTCTTGGTATGTGCTTTATCCTCCCACCAACCAACATTGGCAAATTTGGAGGAATAACATTCACGTCTCTATCCGCTTGATTTGGATTAGATACGCTTGCTTCTTGGTCATCTTCTTCGTGTGTCGGTCTACTCCGTGTATTAACCATAATGGTTGTCACACATGAGATAGAAGGTAAAAGATTTGATCAATGATATAAAGAAACGTACTACTACATTCATTAATCATCATGACAATAGTAATCAAGCACGCTTATGTAATAACATGTTCATAATAGCATTAGCTAAGTGAAATTGTGAACACATCTTACACAAGAATTCTCATCACTATCATTACAATTCTCAATTAGTGTAATTACGTCGACTCTAACTCTAACTCTACTCTATCTCAAGAGTTTCTACCCAACCTCACAAATCGTAACTTAATAGTTTAGATTAAGTCTAGGCATCTTACATTCATTCCTAGTTCACTTAAACTAGTGCTCTGATACCAACTTGTAACACCCTAAAAATTCAAAGGAATTTAAACCTGAATAATGACGTAAGATTCACAATCTACATAAGTGTAATCACCCAAAAGGAGAAAGTGTAAAAGTGTTTACAGATGGGTGTCATAATCAAATTTCCCAAAAGCTTCTATAATGGTACGTATGCCAAATCTCCAAAAGTAATCTATTCCCAAAAAGTTTTCCTTCTAGAGGACATAACTCTCCTATCATGACCCTACTGCTCAACAAAATATGAACGAGACAAGACATTCAGAATGGGTCTCTATGAGACAAGACTTTCTCCTCTATGCTTTCTAGATTAAATTTTTGTTATATTAAATTTTTTATATTTTCAATACTTAGGGGTGATTGTTAGCCCCAATTCTGAATTGTAAAAGTATTGAAAATAGCTCAAGTCTTCCTTTGAAGATCTTCAGAGACATCAGCAGAAAAAGCCAAGTCTAGCTCTGCTCAGTTCAGAGACAGACTCTTAAGATGGGAAGACATCAGAGATAGCTTCATCAGAGATATAATTTCGAGCTCTGAAGGTGTTCTCTCTGAGGATCAAAACAAGATTTTATACAAATGTTGATTGAAGAACAGATGACACATCACTTAGTGATAAGATTTACTTTATAAAGTAGGTCACTGTTCAAGCATGTCTTGACTTACCTTCTAGGTAGAACACTGTTCAAGCATGTTTATAATGTCATGATAGTACACTGTTCACTTTATGATCCTATAAATAGGACCATCACTCCATTGACAAAAGTGTGCTTTTGATATATCTTGTATATGAATCAACTTTTAATATACTGGAAAGTATTTTAAAGAAGATCTTGTACGATTCATATATATATATATATATATATATATATATCTTATTATCAACTGTGATATTGAATCTGCTTTGATATTTAAACTATATTGCTTCCGCTGTTCTTATATTTATCATTGTTATAAGATTAAATCTGGGATCCAACAAAAAGTCAATGCATAGATAAATAACTTTGAATAGCCCAACACCGATAAAATATATATATTTGAACTTTCCATACTTAATTGACCTTATGTAAGACGGGGGAGACCCGTTCCACTATAAGTTGTGACGGAACACAAAAGTAAGCCACAACACATACAGTTTACACATCAATAATGAATATTTACCGACATCAACTTTATCCAAGTCTTTAACCGTTTGAACATCAACTCTATCCAAGTCTTTAGTTCAACATAAACATGGGTTCAACTCTATCCAAGTCTTTAGCCCAAAGAATTCCATGTTCAACCCTATCTGAGTCTTTACCTTGAAATCTCATCATTCTTGATATTTCATACATTACAATATTCACAACTTGTACTTAGCAACAAACCCAAGCATACAAGTTATATAAAGTTACCTTACCATCACCACATAAGTTTGACCATTGTGCCTATGGATCCATTACACATTAGTTTAACATAATCACTTGGTTCCCATGCCATATTACCACCCATTGTACAAGAAATACTTTTAAACAAATAAGGCCATACATACTTGAGTTCATCTTTATCATCGTAAATTCATTTTTATCCCAAAACCCATTGGAGTTCCAAAACCCTTCAAGGTCCTGAAGTAATCATTATTCAAAAGTATTAAACCATTTTTCACCATCTTTGTATCATAATCCAATAATATACTCAAAACCCTAGTTTTAACTTCAATACACCAAAATCATCCAAAGATGACACAATACAACTAAGACATTTAGAAAGCATAAATAATAGGCTTTGATGTGCATGTAGTTTAGAAAAGTGTGGATGGACTCAAATTATTGGGTTTTGGTAAAAACTTAAAAGCCTAGAAATTATCTTTTCTTGAAGAGGATGACAATGGAGATGACAAACTTGAACCCTAGCCTTAAGTCTTTGGTTGGTGGGTCTTGATTCTTGCAATAAATGGATAGGGGATGAATCTTGAATGCACCTAGGTCGAAATTATTAAGAGTTGGGAGAGAAAAGGTTAAAGTAAAATGAATGAGAATGAGACCAAAATTGATTTTAACCACTCTGACCCCGATAGCGATTATGACACACAACTATGCCCATAGCATTGTCGTCGGGCATACTCGCCCGCTCCAAGGGGTCCGCGATAAGAATCACACGAGTATGCCACCACGACAGTGACCCTGGAACTATTGTCGGGAACTGTCGCCCAAAGTGTACCGATAGTAGGGTGAAGGTTGTGATTATGACACACAACTATGCCATAGGGCATAGTAGCCGGGCATACTCGCCCCGCAAGTACCAAGGCTGTTTTTTTTCGGGTTTTCTTCGCAGGGATCGATCGTTGCTAGGGAAATTAAATGATAGTTCACTTCTATAACGTAAAATATAAATTTATAAAGGAAATGACGCCACAAAATTTAACGAGTTTTCCGAGTGTTACATTGTATAAAGTCTGTTAGCTAGAGGTTGTTAGTTATCTTTCCATTATCTTTCCACTACTTTTGTGGGCATTATGATTTGTAATATTTCTCTCATTAAATTTTGTAATCGCTCAAGATCAATACATACGAAGTTAGGCGTGCTATGGAAGCTCATGTCAAACTAAGGGCCATACTTGACTTTCAGATTGCTTTAAATCTGGGAGAAGAAAGATTGGAAGTAACTGAACCTGTGGAGACCATCGAGAATCTTGAGATATACAAGACAAGATCAATAATCGCTGAGCCTCTGGGTTTTGTCTACAGAGTCAACCTGATCAAGAAAATCTTCCAGGCTTCAGAGGTGTCCAAGTATTCAGATGAGACTTTGAGAGGCGTACTAAAGATGATACATGTGAAGGAAGAACGACACAAAGATGATCTATTGACGAAACTAGACTTGGGAATTAGCTCACTGATTAACTTCAGAGAGCTCATTATGAAATTCCATAAGATCTGTTCTAGTGATAGGTGTTAGTTCTTTTCTTTACTTTGTTGTTACATTCTCTGTTTGTAATTCCTAATATTTTGTGAAGTAACATTTAAGAGGATGACTTTCTCCTCTATGCTTTCTAGATTAATTTTTTGTTATATTGATTTTTTTTATTTTCAATACTTAGGGGGAGATTGTTAGCCCCAATTCTGAATTGTAAAAGTATTGAAAATAGCTCAAGTCTTCCTCTAAAGATCTTCAGAGACATCAGCAGAGAAAGCCAAGTCTAGCTCTGAAGTCAGTTCAGAGACAAACTCTTCAGATGGGAAGACATCAGAGATAGCTTCATCAGAGATCTAATTCAGAGCTCTGAAGGTGTTCTCTATGAAGATCAAGACAAGATTTTATACAAGTGTTGACAGAAGAACAGATGACACGTCACTTAGTGATAAGATTTACTTTATAGAGTAGGTCACTGTTCAAGCATGTCTTGAGCTTACCTTTTAGGTAAGACGCTGTGCAAGCATGTTTCTAATGTCACGATATTACACTGTTCACTTTATGGTCCTATAAATTGGACCATCACTCCATTAACAAAAGTGTGTTTTTGATATATCTTATATATGAATCAACTTTTAATATACTGGAAAGTATTCTAAAGAAGATCTTGTACGATTCATATATATATATATATATATATATATATATATATATATATATATATATCTTATTATCAACTGTGATATTGAATCTGCTTTGATATTTAAACTATATTGCTTATGTTGTTCTTATATTTATCATTGTTTATATCATTATTATAAGATTAAATATGGGATCCAACAATTGGTATCAGAGCCATCTTTGTTTTTAAAACAAAAAAGATCATATCTGCATACTCGGATAGATTTACATCTTACTGATTCAAGCTTTCAAAAATCTGTGCATGTTCATATAAACCTTGGTTTATTTAAAGGAACTCCATATGCTCCAGATTTGAAAGTAAATCACAGTTTCACTTTTTGATAAAAGATCTTCTTAGAAAAGCATCAGTTCTTCAAATCTTCATCTTTTCTTCAAAATGGCAAACTCCAATATAAGTGCCATTTATACAGCTGGATCATTAACCGAACCTCCTACACTTCTAAGGGATGAATATCCCCAATGTAAAAAAAGGATGGTAAATTTCTTGGAAGGTATGGACATGGATCTTTTAAGATCTGTGAATGATGGACCTCACCAACCAATGGTGTTGGTACCAAGAGTTCCAGCAACAACATATACTGTTGAAATACCTGCATACTATGAAAAGAAAACTTCAAACTTCACTGATGAAGAAACTAAAATGATGGAAAATGACTCCAAAGCTGTTAGATTACTAACTATGGCCATTCCCAATGATATCTTTCAAGAACTTGATTCTTGTGTAACTGCAAAAGAGATATGGGATCAGTTGTTGAACAAACTTGAAGGTGGCCTACAAACTCAGAAAAACAGAAGAAATCTTTGCATTAATGAGTATCATGACTTTCATGCACTACCTGAAGAAATCTTGCACCAAACATACTCAAGATTCAACATTGTTAGTGCACATATTTTTTGGATACAAGATCATGTTTACTGAAGCTGAAAGTCAACCAAGCCAAATGCTCAAAGTCAACTCTCAAGTGAAAGTCAAAGTCAATTGTAATAAGTCAAAATTCAAAGCATTGTATTTTTTGTTTCTAGTTGTATTGTTAGTGCGCGTATGTTTTTATTTTAAATAGATATATGACTAGCCTAGTAGCTAAGTCTTAGAAGTTGGAAACAGTTGGTAACTAGATTGATTGTACGTGAACTGAATACTGTAGAGAGAGAAAATTAGAGAGAGAAAGTAATATGTCTGTATACGAATCCTTGAATTGAAATCATATAACAGGTTGAGTATGTGTATCATCTTGTTGTTGTTAATTGTGATGGTTTGTGATAAGAACTTGATAATCTGGGAAATAAAAATTGATATCAGAGCAAATCTGAGTGAAATCAATCGAGAAAATGGAGCCGAACCGAGTTTCTGAGTTGTATGTCAAATTTTGAGTTTTTGCATGAAATTCTAGTTGTAATTGATTTGATTCTGTTTGTATAGTGTATAAGATTGATCTTGTATAGGTTTAGTTGAGTCTTGCACTGTAATTGATATCGAATGTTCGATTTCTACGAGTTTGAGTTCACGAGTTCATAAAGCACTATATTTGAATCAATTTGTAATTGTTAGTGTTCGTTATCGAAATTCAGTGGTAGAATTTTAGTCTAGATGTGTTAGAGAGCATTTGGTCAAAGTTATAGATCGAAATTCGAAGTTTAGACGAGTTTTTGAGGAAATCAGAGGGTATTTTCGACAAGATCTGAAGAACTCACAGAACATCTCAAGAACTCGCAGAAAGAACTCGCAGACATCTAGTTTTTACATAATAGTGTTTCTGAAAATTCATGTGTAGAATTCGCAAGTGTGTCATGTGCGAATTGCATAGAATTCGTACGTGTGAGTTGTGATAAATCCTCTGAATTCGTATAGCCTTCTGTGCGAAAAGTCCGAATTCACATAAAATGTTTTGTGAAAAGTGTGAAGGAAAGAATTCACATAGCCTTTAGAATTCGCACAAGTCTCTTTTGCGAAAAGTTTTTGAGAAAAATCTTTCAATTGTAGAATTCGTATAAAGTAGGATACGAATTCTTAAGAATTCACATCTAACTATATGCGAATTTCTCTGATTTTGCCTAAGTGAGTGATACGAATTCTTGTTTTTCATATATTTTTCTAAGTTCTGAATTCGTATATGTTTATTTTACGAATTGTGTTCATGCGAAAAGTCTAATTCTCAAATTTTTTCCAAGTTCAGAACTCGCATAGTGTTGTATGCGAATTCTGAGAACTCTCATATACATAAGTGCGAATTCTGTGTGTATGAATTCTTTACTTGTGCTTATTTGCGATATTTGAATTTGTTTGTATGCGAATTCTGATTTGTTCTAGTCTGCGAATTCTGGAATTTGTCTAGCATACGAATTCTCTGTGATTCAATGTTTTGTGCGAATTCTTTGAAGTTCATTGTGATTTGCGAATTCCACACTTAGAGAGTTTTGGAATTTAATTTTCTGAAATTTCTTTCTAAGTTTTTCTGTATTACTTGATTTCATTCGGACTAACGATCGTTTGTCAAGTTCTTATTGTAAATTTTCAATAACAGGATGACTTCAAAGGACGCGCTTTCAATTGGTACAGATGTCAATCCCCCTGTTCTATTCAAAGGGGAATATGAACAGTGGAAGGACTGATTTCTTGACTTCATTGACCGACACACAAACGGAGAGAACATTCTCTTATACATTACTGAAGGTCCAATGGTTCCACCTACCATGGAGATACCTGATAAAGAGTCCTCATACAGTGAAGATGGAGATGAGGATAGAGTCAGAAAGACAAAGACTATTCCTAAGGATTTTTCACAGTATACTGATGAGCAGAAGAGTCGTTACAAAGCTGACAAGCAAGCCAGATCTCTAATCTTACAGAGCATACCCAACGAGATCTACATCAAGATTGACAGCTACAAAGCAAATGCGAAAAAGATGTGGGATCAACTTCAGAAGATGTTGGATCAAATAATTGTATTCAAGATTAAAGTTAAAGTTCAGGGTTTAAACTGCAATTGTGTCAAAGTTAAATTAGAGGGTCTAAACTGTATTTACTTGATAGTTACAGTTCAGGGTTTAAATTGTAATAGATTAATAGTTATTTGTAAATGGACCTAAAACCTGTTAGAAAGCCCATAAGCCCATTAGGCCTAAAAGCATGGGTATTTAAAGTTATGTTTAGTTTAGTTTTAGGTTAACTTTGATAATTTTCTAAATAGTAACCATACGTTTTCTCTGTATTCAAGAGTATCAAGAACACTCAAGGGTTTCATTGTTTATTCAAGGGATTGGTATGTTACTCTGATTTATATATCTCTTGATTATTATTGTGTTGTTTGTTTACTTGTTTCTGTGATTATTTACCAACTAGATTAAACTGGGATAACAATTGGTATCAGAGCCTAAAGAATCAAGTTTTTAGGATTAAATCTGTGTTTTGCGATTTCACTATTCATCGATTACTATTCACAGATTACTGTTCATCGATTACTATTCACATATTACTATTCATCCGGTCGACACTATTCATCCGGTCGACACTATTCATCCGATCACTATTCATCGGGTCACTATTCATCCGGTCGACACTATTCATCCGGACACTATTCATCCGGTCGACACTATTCATCGGGTCACTATTCATCCGGTCGACACTATTCATCCGGTCACTATTCATCCGGTCGACACTATTCATCCGGTCAGTATTCATCCGATCACTATTCATCCAGTCGACCGATAGTTTCAATACCCGAAAAAAAAAATTTAAAATTTTTTTGAGTATAGTTTTTTTATTTTTTTTTTGATTCTAACAATCTCATCTAGTTGGTTGTCTAGATACAGAAAAGTTTGATTATTAACCAAAGAGTCAGGATGTCGAATCAGCTAAATATGTCTGAAGGTTACAACCTTGATTTTGAAAAGATGACACATTCTGAAGTAAAAGCAAAGGCTAAACAACTTGATGGACGGTTATCAACATCATCTCGCATGATTGATGAGTATGACAAAGAGGACAAAATGCTCAAAGCTGAGAACAAGGCTTTACAGATTCAGAACTCATCTCTTCTTATTCAGATAAATGCTTTAAAAGGAAATTCAAAAGATTCAGATTCTTCAATTGACTTTGCAGCAATAATTGAGTCTAAAGAAAAAGAGATCTTGGATCTCCAAGCAAAGTTGAAAAGATCGAAATCTAGCTCAACATGGTCAAAGAAGGAACTAATGCAAAAAGAGCTAGATGAATTGAGAAGAAGAGAAAACATTGCTCGTGAGACATCTGAAGAGCTTAGAAAGTCAAACTCTCGAATCTTTGCTGAAAGAGACTCTTCAAAAGATAAAGTTCTCAGTCTTGAGGTTGAGATTAAAACGATGAAAGAAAAGGCAACCCAAGACAGAGACAATATAATAGCTCAAGATGAAATACTGAAGATAGAGAAAGAAAGAAAAGACTTTGCCAAGAAATTCTCTGATTTCTCCAGAAAAGCCTTTGAAGAGAAGAAAGCATTAGAGCTTAGATGTGTTAAGCTTTCTCAACAAGTTTCAGACTTTGAGAAGGTTATCATTCTTGAAAGAGAAAAGGCTGAGAATGAGAAGAAGAAAGCCGAGTTGAAGGATACAAATACAGACTTTTCTGAAGAAAAGAAGATATTTGAGACCGAGATAGCTAAAATGACAAGAAAGCTATCTGAATTGTCAATAAACATCATGAAGGAGAAGAATGCAAAATCTGAGTTGCATAAGAAGTTTGATCTGATTGAAAAGGAAAGAAACAGCTTGTCTTCAAAGATAAAGGAACTTGAAGAGATCGTTTTCAAGGTGAAGCTGACTGAGCACAAGACGCCAGAGTCAATAGATCAATCACCGAGAGATGATCTAGATGATTCAGATAGTTCATTAAAAACAGCTTCAAGTTCACATTTTTCAAATGTTTTCTATAATCCTTTCTATGATTTAGATGATAGTCTTACTTCTAAATCTACTAATCAGATTCGTCCTTCTAACCTTTTCTATGACAAAAATGTTGATGGTTCAGGTAACTTAAAGAAGACTAAGTCTCGAAAGAAAAGCTTCTGGAGAAGGGATGATGAGAAAGAAAGAGGAAACTGGATCTGGGGAGTTAAAGGATCCTCGGAGGAGAAGAAGAAAGAAGAATCATTTGTGCATACATCAAATGCTAAATGGAACTATGCTACAAAAGGTAAAACTTTTGGCAAACCTGATCTGGTTTACACAATCCATCAATTGATCAGGTTAGCACAAAAGAAAATTAGTTGTTCCTACTTTGGCTCAAATGATTTTGTCAGAAACAATTATGTAAATAACTGGTATGGTTCTTATTTCATATCTCCTACAAGAACTGCAACTAACCCATTAGGACCCAAATACCAGTGGGTACCAAAAGCTAAATATGTGTTGCAGGCACCCAATGTTTAAGGGGGAGGAAGAACTATGGCTTTTGAACAACACAGTTCAAAACCCGGACTTCATTGTTAAAAATATGGCTTCTAAGTAAATCAGCTTAGAACCCGTACCTCAACGGAATATGGTTTCTAATCACATCAGATTAGAACCCGCACTTCAGTGCTTTATTCATTTTTTTTGCCTTATCTTAAAAAAAATTATCAGTTAAGGGGGATAATATCTGTGATATTAACAGATTTTTGGATACTTAAATGCTTATCTGACCGTGTGTTCTTAAAGATAAATACTTGCGTTTTATCTTGTCAATATACTTTGTCAAGTATTCATACACATAACGGTTCAGAACATTCTATTTTGACTTTGTTATTACCATGTATCAAAAGTTAAATCTTTCTATGGTAATACCCACGTTCTTTATATTCACCGTTGATTGAATCAAACGTCATTTCATGTGCTTTCATTGAAAATATGTTTATATATTGTTCATATAAACAACATTCATTTTTGATTCTCCAAAATCTTATTTTTCATGACAAAATGATATGAGCTTAATTGTCAAACTCTTTTAGTTTGAGGGGGAGAATTGGATCGTCAAACATCTTCTGTTTTCACATCTCCGAATATTATATTCTTCATGTAACAAGTGGTATTTGTGCTTACATGTACAATAGTCTGTTGAACAACATGTTTTTTTTAGGATCATACATGGGATTCAGTGTGAGAACTTAACAGAACTTCCATGGATTCACGATAACCAGTGTTTCCTACCCAGGAAGTATTCCCTGAGTGATTAAGGGGAGAGGGGTCAAAAGATTTGAGTGTTGGTGTGTGAAAAGAGGTAAAATGGAAAAGAGAGATTGGTTAGACGTGAGCATTAAAAGAAAGAGGGTGAGAGAACAGAGTAAAAGAATATTAAACTCTGCACTAAACTTCTTTCTAAGCCGGGCAGCCACATAATCTGATTGGTTCACATTCTTTGGTGACCATCATTGAAAAAGGCAACTAGCCCATGCCATCTCTTGCATACAACCCCACCAGCTACTCATTCTTTTCTCAAAAAGAGAATGTTTCACATTTTCTGGGGACGCAACACATACGCTATTGGTTCTTCATTTGGAAGATACTAATATTGAAAAAGAAGGAAAGTTGCCCCACCTTCGAACCCTTTCTCATGCACATTGAGTCTTTGTACAATTTGTTGCTGTCTCAACAAGTTTACATACTTTGAGCCTATATTGAAAAAGCAATCATCTATGCTTATTTTTTTTTCTAACACATGCACGAGCACACAGAAATTTGTTTTCTGTCAGAACGTTCATAGATAACCATGTGGTATTCGATGATTGAATGGAAGACCTGGGGAGTCTACATCAAACCAGCTCCTTATATAGTAACTTTGTGTTACTCAGTGACTTTGTGTCATTGACAGGCATTCTAACTGAGTCATTTGTTGATTCAGGGTTACACTTATTAAACTGTTTGAATTTGAAAAGATTCGAATGGTTACTACTTTCTATTTTAATCTGAAAAGATTGAAATAATCACTCTTTCCATCTGGGAAGACTGCTCTTATTTCCATACAGGGCTCGTTACATGAAGATTGTGCTTAAGTGATCATACACAATAGGGGAGATTGTCTTAAAAAGGTGGAGATTGTTTTGCAAAGTTTTGATGATGATGATTCTCACCACTTATCAAAAAGGGGGAGAAGATACAAAAATGGAGAATTATCAAAGAATGAGAATATAATCTGAAGACTGCTGAAGATTTTCAAAGATATCCAAGTTTCAAAGATTTTAAAGATATCAAGTTTTGAAGCAATCAACGTCATATCTGAAGAAAAGAGAATACAAGTGAAGACCCGAAGACAATTGCAATTTTTTTTTTAATCTTGAATCCAAAGGGGGAGATTGTTGGATCAAATAATTGTATTCAAGATTAAAGTTAAAGTTCAGGGTTTAAACTGCAATTGTCTCAAAGTTAAATTAGAGGGTCTAAACTGTATTTACTTGATAGTTACAGTTCAGGGTTTAAATTGTAATAAATTAATAGTTATTTGTAAATGGGCTTAAAGCCTGTGAGAAAGCCCATAAGCCCATTAGGCCTAAAAGCCTGGGTATTTAAAGTTATGTTTAGTTTAGTTTTAGGTTAACTCTGATAATTTTCTAAATAGTAACCATACGTTTTCTCTGTATTCAAGGGTATCAAGAACACTCAAGGGTTTCATTGTTTATTCAAGGGATTGGTATGTTACTCTGATTTATATATCTCTTGATTATTATTGTGTTGCTTGATTACTTGTTTCTGTGATTATTTACCAACTAGATTAAACTGGGATAACAGAAGATGATGATGGGGTCGAAGGTAGGAAATCAGATGAAAGTAGCAAACTGTATAAACAACTACGAGGAGTTTAAGGCTAAAGAGAATGAAAGCCTTGAGGATACATACGAGAGATTTGTTCTTCTTCTGAACGAGCTTTCAAAGAACAAAGTGAAAAAGAAGCAAATCGAGAACGTCAAATTTCTCAGTATTCTCCAGCCTGAGTGGAATAAGCACACTCGTAGAATGAAACAGATGAAGGATCTAAGTGACGTAACACTCCATGAAGTCTATGAGATGTTGAGACAAAATGAGGAGGAGGTTGAAGACAAAAGGAGTGAGAAGAAGAATGCTGAAAAAGTAGCTGATCCAATTGCTTTGGTAGTTGCTCAAAAGAAGAAGGAAAAGAAGAAGAAGAAGATAGTACTTCCTAGTTCTGATGATTCTACAAACACTGATTCTGATAGTGATGACGGGGAAAACCTCAAGCAAGCGATGCTACTACTGACACGTGCATTTCAAAAGAAATTCTATAAGAAGTCGGGATCAAATTCACAAAGGTACTCGTCTGGATTAAAGAATCATGAACATAGGGAGAGAGTGGAAGGAAGGAAATTTGAAGAGAAGAGATTTGCAGAAAGAAAGCCCGAAGAGAAAAAGAGGTATGTGAATGAATATGGTGGAGCTAAGAAGAATACAGATGAATTAATCAAGTGCTACAACTGTGGAAAGGTTGGTCACTACGCCAAGGACTGTCGAAATCCTACCGTAAGGAATTCTGAATACTACAAGCAGAAAATGCTACTTCCTAAGCAAAAGGAAGCGGGGAAAGCCCTAATGGTTGAGGACAAGTTCTGGCTAGACCACTCCGACAAGGATGAAAAGGAAGAAATTGCACATATGTGCCTGATGGGCAATACTGTGAATTTTGATGAATCTGATGAAGAGACATTTGATGAGGTACTTAATTTTTCTGAAAATGATTTTCTAACCAAATGGAAGCCATGATGATCGAGCTTCAAGACCTTAAATCTAAACTGAAAAATGAAAATAGCAGAGTTGCAAAGAAAAGTCAAAAGATTTTTGAACTTAACAAGGAACTTGTTAGGAACAAAGATCTGATTGACTCTCTAAACAAATCTGCTTCTGATTTTAAACAACAAAGAGATTGTTTTGAAAGAAAGATTTCTGAATTTGTTACTAAACTTTCTAAGTCTAATCTTGAAAAGCAAGAATGTGTACTAAAAGCTCACAAATTGCAGGTTGAAAATAAGAGCTTAGAGAAAAAGGTAAATGGTTTGGAAGCGAAATTATATGCTAGAGGCCAAACAAATCAAACTATGTTCTTAAACACACCCAATGAGGAAGCTGATTTTAAAGAAAAGTGAGGACTCAGTTATGATATCCCCCATTACTTAAAGAAAGCCATCAGAAAACAACCAACTTTATATAATTTTGATTTTCTATTTGTAGCTGGTAAATATCCTCATTTAAAATCCAAATTTATTACCAAGTCATCTGAAGAGGTTGAGGCCAAAGAAGATCAAAACAGAAAGAATTTACAGAAAATGCAACTACCATTCTGCTATCAAAAGCTGAATGATAGTTATCTTTCAGAAAAACCAAAGTGTCTTTCAAAAGATTATTTTACAAGTTATTCTATTACTGAGATGGAGGCAAAACCGATTAAAGCTAAAATTTATGTCCCTCCACTCATTCTAGAAAGCAAAATAGTTGATCTTAAAAATACTTTATCACATGAAAGAATTTTGGTTGATATTGAACAAAATGTGTTTTCAACGTAATGAAGAATATTGTTTTCAAAGATGAATCTCAAAAGTGTTCCAACTCTTCTAAGGTACCTCAAACTTCAAAAGATGGTTTTGATGACTTATTTGCGTCTGCAAATGATTCCTTAAATTATGATGATGGGTGTGTTGAAGAATGTATTGATATGTTTGACTTTAACGCTAAACTTCCAGATCAATCTGCTTTTATAATTAACTCTGAAGCTTTACCAAGTGTATATGAAGTTGGTGAATCATCGACTAAGGTTGGTGAATCGGTTTCTGTGAGTACTGGTTACTATGAGAAAGGTAAGAAGCAAAAGAAACGACGCTCACAGAAACGGATTAACACTGGTAAGCCTAAGAAAAGACAATCTCAGAAATCTGATTTTCCTAACAAGTCTAAATCTTTTATTTCAGATTTGAAAAAGAAAAGGTCGGAAGAAAGAACAGAATGGCGACCAAAATGGAAGATTGATGAGAGTTCAAAATCATGTCCTGAAAATGTTTGTAATAGAAAGACTAATAGTAGTTATGATATAGTTGGTTCTATTGCTTCTAATAAATAAAAACTTGTAATTCCTTACAAGAAATATACAATAAAGCAATTACTCCAATTATCTCGATCTGCTACAAAGTCTTCTACATATAGACGAACTGATTTTGTTTCTCACCGATACTATGATGATTGGTTTTGTACTTATCATGTCTATTCTTATAAGCCATATGTTTCAAAGATTTTTCAAAAGTTCAGAGGATCCATATACAAATGGATACCAAAATCTTGTGCTAATCCAATAGGACCCACTTTTAAATGGGTACCTAAAGTTATTGTTCCCTGATTTCTCCTGTGCAGACCCGTCATATGTGGTACTTGGATTCTGGTTGCTCCAAGCATATGACCGGGCAAAAGGATTTATTGTCTAATTATACAGAGGAATATTGCGGAACAATGCGTTTTGGAAATGATCAGTTTTCACCGATTTTGGGCAACGATGACGTAATTCAAGACAACGTGACGATTACGAAGGTGAGCTATGTTGAAGGATTAGGGCATAACTTGTTCAACATTGGCCAGTTCTGTGACAAAGAACTAGAATTAAATTTCAAGGCCAAGAGATATTCTGTGCATACTGAAGACGGTAAGGAACTCTTGGTCGGCACGAGAAAGTCTAACCTCTACACGATTAATCCGTCAAAAGTTCAGACTGACAATGAGGTTTGTCTACTGTCAAAAGCCTCGCTGCAACAAAGCTGGTTATGGCACCGAAGGCTTTCTCATCAGAATTTTTCTTACATCAACAAACTGGTCACGAGCAAATTAGTCAAAGGGCTTCCTGAGCTAAAATACGAGAAGGAACATCTGTGCGTAGCGAGCGAGAAAGGTAAAATGAAGAGAGCCGCTCACAAGCCAAAGCCTGAGCTTAGTACAAGTTCTCCAATTGAGTTGTTGCATATAGATCTTTGCGGTCCTATGCGTACACAAAGCATTAATGGCAAGAAATACATGTTAGTTATTGTGGACGATTATTCGCAATACACATGGGTCAAATTTCTGAGATCAAAGGATGAGACACCCGAAGTCATTTTCAGTTTCTTAAAGACTACCCAAGTAAATCTGCCAAAGCCAGTCAAGCTTCTTCGTATAGATAACGGCACAAAATTCAAGAATAGCATTATTGACGATTATCTCAAATCGGTCAGGATAACACATCAATATTCTGCTGCCAGAACGCCAGAACAGAACGGAGTAGTAGAGAGACAAAATCGAATGTTAGTCGAGACTTATCGAACTATGCTAAGCCAATCGGATCTACCTCTGTTTCTATGGGCCGAAGCTGTATCGACTGCGTGCTACACTTAAAATCGTTCCATAATACACCGCCGGTTTGGTAAAATTCCTTATGCTTTGATAAATAATCGTACACCAAGCATTAAACACTTCCATATTTTTGGATGCAGGTGCTACGTGCTGAACGATAAAGAGAACTTGAACAAGTTCAGTCCCAAGGCTGACGAAGGCTTCTTCATTGGATACTCTCAATCATCTGTTGCCTACAGAGTCTATCTAAAGAAATCAAAGATTGTAATAGAGAGCGTTAATGTTACATTCGATGAGGATTTAGCTTCTGAACAAAGCAGTTCAGAACCCGTACTTACAAGAGTTTTAGCTTCTAGACAAATCAGTCCAGAACCTGTGGTTAATGCTACTGATTCTGATAAACCCTCTACATCTACATCTTATTTATCAAAATTAGATTTATTGTTTGAATTCTTTTATGATGAGTTTCTTGGATCTAAACTTCCTAAATCTGTTGTGGTTGACAGGTCAGAAGATTCAACGACTAATCATCCAACCACTTCGGATATATCTACTGAATTAGTTCCCCGGATTTAGAAAGAAACTCCGGTTCAAACAATTACTCCTTCGGTTGAAGCTGTACATGAAAATGTCGAGACAGAAGTTACTGACTCAGTTGGTTGTACTGTATCGTCTACTCAACATCCATAAATTATTGTACCAATTGAAACTTCTGCACCAAATACTTCAACTGAACCACTCCCTGAACAAGAAGAAGAAGTGGATACTTAGATGAGAATCATGATCAATCTACATCAAATCCACTCCCTCATGAACATAAGTGGACCAAACAGCACCCGATAAGCCAGATCATTGGAGATCCATCTAAACCGGTGCAAACTAGGTCTGCTACATTAAACAAGTGTATGCATGACTCATTTCTGAGTAAGATAGAGCCAACATGCGTATCTGAAGCTCTAGCCAACTCAGATTGGGTAACTGCGATGCAAGAAGAGCTAAATCAGTTCGAAGCGTTAAAAGTGTGGAGACTTATGCCAAGACCGGAAGGTAAATCAATAATCAACACAAAATGGGTATTCAATAACAAAAAGGACGAAGATGGTATCGTGATCAGAAACAAAGCAAGACTTGTCGCTAAGGGATATAGGCAAGAGGAAGGTATTGACTATGACAAGACTTATGCTCCAGTGGCACGCATCGAAGCGATACGAATGTTTCTTGCATGTGCTGCCAACAAGAACTTCACTGTTTACCAGATGAACGTGAAGATTGCCTTTCTTAATGGCATTCTCAAGGAGGAAGTCTACGTCTCTCAGCCTGAAGGCTTTGTCAATCCAGAGAAACCGAACCATGTGTATATTCTGGACAAAGCACTTTATGGACTGAAGCAAGCCCCTCGAGCCTGGTATGAAGTCTTATCTAAATTCCTAGTCAAGTCTGGCTTCTCTAAAGGTAAGATCGATACTACTTTGTTTATTAAAAAGGAAAAATCCGATATCATATTAATTCAGATATATGTGGATGACATCATATTTGGCTCAACAAATCCAAAGTACTGTAAGAAATTTTCTAGCCTCATAGTGTCTAGATTTCAGATGAGTATGATGGGAGAGATGAATTTCTTTCTCGGATTACAAGTCAAACAATTTTCAACAGGTATTTTTATTAATCAATCAAAGTACATTTTCGATATTCTTAGAAAATTTAAAATGGAAAATTGTAAACCTATTGGAACCCCGATGACACCAGGATCTAAGATTGGCACTGATCCTTCGAGAAAAGCTGTCGATGTTAGATCCTACAGAGGAATGATTGGTTCTTTGATGTATTTAACTTCTAGTAGGCCAGATATAATGTTCTCTACATATTTATGTGCTCGATATCAGGCTAATCCAAAAGAATCCCATTTAGATATCTGAAAGGCACTGTAGATCTTGGTTTGTGGTATCCTAAAGATATAGGTTTTGAACTGACAGCATATTCAGATGCAGACCATACAGGTTGTATGCTTGACTAGAAAAGTACGTCGGGTCACATACAATTTCTAGGCGATAAACTCGTGAGTTGGGCTTCAAAGAAACAACTCTGTGTTTCCACATCAACAGCTAAGGTAGAGTATGTCGCTGTGGCGAGCTGCTGTTCTCAAGTGTTGTGGATGAGAACACAACTTCGAGATTATGGCTTTCATTATAACAAGAGCCCGATATACTGTGATTCAAAGAGAGCCATTGCTATATCTGTGAATCCTGTTCAACATACAAAGACCAAACACATTGACGTACGATATCATTTTATCAAAGATAATGTCGAAAAAGGTACAATTGAACTTTATTTTGTAAACACTGATTGCCAACTTGCAGATTTATTTACCAAGCCTCTTGACGAAAAGAGATTTAATTTTCTCGTTTCAAAACTTGGTATTTTAAATCTCAAGACTTAATCTGTGATTACCTACTAAAGTTTTTGTTATTGTTATTTTTCTTCATTTCTTTATTTTTAATCTGAAAGATATCTGCACTTTAAGGTTTGTTCATGATCTCAGGGGGAGTGTGAGGAGATGAAAAGATGATCTACATACAATTGAGGGGGAGTTCATATTTCTGCATATGATTATCACTGATAAATTTTTCTGATGCATAAATGCAGGGGGGGGGTTAGAAATATGGAGTACTGAATATGATTTCTGATTACATCTGATCAGAACTTGTACATTCAAAGTTTTACTGTTTTATGTCATTTACTTTTCAATAAATGTTGTGAATAAAGCTTTGCACTTTGACGACTTTGTGATTTTTTTTGCAGACTTGAGAGCGAGCTTACACGTTCATATCTAAGCTGACTTGATGAGATTTAATTGTTGGGAACTGAAGAATTCATCAAGTATGGTTAATGCTGCTGGTTCAAAGTTACTACTGCTAGAAGACTTAAAGGTTAATGCTGCTGAGTGTTAATACTGCTAGTACTATTAATACTGCTAGTCAAAGTTAGTGCTGCTTGAACAAAGTTAGTACTGCTTAGCTAGTTAGTACTGCTAGTGGTTAGTGTTGCTTAGTAGTTAATGTTGCTAGAAGGAATTTAATGCTGCTGAAGATTAATACTGCTTATATGATGAAGATTCACATGAAAGGATATACATGGAAGCTTAGAGATATACATGGAAGATATACTGAAGATATTTTATTTATTATAATTATCTTTGTATTCAGTATATATATTGTATAGTTTAGAATAGTGAGTTAACTTTTGTTTTTCATTCTTTTAGAGAGAAAATCAACCTCAAGGCATAGATCATAATTCTAGAGAAGTAGAATTCGTATTGGTGAGCCTGTTCATCAATATTGAGGTTGAGTGTGTAATCTTGTAACTTCAAAGCATTCAATACAAGTTTACAGTTTGTTCTTCATATTTATTGTGTTGATTTACTGTTTCATTGAATATCAAAGTGTTATTCCGCAAACTTCTTTGATATTGTTTCTGAGAATTAATTCTTGTTGAGAATTCGATCCTGACAAGTGGTATCAGAGCCAAACTCTCTCAGAAACAGTTATTCATCATGGAAAATCTTACAGAATCAAGCAGTACTTTGGTTTCTAAGGTTCCAATGCTCAAACCAAGTGAGTTTGACATGTGGAAGATAAGAATCAGACAATATATTCTTCTCACTGACTACTCAATGTGGGATATCATTGAGAATGGTCCTTCTGAAGCTGGAAGGATAGGACTAGATGGGAAAAGACCTCCACCAAAGATAGATGGTGAGAGGAAGATCAGACAAACAGAGATGAAGGCCTTGAGCACTCTGCTCTTGGCCATTCCCAATGAATACCAGCATCAATTTTGCAACTGCACTGATGCTCAGATTCTCTGGAATGCTCTAGAGAAAAGATTTGCTGGAACTAAGAGCATCAAAAGAAATCAAAGAGATGTTCTAAAGCAGCAGTATGAGAACTTCACTTCCACAAAGAATGAGTCTATGACTCAAACTTTTGATAGGTTCAACAAACTCATAGGTGAACTGGCTACTGTAGGGGTGAAGATGGAACAAGATGATATCAACAGAAAGTTCCTCAGATCTCTTGGGGATGAATGGACTATGTACACTGTCTCATATAGACAGAGTGACAATCTGGAAGAGAAAGAACTTGATGATCTATACAATGATATAAGAGTTTTTGAAACTGAGGTAGAAACCAAGAAGAAACCCTCTGGTTATATTCACAATGCTGCACTTCTTTCAGCATCCACTGATACTACTGCCAACCCTGAAGCAGTTAGTACTGCCAGTGGAGTAAGTTCAGAAAAAGGCACTGAAACTATCTTTGAAGCCTTTTTGTCCAGTCATAGCAGCAATTCTTTGATTAATGATGATCTGGATCAAATTCATCCTGATGATCTGGAGGAGATGGATATTAAATGGCAGATGGCCATGTTATCCATGAGGGTGAAAAAGTTCATTAAAAGAACTGGAAGAAATAACTTCTCTCAAAGAAGATAAGATGGAGCTGGTTTTGACAAAACCAAGGTGGAATGTTATAAGTGTCACAAGAAAGGACACTTTGCTAGAGAATGCAGGAGTGCTGTTCCAAACAACAACCATCAACAAGCTCAGAATGGAGGATACAATCTGAACAAGAATCCTGCTCAAGCCCTTGTTACTCAACAAGGAATGGGATTTGACTGGAGTGATCAAGCTGAGGAAGCCATTCAGAACCAAGCTCTCATGGCAGAAGTGTCTGATCTCCCCACTGAGGTAAGTTCTAATCTTTGCACTAAATCTTGCATTGACACTGTTACAAGATACAGGGATCACAATCAAAGTATGTGTGATGACCTCAAAAGATTAGAAAAGGACAGAAAAGATTATGTGTTGATAGTAGAGAGATTTGAAGAGCAAATCAAAGGCTTTCAAGCTAATGAACTTCAACACTCTTATGACACAAACTATTGGAAGTGGGAAAAGAATGAGTTAGAAACCAAACTGTCTAAGTCATTAGAAGAGAATGATAGGCTGAAAGAGGAAATGTCAAAAGTTAAGCTTGACATAGAAAAGTTTTCTTATGCTTCAAAAGCAATGGATTCTCTTCTAAAGGCTCAGATACATGATAAGATGAAGCCTGGGATTGGATACAACAATACACCTCCTCCTTACAATAACAACTATATTTCTCCTACATCAGACTTGTTAGAAACTAAGGAGAAAAAGGACTTGTCTGAAGAAGCTTTTAAGATAGATCCTTTGGATGAGGTAGTAGTTAAGGATTTGACTGAGAAAGGAGCCAGTGAGAACAGGGATAATACTGTGAGTAAAAAGATACCATTAGAAAACAATATTATCACCAATGAGGGATGTGGGAAAATCTGGGTCAAGTCCAAGGAGATAGAGAAGACTAAAGGAAAGGATAACAAGGTCCATTACAAACAAACCACAGTTGTGAATCCTAGATCTTGTAAACAATGTGATTGCAATAAAGCCAAGAGCCTAAATTCTAGTTTAAAAAGAGGAAATCAAAGAAACTGGAATAATCAATGGGCTCAGAAACAAGGAGTTGATCTGAATAAAATCAATAGACCAAAACCTTGTTTTATATGTGGCAAGTTGAATCATTTGGCTAAGTATTGTTACTTTAACCCTATTAACCAACAGATGAACTTTCAAAGATTTGTGCAAAAACCTGTTGGTTATAGGAAGGCTGGAAAGAAACATGTGATAAAGAAATCTGTTGACAGTAAAGGCACTTTAAAGAAAAAGATTTTAAAAGAAAGTGTCAAAATGTGGGTACCTAGAAGTACTAACAGTGTTAGTACTGCTAACAATATTAGTACTGCTAACACAGTTACTACTGCTAACAGTGTTAGTATTGCTGAAAATATTAATGCTGCTAATACTGTTAATATCTCTTCAAAGGTTAATACTGTCAACACAGTTACTGCTGCTAACACAGTTACTACTGCTAACAAGGTTAGTACTGCTAAGCATGCAAGTGCTGCCAAGGCAGTTAGTACTTCTAAAACCAGTACTGATTCTAGCAAAAATATTTCCAAGCCTATTATTGTAACAAAGTACTCCAAGAATGAGGAGTTAAAGTTCAAAAATCTTGTCAAGAAAGAATGCAAGTATTTTGATGAGAAAGGGGTACCCAAGACCACTTTGGCTTGGGTTCCTATTTCATACTAATTGATTTATCTAATGTGCAGGGGAACCAACAGCTCAAGGGAAAGAACATTTGGCATGTTGATAGTGGTTGCTCTAGGCACATGACAGGCAACATGTCATGCCTTCAGGATTTCAAGCATATCAATGGAGGACATGTTGCATTTGGAGACAATCTTACTGGTGGTAAGATAAGTGGAAAAGGTAATGTCACCAAAGGTAAGATGACATTTGAGGATGTCTACTATGTTGATCAATTAAAGTACAACCTGTTAAGTGTATCACAGGTTTGTGACAAACAACATAGTATATTATTTACTAATAATGATTGTTTGATCCTTGCTCCAGGGTTCAAGGTAGTTGATGAAAGCATGATACTACTTAGAACTCCAAGAAAGGACAATGTTTACTGTCTGGATATGGACAATGTTGATAGTGATTCATCTCTAAATTGTCTTGTTTCAAAAGCTTCTGTAGATGAATCCTCTCTATGGCACAGAAGGATGTGTCACATGAATTTCAAGACTATGAACAATCTTGTTAAAAACAACCTTGTAAGAGGTTTACCTTCAAAAGTCTTTTCATGTGATGATCATTGTGTTGCTTGTCTTAAAGGCAAACAGCACAAAACTTCTCATAAGACCAAAGAGTTAAATTCTGTTTCTTCTTGTCTCCAGTTACTGCATATGGATCTGTTTGGTCCTACAAATGTTATGAGTATAGGCAAGAAATCTTACTGCTTGGTTATTGTTGATGATTACTCCAGATTTACTTGGGTATCTTTTCTAAGGACTAAGGATGAGACAAGTGGACTTATCAAATCCTTTATTCTAAGAATTGAAAACCAAACTAATCAAAGAGTAAAAGTCATTAGATCAGATAATGGAACTGAGTTTAAAAATCATGATCTAAACTCCTTTTGTGAAGAAAAAGGTATTGAGAGGCAATATAGTGCTCCTAGGACTCCTCAACAGAATGGTATTGCTGAAAGGAGAAATAGAACACTAATAGAGGCTGCTAGATCTCTGTTGGCTGATTCAAAATTGCCAATTACCTTCTGGGCTGAAGCAGTTAATACTGCTTGTTATGTTCAAAACAGAGTTCTAGTGGTCAAGCAAAAGAACAAGACCCCATATGAGCTTTTAAATAAAAGAAAACCTTACATTGGTTTCTTCAAACCTTTTGGGTGTCCTTGTACAATTCTAAATACCAAATCTCACTTAGGTAAGTTTGATAGCAAAGCAGATGATGGATTTCTTGTTGGATATTCATCTCAGAGTAAGGCCTACAGAGTTTTTAACTCATCTTCTAGAATAATTGAAGAAAGTGACAATGTCAAATGCAATGAGAACACACCAAATCCTGTTGGGTCTGGACCTCAGTGGTTATTTGACATTGATTCACTAACTAACTCTTTTGGTTTCAGTAATGAGAATGCAGGTTCAGGATCAGGGATCACACAAGTTCAAGAAAGTATATCTAAATCTGTGATTTTTCCCATACCCACAGTAAATTCTGTTGAAGACTGTGAAAAGGAATCATTTACTGGACCAAGTCAGAGTGAAGAAGAAACTAGAGATGAGGAGACTCAAGAAAATAATGAAGTGTCCTCTGAAAACAATTCAGTTGAGTTGCATTACTCTAATCTAGAAGCTGGACTGAATGTAGAACCTAATCATAACACCAGAGTTCAAAAGAATCATCCTCCACAGCTGGTAATAGGAGATATCTCTTCTCCTATGATGACTAGACATCAAAGCAGGCTTCAGGAAATGCAAGATCAACAGCATACAGTGCTTTCATGTTTTCTATCTCAGCTTGAGCCTAAAAAGGCACATGATGCTATGAAAGAATCTAGCTGGATAGAAGCAATGCAAGAAGAACTATTACAGTTCAAGCTACAAGATGTATGGGATCTAGTAGACCTTCCTAAAGGTCACAGAGCAATTGGCACAAAATGGATCTTCAGAAACAAGAGAGATGAAAGAGGTATTGTCATAAGAAACAAAGCAAGGCTGGTGGCTCAGGGATATACTCAAGAAGAGGGTATAGATTATGAAGAAGTTTTTGCACCTGTGGTTAGGATAGAAGCAATCAGACTATTCCTAGCCTATGCTTCTTACATGAATTTCAAAGTCTATCAAATGGATGTAAAAAGTGCTTTTCTCTATGGCTCGATTGAAGAAGAAGTATATGTCTGTCAACCACCAGGGTTTGAAAACCCAAGCTATCCAGACAGGGTATACAAATTAAAGAAAGCACTTTATGGACTACATCAAGCTCCAAGAGCATGGTATGACACTCTGTCATCCTATCTCTTGGAAAATGACTTTGAAAGAGGAGTCATTGATAAGACTCTATTTATCAAGAGAAAGAAGAAGGATATCTTGCTGGTCCAAATCTATGTTGATGACATTGTCTTTGGATCTACAAGAAACAACATGTGCAAGGAGTTTGAGGATCTAATGCATCAAAGGTTCAAAATGAGTTCCATGGGGGAACTTACTTTCTTCCTTGGACTCCAAGTTCAACAGAAGTCAGATGGAATCTTCATCTGTCAATCCAAGTATGTGCAGGACATTCTAACCAAGTTTGGTTTCTCAGAGTCAAAACCTGCCAGCACACCTATGGAAACACACAAGCAAATAACAGCAGATCTTGAGGGGGAGGATATAGATGTGCATCATTACAGATCCATGATTGGCTCTCTCATGTATCTCACAGCATCAAGGCTAGATATAATGTTTCCAGTCTGTGTATGTGCAAGATTCCAAGTTAGGCCAAAGCAATCTCACTTTCAAGCTGTTAAGAGGATATTCAGATATCTCAAAGGGCAACCCAGATTGGGACTTTGGTATCCTCATGACTCACCCTTTGACCTAATAGCATACTCAGACAGTGATCTAGGTGGGGCAAACTTGGACAGAAAATCTACTTCTGGAGGATGTCAGTTTTTGGGTGCTAGACTAGTCTCATGGCAGTGCAAGAAACAAACCACAGTATCCACATCTACAACAGAGGCAGAGCATATAGCAGCTGCAAGTTGCTGTTCTCAAGTCTTATGGATTCAGAATCAAATGTTGGATTATGGGGTAACCTTTCTACACACTCCAATTTTTATTGACAACAGCAGTGCTATTAGCATTGTGAATAATCCAGTCAAGCACTCAAAGACAAAGCACATTGAGATCAGGTATCACTTTATAAGAGATTGTAATGAAAAGAAACTTATTCAAGTTGTCAAAGTTCACACTGATAATCAGTTTGCTGATCTATTCACTAAAGCTTTTGATGTGGGTAGATTCACTTTCTTGGTAACAAGTGTGGGAATGATCAACTCTGAATAATCGCCTTCTCAACAAGTGGTTTTATACCTGTATATTATTTATTCTTGGAGTTACTAATCTACTTTTTCAGGATATGCATAGCAGTACTCAGTGTTTAGCAAGTTTAAAGGAGTAAGTCAGTTAATACTGCTAGTGGTTAATACTGCTTTCAGTGGTTAATACTGGTTTCAGTTAATACTGCTAGTAGTTAATACTGCTTTCAGTGGTTAATACTGCTTTCAGTTAATACTGCTAGTGGTTAATACTGCTTTCAGTTAATACTGCTAGTGGTTAATACTGCTTTCAGTTAATACTGCTAGTGGTTAATACTGCTTTCAGTTAATACTGCTAGTGGTTAATACTGCTTTCAGTTAATACTGCTAGTGGTTAATACTGCTTTCAGTTAATACTGCTAGTAGTTAATACTGCTAGTAGTTAATACTGCTCTAGGTTAATACTGCTTATGTTACGAATACTATAAATACTCTTTGCCCGCCTAAAAGTTCATAACGACTCTTTGCATCCTGTTCTCTTGCGCTCTAAACCTTTTCTCTCTCAAGTTCGAAGTTTTCAGGCAAGCTTATCACTAAGATCAATGGCATCCATGACATTCATCGACGAGCACAATGAGATTGCGATGCTACAAAAGCCAAAGCAAGCTGCAGGATTTCATCAGATTGTGGATTTCCTCAAGTCAAGCCATATTGCTCATGCTCTTATTGTATCCCCTACAATCTATATCGAGCATCAAAGGCAGTTCTGGGCTAATGCCACCATTGTTGTTGAGAATGGTGTGCAAATGATCAAGACAAGAATCTGTGATCAATCACTAACAGTTACTGAAGAGGTTATTCGCATCAGTCTACGTCTAGACGATGCCTCTGGTATAACTTCCATTCCAAACGATGAACTGTTTTCCAATCTTACAAGAATGGGGTATGGAGGCCCATTGGGAGTTTTCAAATTCTCTAAAGCCAAATTTTCACCCCAATGGCGTTTCTTTGTCCATACTCTTATGCATTGTATCTCCAAAAAGACTACTGGATGGAGTGAGTTCAGCAGCACTATTGCTTATGCTTTGGTGTGCTTGGCCACTGCCAGAAAGTATAATTTTTCTAAAATGATTTTCAGTGATATTGTCTCAAACATGAGAAACAAAAAGAGCTTCTTTATGTATCCCAGGTTTGTTCAAGAAGTTATTACTCATGAATTGACGGATATACCTCAACCTGTTGGGGTATATGTACCTAAACCCCCCAAAGGCAAGGTTTTCTCAAATATGAGAAGATCTGCTGGGGACTCTGAAGGAGTTGACACCCCATTGTTCTCTACAATGATGGTGGTGTCCCAAACCAATGAAGGTATGGCAGCAGGGTCAAGGCCCCCATTAGACCAACCCACTGCTAGCCAAGCCCAACCTTCCCTCTCAAAATCTATTCCCCAGTTCCTTCTTGAAAAACCAACCTCTCCTATCACCCAAACTTACAAGAGGAAACAGGTAAAGAAGGCTCCTTCCCTTCTTGTACCATCACCCCCCAAGCCTTTAAGCCCTCTATTGGAGCATTCTCCAGTAGAGAATATTCAAAGGGAATCCACAAGGGTGTCTCCCAACCCAAAGGAGGTGCTCTCTGAGGAGGAGGTAGAGCATATGGGTGATGAGGCTGCCACTACTCCTGCTAGCACAGAGGAGGAAAGTGGTAACATCAATAAGACCTCCCCCATGGCAACTTTGAATGAGCAATCATTTGAAGGTCCCTGGTGCCAAGAAACCACAGGGGTGGATAGTGCTTCTGCTAGGCAGAAGACTTCCACTACTAAAAGATCCAATGATCCTTCAATAAGGGGTAACACTCCTGGAGAAGGTGAGGACAGATATAACTATGATGAATTGATGGAGGCAATGGGTAACATCAACCTAGATGTTCTGAAACAAGGAAAAGAAATAGAGGAGATGAAGTTGGTGATCCTGTCACAACAAGTCCAGATTGAAAAATTGAAGAATATGGTGACCAGGTTGGTTCAAAAGAAAAGAAGGAAACAGTTTGTATTCAAAAAGAGGGACAAAGTTCAAGATTCTTTCAACAAGGGGGAGAAGCATGAAGGGGAAACTGTTGAAAAGAAAGCTGAAGTTGAGGGGGAGACAGAGGAAGAGATGGAAACAGAAACAGTTACTGCTACTGAAGTAAAAGTAGCAGCAGAAACTGAAGCAGCAGAAATAGGGCTCTCTGTGGAAGAAATGGAGATAGCTGAGACTTTAGTAAAAGCAAAGAATGACACTCCTAAGGCTACTCAAAAGGCCAAAGGAGTGGTCATCAATGAAGGAGAACCTCAAAAGAAGAAAATGAAGGAGGATATAAAAGGAAAAGGAAAGATGATTGAACCTGAACAGCCTTCAAAGAAGAGGAGTCAGATTGAAATGGATGAGGAGATGGCAAAGCAGCTTCAAGGGCAAATGGAAAAAGAGGAGCAATTTCAAACAGAAACTGATAGAGAGCTTGCAAGGATAATGGCCAAGAAGTTAAATGCAGAATACCAAAAGAGTTTGAAAGAAGCAGCTCAGACAGCAACTCAGGTCAAGAAACTCCAAGTTAAGAAGATGCCAATTCAGAAACAAAAGCAGAAAAGACAACCCTCGAAGACATTTTTGGCCAATCAGGAAAGAAGAAAAATGATAAACTTCCTGAAAGGTGCAATTGGTGTTAAGGGGGAGATGTTTACTCACATGGCATTCTCTCAGATTGAAGAGTTGTATAACAAGGAAATGGCCAAGCTTCAAGGGGATTCAGCACAAAGGGAGGAGGCTGAGAGAAGGATGAAAGAGAGACAAGATCTCAACATCCAACAACCATTCCCTGAGGAAACCACACCTTCCAAAGAAGAAGCAGAAGAGAAGAAGGAAGAACCTGGAAATGTTGGTATAGAAGCCAATTCTGGAAAAAGAGTGAAATCAATTGCTCCAAAAAGGCAGTTGAAAAGGCCTAGGGTGGAAGAAACTGAAAAGGAAGCAGAACCTTCAGTCACATCCCCAACAGAGTCAGTACAGAGTCCAGAGCAGGTCACTAAGCAAACAGATGAAAGTATGGATCCGTACATGACAATAGTGGAACCTTTAAAAGCTGTTCCAATCTCTATGCAAGCTCCAGAGATCATCTTCTGGGATATTCTGAGAGACAATGGAAAGAATTTCTTCAGAATCAAGAGAGCTGATGGTTCATTTGAAGCTTATTCAACATGGGGGAAAGTCATCAGAAGTTGTTCAAGAGCTGATATGGAAGAACTCTATAAATTTGGGATGAAACTTTATGAACCTGTGTTGAAAGGTACTGAAGAGAATCTTCTCAAAGTGACATTGGAATATTTGTGCATGATGTTTGAGCCTGAAAGAGTGCACCATAGGATTAAAGATCATATGCATGAGTTCATATTCAAGAAGATTGACAAATGGATACTGTTTGAAAACTGTGGAGTATACATGATTACTATTGACAATTGTTATCATGAATACTACCTGGTGGACAAAATCTATGAGCATAGCAAGGAGAAGTTAGAAGGGATGCTTAAAGCTACACTGGTTTGTACAAAGGATTCAGAGATGGCCAAGATTGTGGTGAGAAGAACTGTAAATCAAAGCTTGGGCCTAGATCCAAATTTGGGAAATTGAATCAGAGGTGTTGAAAGCATCTTGAAGATTAATTCTGAAGAACTTGACTTCTTTTCCTAAAAGTCAAGTTAGGGGGAGATTGTTGGGAACTGAAGAATTCATCAAGTATGGTTAATGCTGCTGGTTCAAAGTTACTACTGCTAGAAGACTTAAAGGTTAATGCTGCTGAGTGTTAATACTGCTAGTACTATTAATACTACTAGTCAAAGTTAGTGCTGCTTGAACAAAGTTAGTACTGCTTAGCTAGTTAGTACTGCTAGTGGTTAGTGCTGCTTACTAGTTAATGCTGCTAGAAGGAATTTAATGCTGCTGAAGATTAATACTGCTTATATGATGAAGATTCGCATGAAAGGATATACATGGAAGCTTAGAGATATACATGGAAGATATACTGAAGATATTTTATTTATTGTAATTATCTTTGTATTCAGTATATATATTGTATAGTTTAGAATAGTGAGTTAACTTTTGTTTTTCATTCTTTTAGAGAGAAAATCAACCTCAAGGCATAGATCCTAATTCTAGAGAAGTAGAATTCGTATTGGTGAGCCTGTTCATCAATATTGAGGTTGAGTGTGTAATCTTGTAACTTCAAAGCATTCAATACAAGTTTACAGTTTGTTCTTCATATTTATTGTGTTGATTTACTGTTTCATTGAATATCAAAGTGTTATTCCGCAAACTTCTTTGATATTGTTTCTGAGAATTAATTCTTGTTGAGAATTTGATCCTGACAAAGACTGAGTGAAAAGGTTTATTTCTAATCTTAATCTCATACGTGCCTAAAAGACGGACAACTTTCAGATATGAAAACATGTTCTTAAATGTTCAAACCACTTCTGATTCTTAAAATGATTTCAGGAATATAGAAGTGTGATTTTAAATGTTTTCATTTTTACTTGTGCTTGAATGTGAATAAACCGTGTGTTTCCAAAGATTAATACTTGCGTATTATCTTTTCTATATACTTTCAAGTATTCACACATATCGGTTTAAATTTTTGTTGATAATGTTATCACCATGTCTCAAACTGAACAAACTTTTTCGATGGTGATACACCCCGATTGAACTTCAAATTTTGAGCGTGATTTCATTTTGAAACGTTTCTTTCAAGACTTGTCTGTATTTGATTCGTATAGACATCATCCAATTTTTGCTGACCTAAGCCTTAATCGATAAATCATTCAGATATTTTGATCTTTTTAATACAATGTCAGATTTTCAAAAAAGTTTCTTGTATTCATTTCATTCATTCAATATACTTGTTTGAAATATCTTAAGGGTTTAAAAATGCTCAAATCTTCATGATTACATCTATGAGCATACAGACATCTGACATGTATTTCTATGCTTTAACTGCAAAGTTAAATCATTATGAGCAACTTGATCTTTTAGGAAAACATGGGTTCATTGTGAGGACTTAACTGAAACTTCTATGGATTAATGTTAACCAGTGTTTCCTACCCAAGAAGTTAATCCTTGAGTGATCGAAGAGTGAGGAGTCAAAAATACTGAGTGTGGGTTGTGTGATGAGGTAAAATGAAAAAGAGAGTTTGGTTAGACGCGAGCTTAGTGATAAAAAGAAAGAGGGTGTGAGAACAGAGTAAAAGAATATCAAACTCCGCACCAACTTTTTCTGAGTCGGGCAACCACATTTCTAGTGTTTCATAATTCTTCGTGAACATTATTGAAACAGGCATCTAGCCCATGCCAACTCTTGATAAAAACCCCACCAACTACTCATATTTTTCTCAAAAAGAAGATGTTTCATATTTCAAGGGGACGCAACACGTAATTTATCTGGTTTTCATTTGGAAAATCTGGATATTGAAAAAGAAGGAAGTTTGCCCCACCTTCGCACTTCGATCATGCACAATCGAGTCTGTGTTTAACTATTGTTGTCTCAATGGTTTACATAATTTTGAGCCTTATAAAAGCAATCATCTATGCTTAATTCTTTCAAACACATGCACAAGCACACAAGGAATATGTTTTCTTGTCATAACATTCATAGAAATTCCTTTATGGTGTTTCGATGATTGAATGGAAGACCTGGGGGAGAGAACATCAAAAAGCTCCTTTCCATTGTGTATTCGTTACACATAGTGACTTCGTGTTACTGACAGACACTTTAACTGATTCATTTGTTGATTCAGGTGTTACACTCATAATTTGTTTGAATTTACAAAGATTCGGATGATTATCTTTTTGGATCGATGAATAATCAGAGGCTCAGTGTTCAAAAGATCAGTGGTTAGATCAGTTTGTCAATGACATTTCTCGTAAAGAGTTTTGATGATTTCATGCTTCATTCATCAAAAAGGGGGAGAGAGAATCAAGAAATGTGTGAAGTGATCAATAAAGTTTTGTCAAGACAGTGAATTTGGAGAAAGTTTGTTCAGAGGTGAAAGAGCAAATTCAAAGAATTTTGAAGACGAGTTGATTTTACTGAAATTTTCTTTGAAGACAATTTGCTAAAGCAATCCGAGCTAAACCTGAAGATAATTTATTTCCAATGTCTGAAAGAGGTTTTACAACCTTGGAGGAGATTGTTCTTAGTATAAGAAAGGGAGATTGCACTTCAATGCTTATACTGATATCTGAAGATATTCTGAGTTGACAAGAAGTTTCCAAAGAAGAGACAAGTTGATAAAGTTCTTCATCTTAACAAAGGAGGTGATTAGAGTTAAAGATTAACTGAAAGGGGAAGATTATTCAAACTGAGTTTAAGGAGGAGATTGAATTGTAAAATCTTTTAGAGACGATCTTCAATCCAAAGGGGGAGATTGTTAGTTCACATATTTGTTGGATACAAGATCATGTTTACTGAAGCTGAAAGTCAACTAAGTCAAATGCTCAAAGTCAACACTCAAGTGAAAGTCAAAGTCAATTGTAATAAGTCAAAAGTCAAAGCATTGTATTTTTTGTTTCTAGTTGTATTGTTAGTGCGCGTATGTTTTTCTTTTTAATAGATATATGACTAGCTTAGTAGTTAAGTCTTAGATGTTAGAAACAGTTGGTAACTAGATTGATTGTACGTGAACTGAATACTGTAGAGAGAGAAAGTAATTTGTCTATATACGAATCCTTGAATTGAAATCATATAACAGCTTGAGTATTTGTATCATCTTGTTGTTGTTAATTGTGATTGTTTGTGATAAGAACTTGATAATCTGGGAAATAACAAACATCCTCATCAATAAATGCAAAAAGTTTGGAGTTATGAGGACAAAAGAAGAAAACAATGTTCTTTTCCTTAAAAGCTTAAATAAAGAATGGTCACAACTATCCATGTCAATACAGGCCAATCAAAATCTTAAATCTTGGTCATTGACTGATATTTATGGTACTCTTGTTGCTCAGGAAAAAGAAGTTGTTAAACAAAAGTCAAAATCTTCTTTAGGTGTACCACTTGCCCTCATCTCAAAAAACAAGGGTATGTCAAAAGAATGTCATGATGATGAAACAAAGAACTCCAAAGAAAAGCCTTTGAAAAAGTAACCAAAAAGAAAATCTAAAAGGTTTTTCTAGCTGAAGAAGATGACCATTCAGACTCAGACTCAGATAATAACAATAATACCTTTGCCAAGTCTCTTGCATTAATAACTCACCAATTTAACAAGAAATTTGGCAAGAAAATCTTTGAAGGCAGAGGAGATGATGAAGAAAGGAGAAATCTAGAGAGAAGACTTCAACAAGAGCCTAGATTAACTCCATATAGTGATCAAAAGGGTGTTCATTTCAATAATCATGATGTTGCACAACAATCAAGAACTCATCAACCATTCCAACCCAAGTATCCTCAACCTTAGAAATACTTTCAGCCTCAACCACAAGCTCAGAAGACAGAAACTATTGTTGCTCTCCCACCAAATCAAAATGATGGAAGATGTTTTAGATGTGGAAAACCAGGCCATTACTCTGCAAACTGCAGAGGTAGACTTGTCAAAGATCAAGACAACTACAAGAACAAGTACAAGTACAATTTCAGAGAAAAAGTACTTGTTGCAGAGATGGAAGATTGGTTATCAGACTCTACAAGTGATGGAGAGGAAGATCCTACCAATCTCTATGGTATGGCTTTTGCAAATGGTGATCAAACTGATGGATCATCAGAAGACTGCTCTGAAAAGGTAAACTCTCCTTCCACTTCTGAAAGTGAACTTGAAATGGATGTTCTTAAGTTAGCAGATGAGTTTCAGATTTTAAAGCAAAAACTCATGGAAGAAAACAGAAAGCAATTGACAAAAGATCTAAATTTTTATAAAAGAGAAAAGAATCTTCTTGAATCAGAGAAGAATGAAATTTTCAATGAAAAATCTAAGATTGAAAAATCTCAGAGATTAAAGGATTTCTATATGGAGTTCAAGGATTGAGCACCCCCACAGATGGAGGGGTGAACTTCCTATTTATACCCTATGCATTAAATGCATGGCAGGGCACTTTACACGTGGCGTTCAGTGATTGGCTTTGGGATTCTGACTTTGGGAGACATGCTTTCGGCCGTATCATGAACAGTGTAGTTGACAGAGTTGTTGTACGATTTGTGGCAGAGACGTGTCCGTTCTGACACATCGTACTAGTTGTGCAAGGTAAGACAAAAGAAGACTTGAGGCATAAGCTACGTGATCTTTTGATCGCTGAATATCTCTTCCTTCAGAGATATAAAGTTCAGCTATCGCTGAAGCTTTTCCTCATGTTCCTTCGCGTATAAGTAGTCGTCTTTGCTTCACTGATATCCGCATCAGGTCACTAGTAGACTTGTCTTTGTTCAGTGGCTTCGTCTTCGATTCAGCTATGAACATATGTTGACGCGAGACTTGTCTTCAGGGATTACGTTGGCTGTTTACATCAGAGACTACCAGCGATAACTGAACAGACTCAGTTTGATCGCTGATAGTGAAACACTAATACATATGAAATGTTTACAAGAAAGGTCATCAGCGATAACTGAACAGACTCAGTCTGATCGCTGATGGTGAAACACTAATACATATTAAAACGTAATTTTCACTAAGTATAGAAGAGGGTCGTTATCAAATCACTGAGAGAGTTTGGATCAACAATCTCCCCCTATTTGATAATGACAAAGTAACTAAAGAAAATTACTTTATGATTCAAAATATAGGAATAAAAATGACTCATAGCATGCATGTCCCAATTACTATTTTGAGGGATCTTTTACAGTACTGATAGGGTTAAGTACATCACTGCAATTTTCATTTAATTCAGGGATAGAATTACAAGATGAAAATCATAAGTACAAGTGAATAACTAACTACTGTAAGTATAACTAATAGATTACAGAAAAGGAAACTAATCTATCAGCTATTAAAAGAAGACTTAGGAGGATTGATCATATACTCAGGTATTTCTTCTCCTTTCTGTCTTCGTTTCAAAGATTCTTGGCTGATAATTTCTTTGATTTTCTCAGCAGCAGGGGAGAAGTCACACCATAAGCATAAGAGATCCTTGAGATGATTCAGAGGACAGATAGGAATCTCAGAGACTCTTTGAAATCTGAGTTCCTCATCATCATCTCTGAAGAACACTCCATAAGGATCGTCAATTACTTAACCACCTTGGAAAGGACCACCAGGAGGCAGAGATAGATCCAGAACTGAAAGATCGGGAGGAGGACCAAACAGTGCATCTCTTGAAAATTTGATAGAAGTTTCATTCCTGATGATGGCGATGTCTTCAGAGAAGGAGGACCCAATTCTTCTCTTGAGTTTCAAAGATTTGGGAGGAAGAGGAGATGGCAGCTTTAGTACAGAAGCGACTCTATTTATGAGGGCTTCAAGAAGTCCTTCAACGTAGCCTCTGTATGTAGATTTGGATTTCTTCAGCGCATCCCAGAACTCTAACCATTCCGTAAATCCGAAGCTCTCAAGCTTGGATATGTACATAGCTTTTTGGGTTCCATCCTCTCTGGTAATCTCCATGGTCACTGAGAGTTGATCCTTCTTCTTGCGACCAGAGATAGTCACGGCTGATATCGGAAGAAGATCAGAACGATAATCCATCTTCTGTTTGCACCATTCGATAGACCTATTGTTGATCTCTTGTTCTTTGGAGCCTTCCTCTTCAATTTCTTTCAGCAGTGCAGCTTGAACTTCCACAGGCTTGCTTTTCAGCTTTTTGTGCTTGACTAGAGAAGATTGAATCTTTAAAGAGAGTTGGGCATCTTGTATGCATACAGCGATCAGCTTCTCAGCTTTGGCAGATTCTTCTCTTTCGGCTTCAGTGAGAAAGTCGAGCTCTGTGGATGTTTGAAGAGGGACTTTCAGCCGTTGACTTTCTAGTTGAGCGATCATTTCAACTCTTTTCTTCACCACTTCCTCTGACCAATGAGATGGTTGAGAGGGCCTTCCTGGATGGACCAGGGAATATTCTTCTTCTTCTTCTTCTTCATCAATCTCAGTGATAGAGATTGGGATTATTTCTTCAGCGATAGTAGCTAGAATTATTTGTAGTTCAGAACCCTTAAGCAGGGGTGAGAACTGTCTGGATAGAAAATGAAGGAAAGAAGGGATAAGTGTATATTTTTAGAAAAAGAGAGATAAAGGCTAGAAGGAAATAGGGGTTTGGAAAGAGTAGGAGAGTGGTACAATTGAAAGACATACCTGAGAAGGATGCTCCCCCTCAGATTGTGATCCAGTCCTCAAGCATTCTTCAGCGATTGGTTGCTTGTCTTTGCTTTGCGAAGGAGCGCTTGAAGATGTATCACCTCTCACCCCTGCTTTGACAGCCTCTTGCGAAGTTGTCCCTGATGCGACGTTCGGCTTGGAGAACCACATAGATTGGTCTTCTTCATCGTCGTCATCGTCATCGGAGGGTTGATCCTTTTCTTGATTATCAAGATCTAGATCATCTTCCTCTTCATCGTCTTCTTCCTCATCATCTTCAAAGAGAATAGAATGAATAAATGAGGATTCTTTTACCTTCTCCCCCTTTGATTGAGAGGGAGGTTTCTTTGGAGTCTTAGCTTCCCTAGTAGCAGCGATAGATGTTTCTACAGCTTTCTCCCCCACTTTGTCATTATCAGCGGTGGGGGGTTGCTCAGCTGCCGGAGTTGCTGTTGAAGCTTTTAGCACTTGGACGTCAGCCTCCAGACGCTTGACCCGGTCTTCAACTGCAGGGATGTCGCACGTGGCATCATGGATGAATTCCACAGCGATGTTGAGGTTGGTCCGATCATCTTCAGTGAAGGAGGGAGGCAGCGCTGGAGCTGGTGCATTCACCTTTTGTAGAATTTGCTGAAGAAGGGACGTGCAGAGGTCAACCTTTGAAGAGAGACCCCGAACTTCAGCGGTAAGAGACTCAAATCGCCCCTGAAAGAGTTGAGAGGACTCTTTGAGTTGGACGACTTGTTCTTCAACAGCTGAAAGTTGTGAGTTCTCAGCTTTAGATGAGCAGGTCGCGGTCAACTTCTTCAGCTCCTCACCAGCCAGATTGACGGCACTGGTGGTGTCGTTGATGGTGTTGATGAGGGCGTCCACCTTCTCTCCCAGACTGTTGACATGCGTGTCAACAGACGCCAAACTAGGACCTGAAAATAATGTTAGTTCAGATACGGGCTTATTTGGAGAGGTGGGGAAAGAAGTGTTTAATCCTATAGGTGTACCTGACGTATCAAACATTTTGTAGAACTGCATAGATTCCTCAAAAGTTTGATGTTCAGGTCCTATAGGGAAAGAAAAGGTAGCGGGTTCAGAGACCAAATGAGTATAAAAGGGAAGAGTTTTGGGTATAGAAGTAGGGATGGGGTTAATCTCAGCGAATGAGATAGTAGGTGGGGTCACTGATGATGTGACAGCGATCGAGATTGCTGACACGGCAGTATGAGTGACTGCTGAAGTTGTGGAGGAAAGACCCACAAATGCATCTAAGGTAGCTTGTTGAGAAGCTCCCTCAGGTATAGTACTAGAGGGTGTACTTTCCTTAGTCTTTTTGGCCTTTTTGGAAGGACCAATCGGACTAGCTGATGGTCCTTTAGAAGTAGTGGTAGCGACAGGGATAGCAGACGAAGGAACCGTCTGCGTGGTCACTGAAGATGAAGAAGAATGGAGAGAGAGACGAGAGCGAAGGAGAGAGATACTTACCTCGTCGGCGAGTGGCTTTACCTCCAGTGATCGTTGACCTACCCTGGCAAAGGTGCCATCATCTTTGGTGGGATAGGTGTTGGGATAGAGGAACTTGATGTACGTACATATGAAACGTACGTACGAGATCTTGGGATCTCGTTCAGGCTTCTCTAATCTCGACCTCAGGTCTTCAAAGATTGCTGTGGCGTAGTCAAAGTTTTGACCAGCGATAACGGAGTAGGCCATCTGCAGTTGTGTTTTGCTGGCTTGATCCAGAGAACCACTCTTCCCGCTCATGCACTGAATTATGTGCGAGAAGATAAAGTTCAGTTGTGAGGGCATCTGAGCTTTGAGGATCTTGGTGAGCTTCTTGTTGGGAATAGAAGATCTCGGTTTGTTTTCCCAACAATAACCCATTGCGTCCAGAAATGATATCAGCTCATCATCAGTGGGGAGTGCGTCGAACCCACTCTTTGGTTTGTCAGGGAATCTTAAAGATTTCCTGAGGCTAAGAGCGGTCATGCTCCCTGGCCCCAAGTCCGTGCTGAAAGAGATAGCAGGGACTCGTTCACCTTTCTTGTTGGTGAGTTCAGTTGCATCAGCAGTGAACCAGAACTGCTGGAGTAGAGTCTTGGAAGGCTTAGGATCCACAGTGATCGCGTAAGCTATACATGACTGCTTGAGGAATTCAGCAGCTTCCACCAGATGTGGGTATTTGTCAGCTTTGAACTCGAGTCTTGCCAAATGATTACATTTAGTAATCTCAACTTCAGTGAGAAAGAATCATACATGCTTGGAAGCAACGATTGAAGACTGTGTCATTTCTGTTATGGAAAGAAGCATAATAGAAGAAACGATTTAGATTAAAAATAATATGATTACCAGTTGCCATAGAAGAAGGGAAACTGGAAAAATATCAAGTTATTTTTAGGAATAGAAAAATAGTGTTCTGGGTAGAAAGAATGAAGAACACTTTAAAAACCAAAAGGTTTTTATTGAAAAACATAAAATCAGAAAGAATGATCTTTAGTTTAAAAAAAACGTTTTATAAAATCCATGAAGAACAAGAACGAGTAGGATTTAAAAAAAAGAATAGAAAGCATACGAACAATGCACATAAACATGAAATAAACCTGTTTATTTTGAAGAAAAAGAGTTGCAGGTTCAATATTCTGGGTTTACTTGCTTGAGTGTTCTTGAGAGAGAGAATGTTTCTTGCGTTGACAGTTTTGAAAGCGTAAACCGTATAAAGGAGAGAAGAATTCCTTTTATACGAAGAGAGAGAAGAGAGAGAGTAGGAATGAAGCGGGAAAAGAAAGGATCATCATGACATTGACACGTTCCACGAAGTTGATTGGATAGAAGAGCAACGGACGAACGTGTCAGAAAAGGCATGTCGTGGATTGTCGGTTCAAATGACGTCATAGAAGAGAGAGACTGTTTATTTGTCCGATTTGAAATTATCACTGAAGAAAAGTCAGCGATAGATTTTCCTTTTTAAAAGTATCCCTGATTGTAAAGATAGGGATAGATTTTCCTTTTAAAGGATCACTGACTAGAAATATCAGTGATTAATGTATTTTTCAAAAATCTTTTAATCATTTGAAGAAAGTTCAGTGATTAAAGTATATTTTGAAGAAAAACATCTTTGAGGGAAAGGAGAGAACATACCTGAGAGTCAGAATGTTTATCAGAGAGAATGATGAGAGGGGAACTTTTGATTACTGACACAATACATGAACGCTGAAGAATTATTCTTCGAGGTTCAGCATTCCAAGCTCACTGATGAGAAAGTTGAACCTTGTCTCATCAAGAGATTTGGTGAATAAATCAGCAAGCTGAAAGTCAGTAGGGATAAAGTGAAGTTCAATATCACCATTCATCACATGATCTCTGATAAAGTGATATCTGATCTCTATGTGTTTTGTCTTTGAATGTAGCACTGGATTATTTGCTATAGTGATAGCACTAGTGCTGTCGCAATAGATAGGAATCTTTGACAGCTGAAGGTCATAATCTAATAGTTGATTTCTCATCCACAAGATTTGAGAACAACAGCTTCCAGCGGCTACGTATTCAGCTTCAGCTGTGGAAGTGGACACAGAATTTTGCTTCTTGCTTGTCCAGCTTACCAGCTTTCCTCCCAGGAGTTGACATCCACCAGTGGTACTCTTTCTGTCGAGTTTACAGCCTGCAAAATCACTATCAGAAAAACCAGTTAGATCGAACCCTGAGTCTTTGGGATACCAAAGACCGAGGTTAGAAGTTCCTTTCAGATATCTGAAAATTCGCTTTACAGCGATCAGATGGGATTCCTTGGGTTCAGATTGATAGCGTACACATAAACAAGTAGAGTACATGATGTCAGGTCGGCTCGCTGTGAGATACAGCAGGGAGCCTATCATTCCTCTATAGGCAGTGACATTAACAGGTTTTCCAGAAGGATCTTTGTTAAGTGTCAGGGGTGGTGCCATAGGAGTTTTCATCGCTGAAGTTTGTGTGAGATCAAACTTCTTCAGCATATCTTTAACATACTTACCTTGGCAGATAAAAGTACCTTTGTCAGATTGTTTAATCTGAAGACCAAGAAAATATGTCAGCTCACCCATCATACTCATTTTATATTCTTTCTTCATTCTTTCAGCGAAGCGAGTACACAGAGATGGGTTAGTAGAACCAAATATTATGTCATCAACATATATTTGTACAAAAATTATATGACCTTTTATCTTTCTGAAAAATAACGTATTATCAATCTTGCCACGTTCAAAATTTTCAGAGATAAGAAAAGATGAGAAAGTGTCATACCAAGCACGAGGGGCTTGTTTTAGACCATAGAGAGCCTTATCCAATTTATAAACATAATTTGGATGCTTAGGGTCATAGAACCCTGGTGGTTGTTCTACATAGACTTCTTCATTCAGCTTTCCATTCAGAAATGCTGATTTTACATCCATTTGATAAACGATGAAGTCTTTACAGACTGCATAAGCTAAGAATAGTCGAATTGCTTCGAGCCTGGCCACAGGGGCAAAGGTTTCATCATAGTCTATGCCTTTCTCTTTTCTGTATCCCTGAGCAACAAGTCGAGCCTTATTGCGGGTTACAGTTCCATATTCATCTAACTTGTTTCTAAACACCCATTTGGTGCCTATTACAGTTTTATCAGATGGTCTAGGAACGAGATTCCAAACTTTGTTTCGAGAAAATTCAGTTAGATCTTCTTGCATAGCGCTGACCCAGTTTGGATCTCTAAGGGCATCATCAGTCTTCTTTGGTTCTATTAAAGAGAGAAAGTTTACAAAGAGACAGATATTACCTAAGCTTCGTCGTGTCTGAATACCTGCATCTGGATCACCGAGAATTTGATCTATTGGGTGATCTCTGGTCCATCGCTGAGCAGGAGCATGATCGCTTAACTCAGAGGTTGGATCAACAATTGGGATGTTTACTGATGAGGACGTTTGAGGTTCATCAGCAATTAACTGTTGAGTAGGTTCACCAGAGAGATTTCCAGACGAAGGCACATTTGATGGTAGTAATGTGTTTAGAGGTTCAGCTGAAACCCATGAGGTGGATTCAACGGTAGGATGTATAATGTTTGGATCATCATCAGCGGCTGAAGGATCAGAATGCTGATGGTTTGAGAAGAAGGGTTCTGTTTCTCTGTAGTGAGAAAGCATCCAAGCATTTAACTCTTCATTGTCAGCGATTGGTTTAGAGTTCGCTGAGCGAGTTTCATCAAAAGTGACGTGAATTGTTTCTTCTACGGTTTGTCTTCTCTTGTTGAAAACTCTGTAGGCTTTGGAGATGGAGGAATATCCTAGAAATATTCCATCATCTGCTTTTGGGTCGAACTTTCCAAGTTGATCTCTGTTGTTTAAGATAAAGCACTGACAACCAAAGATATGAAGAAAGCTGATAGAAGGCTTCCTTCCAAGAAAAAGTTCATAAGCTGTCTTCCCAAATCGCTTTATTATCAGCGATCTGTTTTGAGTAAAACATGCAGTGTTTACAGCTTCTGCCCAAAATTGAGTAGGGAGATGAGAATCGTTGAGCATTGATCTAGCAGCTTCTATGATCGTTCTGTTTCTTCTTTCAACGACTCCGTTTTGCTGAGGTGTTCTTACTGAAGAGAAGTTGTGAGAGATTCCCTTGTTCTCAAAGAAATTGTTCAGGGAACTGTTTTTGAATTCAGTTCCATGATCACTTCTTATTGAACGAACAGTAAGATTGTTCAGCACTTCCATCTTTTTGACAACAGATATTAGTTCTTCTGGAGTATCACTCTTACAGCGAAGAAAGATAACCCAGGTGTAGCGAGAATATTCATCTACAATGACAAGTGTATATTTCTTTCCAGCTATTGATTGGATGTTGACAGGGCCAAACAGATCCATATGCAAGAGCTGAAGAGGACTTGTCACTGAGGAAACTTGTTTTGACTTGAAACTAGCTTTTGTTTGTTTTCCTTTTTTACATGCTGAGCAGAGAGATTCTTTAGCATATGAGTGCTGAGGAAGACCAGAAACCAGTTCCTTAGATGAGAGAGAATTCAGGGTTTTGAAGTTTAGATGAGAGAGCCTTTTATGCCATAGCCAGTTGACATCAGAAGAGGCCTTAGAGAGAAAACATAAGTTTTCAGTGATAGTAGAGTCCATATCTATTACATAGACATTTTCTCTTCGATAACCACTGAGAGCAAGTTTTCCTTTTTCATCGACCACTGAACATGCTTTGTTAGAAAAGCGAACTTCGTAGTCTTTGTCACATAGCTGACTGATGCTTAGAAGATTGTGCTTCAGTCCATCTACATACGCGACTCTTCGAAAGGTAGTTGTCCCATTGCTGAGGACACCAAACCCTCGGGTAAATCCTTTTCCATTTCCACCAAAGGTCACAGAGGGACCTTTCTCTTCCTTGTATTCAGTGAGCAGGTCTCTTTGTCCAGTCATATGACGAGAACATCCACTATCGAGATACCAGATGCCCTTTGATCCCTGCATACATAAGGAAGATTAAGCGTTGTTTGGTACCCACTTTTCAATGGGTCCTTCAGAGTTAGTGGATAAGGAAGATTCAACAGTCTTCACAGCTGATGAAGATTCAGCTTCAGTGGTAATCTTCACTTTGGTTAATTTCTTAACCTTAGTGGTATATTTCACTTTGGTTGATTTTTCAACTTTGGTGACTTTCTTTGCCTTGGAGGCATTTTTCTTCACTTTAGCTGTTTTATCAGCTTTGGTGGTATTTGGACATTTACTTGCAATATGATCAGTAAAACCACAGTGATAACATTTTCTGTATTTGAAAATGGTTTTAGGATCAGTAGAAGGTTTTGCAAGTTTAAGATGAGCAGGACCAGGTCCGAGAAGGCTTTTCTCATGAGATATGGGAGGGATTTTCATTTCTTCAGATCTCGTTGGTCTAAGGTCAATCTTTAGCTTTGGAGGACAGAGATCAAAAATTTCTATCACAGAGCTAGAGGATTGCTTAGCTGAAGGTTTAGAAGGAATTTTCAGCTTTGCTTTCCTGGTTGTCTTCTGAGGAAGGAGAATGGACTTTCCTTTATCCGTAGACTTAGTGTCTTTTGATTTTTCCTCAGAGATGGGATTTGAAGAAGAACAGGGATAGAATTGATTATAAGAAGTGTCAAAGAAAGATGTGACAAAAGTTCCAAACTTAAGCGAGGAACTTTCTTCTTTAGGTTCATCCTGAGGTGTCCAAAAACCAAGACCAGTTTTATCACTTTCAGGAGTTTGAGCATTTATTATCTCAGAGATCTTTGTTGATGATTTGCACCATTTTTCAACATGAGCCTTTTCTGCTTTTAGAGCAGCGATGGCTTGTTCGCGTTCAATGCTGATGATTTCATTTATAATGACTTGATCTTTCAACTTTTCTTCTAAAAGATTTAGTTCACTGATCTTTTCATGACATTTCTCTAGCTCTTGAGTTAAATACACATTTTTATTTTCAGCTTGAGTTTTGTCGTTTAGAGCATTATAAAGGTCAATCGTCAGCACATCAACAGCGCGACTTCTCTCAGCTTCAGGCAGAGAGGGATTTGTAGAGATAGATACCTGAGATGATATGTAGCTCATAGAAGGTTCAGATGGTTCTTCTACTTCTTCTTTAATCTCAGCCATGAGGCAAAGATTAGCGACTTCTTCTTCATCAGAAGATGATTCTTCTGATTCAGCCCAGTCATGTTCTTCAGCGATGAGACCTTTACCTTTTCGCTGATAGCTTTTCAGCTTTTGATATTTGTTCTTCAGCTTATGGTATTTGTCATCACTGGATCTTCTTGAGGTAGAAGGTTTGAAGACCTTTTTCGACCTGCACTCACTAGCAAAATGTCCAATTTTTTCGCAGTTATAGCAAGTGGCTGTAGCCTTATCTACCGGAGTTGATTTTGGCTTTTCAGTAAGAGAGAGAGGTTTACTTCTTCGGAAGTTACTGTTTCTTGCAAATCTCTTAAAAGAGTTTGTCAAGAGTGCTAAGGACTCATTAAACTCTGAAAGATTAGGGTCTGATAGATTCTCAGATTCAGAATCTAACTCAGTGATGGTGAGAGTAGATCGCTGAGATGGAATTATCTCTGACGAGACTAAAGCAACAGGAGTGCTTTTGGAGTCTTTAGAATCTTTTACAAGATTCTTCTTCAGGAGATTAGATTGCTCATAGTTGAGCAATATTCCATACAGAGTGCTTAGAGAGAGAGTATGTAAGTCTTTTGTCAGCTTAAGACATATTGAATAACTGTCCCAGCTTTCAGGAAGACTTTCCAAGAATTTTGTTAGGACCTCAGAATTAGAATAGGTCCTACCAACAGTTCTTAGGTCAATGATTACGCAGTTAAACCGCTGATGAACGTCAGAAAGAGATTCATTCTTACCAGCTATAAAACTTTCATACTGTCTTACCAAGTTAATCTTTCGAGTCTCTTGGATTTCAGTGGTGCCCTCATATTGAACACATATGGTTTCCCACATTTCTTTAGAAGTTTTTAGATGCATGATGGAATGGAAAACTTCATCAGGCAGAGCCATTGATATAATGGTCTTTGCTCTTGCATCTATGCCTACCTTCTTTTTATCTTCATCACTCCACTGTCTTATTTCCTTAATGACATAGCGTTCAGGGACAGCTTCAGTGGTGGCAGTAGCGGGAACCGCAGCTATAATTCTAACAGGTTCATAGGGTCCGTTTTCTATATATTCAGGTATAGTAGGATCCGCACCTTCAAGAAATAGCATCATTCGATTTTTCCATAGAGAAAAGTTATCTCTGCTAAATCGAGGAGGTTTAGAAAGTGAACCATTATCATAGTAGTTTGTGTTTGTGTTTAGGGCCATTTTAGAATAGCAAGGAAGAGTATACAGCAAGATCTTGTTTATTAGATTAAACAAACTGCTTTGATACCACTTGTTGGTCCCGAAGGTGCTTAACAAGTTTGTAGAAGGGGGGGGGGGTTGAATACAAACACATAAATTAAAGTTTAATAAATTGTTTATTGATAAATCAAATACAATTTACAAGTTTGTTGCGGAATAAGATTAAGACAGACTTAATCTAAACAAACTTAAGAAACACTAAGATGATTGCACAGGAAATTCAGAGAATGGGGGATTAAGAGAGAGATAGAAAACAAGGGTTTCTATATGGAGTTCAAGGATTGATTACACTTTTAGATGAAAGGGTGAACGTCCTATTTATACCCTTTGCATTAAATGCATGGCAGGGCACTTTACACGTGGCGTTCAGTGATTGGCTTTGGGAGTCTGACTTTGGGAGACATGCTTTCGGTCGTATCATGAACAGTGTAGTTGACAGAGTTGTTGTACGATTTGTGGCAGAGACGTGTCCGTTCTGACACATCGTACTGGTTGTGCAAGGTAAGACAAAAGGAGACTTGAGGCATAAGCTACGTGATCTTTTGATCGCTGAATATCTCTTCCTTCAGAGATATAAAGTTCAGCTATCGCTGAAGCTTTTCCTCATGTTCCTTCGCGTATAAGTAGTCGTCTTTGCTTCACTGATATCCGCATCAGGTCACTAGTAGACTTGTCTTTGTTCAGTGGCTTCGTCTTCGATTCAGCTATGAACATATGTTGACGCGAGACTTGTCTTCAGGGATTACGTTGGCTGTTTACATCAGAGACTACCAGCGATAACTGAACAGACTCAGTTTGATCGCTGATAGTGAAACACTAATACATATGAAATGTTTACAAGAAAGGTCATCAGCGATAACTGAACAGACTCAGTCTGATCGTTGATGGTGAAACACTAATACATATTAAAACGTAATTTTCACTAAGTATAGAAGAGGGTCGTTATCAAATCACTGAGAGAGTTTGGATCAACATAGACCTCTGCATATGCTTCATGCGGACCTCTGTGGTCCTATCTCTGTGCAGAGTCTATCAGGTAAAAAGTATATTCTGGTTCTGATTGATGAATACTCTAGATATACTTGGATAGAATTCATCAGAGCCAAGTCTGATGTACCTGATATTTTAATAAGGTTGTTAAAAAGATTGCAGGTTATGTTCAACAGCAAAGTTCAGAAGCTTAGAAGTGATAATGGGACAGAATTCAGAAATGCCAAAATCAACTCCTATCTTTCAGAGGAATGCATAACTCCCAACTTCTCTGCAGCAAGAACCCCTCAACAAAATGGTGTTGTTGAACGGAAAAATAGAACACTTGTTGAAGCTGCAAGAACAATGCTTGCAGGATCTGATCTTCCAACCAACTTTTGGGCAGAAGCAGTAGCTACAGCCTATTTTACTCAAAACAGGGCTACCATTGTCAAAAGATTGAAGAAAACATAGGAAACCTAATGTTAAATATTTTCATGTTTTTGGATACAGATGTTACATTCTGAATGATAGAGAGTCTCTTGGAAAGTTTGACAAGAAAGCAGATGAAGGCAAATTCATTGTCTATTCATTAGCCTTAAAAGCCTTCAAAGTGTTCAATTTAAGAACAAGAACCATCCAAGAAATCATCAATGTCTCTTTTGATGAGAACATAAATTCGGACAAACAAGATGTAAAAACCAAGAATGTCTCTAAATCTTCAAAGATAAGAGAATCAGAACTGAACAAAATATTTGAAGACTTCTTTGATGATGATGACAACTCAAAATTAATCTTCAGAGACATTCACAGAGCAACTTCAGAGGAACCTCAAAATACAGGTACAACTCTTTCTGGTCCATCTGAGATAACTCCTTCTGCTTCTCTAAATACAGGTCCAAGTATTGAATCAAGACAAGTTGAAAAACGAAATCTTCAAAAGCTGAAGATACACAAGAGACATCTGAAGAATCTCCAGAGACATCTGTTGAAAAGACTCCAGAGCCTGCTTCACCATCTCTGGAAATATGTTCAGAGCCTCTGAATAGCACTACAGAGATGTCACCAACTGTCATCTCTGAAGCTCAAACTCCACCTCACATTCATGCTCCAATGACAAGATGGACAAAGGATCATCCCCATGATCAAATCATTAGATCACCTACAGATGGAGTCAAAACCAGATCTGCCACAATCAATGAATGCTATTTTGTAAACTTTTTGAGCATTATTGAACCAAAGAAGGTAAATGAAGCTCTTGAAGATCCTAATTAGATCAATGCCATGCAGGATGAGCTTCAAGAGTTTGAAAGAAATAAAGTCTGGACCGTAGTTCCCCTTCCTAAAGGAAAATTTTCAATTGGGACTAAATGGATTTTCAGGAATAAAAAGGATGAGGATGGCATTATAATCAGAAACAAAGCTAGATTGGTTGCTAAGGGATATTGCCAAGAAGAGGGTATTGATTATGATGAAACCTTTGCATCTATGGCTAGGCTAGAAGCAATTAGAATCTTCTTAGCCTATGCTACACACAAAGGGTTCAAATTATATCAAATGGATGTTAAATCTGCCTTCCTAAATGGCAAATTAAATGAAGAAGTATATGTCCAACAACCACCTGGATTTGAAAGTACATAGTTTCCTAACTATGTTTATCATCTTGATAAATCTTTGTATGGACTTAAACAAGCTCCAAGAGCATGGTACGCTACTCTGTCCACATTTCTGATTAATAATGGCTTTGAAAAAGGTACAATTGATACATGTTCATCAAGAGGTACAAAAATGAGATGCTTTTAGTACAGATATATGTTGATGACATTATCTTTGGCTCTACAAATCAGAAGTATTGTGACAGGTTTTCAGAGTTAGTGAAGAGTGAATTTGAGATGAGTCTCATGGGAGAATTAACATTATTTCTAGGCTTACAAGTCAAACAAATGTTAGAGGGTACTTTTATAAGTCAATCTAAGTATGTATCTGATACTTTGAAAAAGTACAAACTCAATGATTCAACTTCTATGAAAACACCTATAGCCACATGAGTCAAACTTGGCTATGATCCTTCAGGAAAATCTGTAGATGTTAAGGCTTACATAGGCATGATAGGATCACTTCTATACTTAACTGCAAGTAGACCCGATATAATGTTTGCAACCTGTCTCTGTGCTAGATATCAAGCAAATCCAAAAGAATCTTATTTATCTGCAGTCAAGAGAGTGTTTAGATACCTCAGAGGCACACCCTTCTTGGGTCTCTGGTATCCAAAACTCTCTAGTTTTGATTTAACAACATATACTGATGCAGATCATGCAGAATGCATGCTAGACAGGAAAAGTAGCTCTGGATGCTGTCAATTATTGGGTAACAAACTAGTGAGTTGGTCATCCAAGAAGCAGAAATGTGTTTCAACTTCTACTGCAGAGGCAGAATATGTTGCTGCTGCTAGTTGTTTCTCCCAAGTCATTTGGATGGAAACTCAACTCAGAGACTATGGATTACAATATGACAGAATACCCATTCTGTGTGATTCCAGAAGTGCCATATCCATCTCTACAAATCCAGTACAACATTCTAAGACAAAGCACATTGATGTCAAGTATCATTTTCTAAAAGATCCTGTTGAGAAAGGGACAATAGAGATGTACTTTGTACCCATTGATCTCTATCTTGCTGACATTTTTACAAAATCATTAGATGAATGTAGGTTCAATTTTTTAATCACCAAGCTGGGCATGTTAAATATGTCTAATTAGTTAAAGTTCAGAGACCTCTGAATCCAACTTCAGAGCTCCGACAAATTACTTTAGCATATCTCAAGTATTGAGGTCTCTGATATCTTCTTCAGAGCCTCTGATATTTATGAAAGCATGTTTTCAAGGTACCAATGCATTATTAAGGGGGAGAGTGAAAATCAGACCATCAATTGTCAAGGGTGAGCGAATAAAAGTTAAGAGAAGACATTCTTTGGTTAAGGGGGAGTAAGAGAATATCAGGGAATCTAAACATCAGAGCTTCTAAATCTTTTCATTTGCTTAGCAATCTCTTATATCATTTGGCATGAAAACTCAGATTCTCTGAATTCTTTCTACACTTATGATATCTTAGATTACTTCACACTCAAAATATTCATTCATAAAATAAGGTGAAAGGTTTGTCGAGTCAACAAAAATAACTATTAAGGGGGTGTTTGGGATTGCTTATTTAAAACAACTTATGCTTATTTTCAAAAGTGCTTATTAACTTATGGTTATTTGTAAAGTGCTTATTAACTTATAGGAAGAAGGGGCAAATATGTAATTTGGTTAAATAAGTTAATAAGGAGTTTCAAATAAGTCAGTTAAGAATGACTTATCAAAAACTGCTTATTAGCGGAGTGGAGAAGTCATAAGTAGTTTCCAATCCAAACACTCAAAACAGCTTATTTGCTGTTTGAAAACGCAATAAGTTAATAAGCACCTCAAATAAGCAATCCCAAACACCCCCTGAATTCAAATATTCACAACTGGCACTCATTCCTATTTTCTTGGCACCTAAACACTTATGTGCAACAGTTACCAAGAACACGTGTCATGTCAGGATCGAATTCTCAACAAGAATTAATTCTCAGAAACAATATCAAAGAAGTTTGCGGAATAACACTTTGATATTCAATGAAACAGTAAATCAACACAGTAAATATGAATAACAAACTGTAAGCTTTTATTTGATGCTTTGAAGTTACAAGATTACTCACTCAACCTCAATATTGATGAACAGGCTCACCAATACGAATTCTACTTCTCTAGAATTAGGATCTATGCCTTGAGGTTGATTCTCTCTAAAAGAATGAAAACTGAAAGTTAAAAGTTATCCCCTATTCTAAACAATACTATATATATATATACTGATGCATATATATATAGTATCCATTTGTCAATCTTCTTGAATATGAACTCATGCATATGATCTTTAATCCTATGGTGCACTCTTTCAGGCTCAAACATCATGCACAAATATTCCAATGTCACTTTGAGAAGATTCTCTTTAGTACCTTTCAACACAGGTTCATAAAGTTTCATCCCAACTTTATATAGTTCTTCCATATCAACTCTTGAGCAACTTCTGATGACTTTCCCCCATGTTGAATAAGCTTCAAATGAACCATCAGCTCTCTTGATTCTGAAGAAATTCTTTCCATTGTCTCTCAGAATATCCCAGAAGATGATCTCTGGAGTTTGCATAGAGATTGGAACAGCTTTCAAAGGTTCCACTATTGTCATGTACGGATCCATACTTTTATCAGTTTGCTTAGTGACCTGCTCTGGACTCTGTACTGGCTCTGTTGGGGATGTGACTGAAGGTTCTGCTTCCTTTTCAGTTTCTTCCACCCTAGGCCTTTTCAACTGCCTTTTTGGAGCAATTGTTTTTACTCTTTTTCCAGACTTGGCTTCTCTACCAACATTTCCAGGTTCTTCCTTCTTCTCTTCTGCTTCTTCTTTGGAAGGTGTGGTTTTCTCAGGGAATGGTTGTTGGATGTTGAGATCATGTCTCTCTTTCATCCTTCTTTCTGCTTCTTCCCTTTGAGAGGAATCCCTTTGGAGCTTTGTCATTTCCTTCCTGTATAGCTCTTCAACCTGAGAGTATGCCATATGAGTAAACATCTCCCCCTTAACACCAATTGCACCTTTCAGGAAGTTTATCATCTTTCTTCTTTCCTGATTGGCCAAAAAGGTCTTGGAGGGTTGTCTTTTCTGCTTTTTGAATGGCATTCTTTTTACTTGTACTTGCTTGGCCTGAGCTGCTGTTTTCATGCTCTTCTGATACTCTTCATTTAGTTTTCTGGCCATATTCAGTGCAAGCTCTCTATCCTTCTCAGATTGAAGTTGTTCCTCCCTTTCTATTTCTGCCTGAAGCTGCTTTGCCACTTCTTCATCCAGTTCTATCTGAATTTTCTTCTTTGCAGGTTGTTCAGGTTCAATCATCTTAGCCTTACCCTTTGTATCCTTCAACCCTGTCTCACTTCTTTCTTGTGTCTTCTTTTCAAGGTCTCCTTCATTGATGACCACTCCCTTAGCCTTTTGAGTAGCCTTAGGAGTGTCATTCTTTGCTTTTACTAAGGTTTCAGCTATTTCCAATTCTTCAACAGATAGCCCTGTTGCTGCTTGAACATTATCTGTTTCTACTTCTTGTGCTTCTGTTTCTGCAGCTTTCTCCCCCTTAACATCAAATCCCATCTCAGAAATACTTTCTTTTTCTGCTTCAGCCTCTGAATTCTCCCCCTTGTTGAAATCATCTTCAACACTTGTCCTCCTCTTTAGCACAAACTGCCTCCTTCTCCTTTTCTGTAACAATCTTGTCACCATTTTCTTCAGTTTGGTGATCTGAACTTGTTGAGATAGAATAATCAGCTTCATCTCCTCTATTTCTTTTCCTTGCTTGATGACATCCTGGTTGATGTTTCCCATGGTCTCCATCAATTCATCATAGTTATATTTGTCCTCACCTTCTCTAGGAGTGTTACCCCCTATTGAAGGATCATTGGATCTTTTAGTAGTGGAAGTCCTCTGCCTAGCAGAAGCACTATCCACCCCTGTGGTTTCTTGGCACCAGGGACCTTCAAATGATTGCTCATTCAAAGTTGCCATGGGGGAGGTCTTATTGATGTTACCACTTTCCTCCTCTGTGCTAGCAGGAGTAGTGGCAGCCTCATCACCCATATGCTCTACCTCCTCCTCAGAGAGCACCTCCTTTGGGTTGGGAGACACCCTTGTGGTTTCCCTTTGGATATTCTCTAGGGGAGAATTCTCCCTTAGAGGGCTTAAAGGCTTAGTGGGTGATGGTACAAGAAGGGAAGGAGCCTTCTTTACCTGTTTTCTTTGATAAGTTTGGGTGATTGGAGAAGTGGGCTTATTTAGTAGGGACTGTGGGATAGATATAGAGTGGGAAGGTTGGGCTTGGCTAGCAGTGGATTGATCTAATGGGGGCCTTGACCCTGCTGCCATACCTTCATTGGGTTGGGACACCACCATCATTGTAGAGAACAATGGGGTGTCAACTCCTTCAGAGTCCCCAGCAGATCTTCTCATATTTGAGAAAACCTTGCCTTTGGGGGGTTTTGGTACATAAATTCCATCAGAATGAGGAATATCCGTCAATTCATGGTTGATAACTGCTTGAACAAACCTGGGATACATATAAAAGCTCTTTTTGTTTCCCATGTTTGAGACAAGATCATTGAAAATCATTTGTGAAAAATTGTACCTTCTGGCAGTGGCCAAACAGACCAAAGCATAAGCAATGGTACTGCTGAACTCACTCCATCCAGTAGTCTTTTTAGAAATGCAGTGCATCAAGGTATGAACAAGAAAGCGCCATTGGGGTGAAAACTTAGCTTTTGAGAACTTAAAAATACCCAGTGGGCCTCCATACCCCATTCTTGTCAGAGTAGAAAACAGTTCATCATTAGGAATAGAAGTTATACCAGAGGCATCGTCTAGACGTAGACTGATGCGAACTATCTCTTCAGTAACTGTCAATGGATTGCCACATACTGTCGTCTTGATCATTCGCACACCATCCTCATTAACAATGGTGGCATGTGCCCAGAATTGCCTCTGATGCTCTATAAAGATAGTTGGAGACATGGTGAGAGCATGGGCAATGTGGCTAGTCTTCAGAAAGTCGACTATCTGATGAAAACCTTCAGATTGTTTTGGCTTTTGGAGCATCGCAATTTCATTGTGCTCATCAATGAACGCCATGGATGCCATAGACCTTGAAGATTCTTGCCTGAAAACTTTGAACTTTGAGAGAGAAAGGGTTTAGAGCGCAGGTGAATAGTATGCAAAGAGTCGTTATAAGCTTTTAGGCGGGCAAAGAGTATTTATAGTATTCGGAATATAAGCAGTATTAACCTATAGCAGTATTAACTACTAGCAGTATTAACTGCGAGCAGTAGTAACTAACTAGCAGTATTAACTACTAGCAGTATTAACTGCGAGCAGTATTAACTAACTAGCAGTATTAACTACTAGCAGTAGTAACTGCGAGCAGTATTAACTAACTAGCAGTATTAACTACTAGCAGTATTAACTACTAGCAGTAGTAACTGAAAGCAGTATTAACTACTAGCAGTATTAACTGAAAGCAGTATTAACTACTAGCAGTATTAACTAAAAGCAGTATTAACTACTAGCAGTATTAACTGAAAGCAGTATTAACCATGAGCAGTATTAACGGCTAGCAGTATTAACCAACTAGCAGTACTAACTACACTTACTCCTTTTAAGCTTGCTAAACACTGAGTACTGCTATGCATATCCTGAAAAAGAAGATTAGTAACACCAAGAATAAAAATATACAGGTATAAAACCACTTTTTGAGAAGAAGATTATTCATAGTTTATCATTCCCACACTTGTGATCAAGAAAGTGAATCTACCCACATCAAAAGCTTTAGTGAATAGATCAGCAAACTGATTATCAGTGTGAACTTTGACAACTTGAATAAGTTTCTTTTCATTACAATCTCTTATAAAGTGATACCTGATTTCAATGTGCTTTGTCTTTGAGTGCTTGACTGGATTATTTACAATGCTAATAGCACTGCTGTTGTCAATAAAGATTGGAGTGTGTAGAAAGGTTACCCCATAATCCAACATTTGATTCTGAATCCATAAGACTTGAGAACAGCAACTTGCAGCTGCTATGTACTCTGCCTCTGTTGTAGATGTGGATACTGTGGTTTGTTTCTTGCACTGCCATGAGAGTAGTCTTGCACCCAAAAACTGACATCCTCCAGAAGTAGATTTTCTGTCCAAGTTTGCCCCCACCTAGATCACTATCTGAGTATGCTATTAGGTCAAAAGGTGAGTTATGAGGATACCAAAGTCCCAATCTGGGTTGCCCTTTGAGATATCTGAATATCCTCTTAACAGCTTGAAAGTGAGATTGCTTTGGCCTAACTTGAAATCTTGCACATACACAGACTGGAAACATAATATCTGGCCTTGATGCTGTGAGATACATGAGAGAGCCAATCATGGATCTATAATGATGCACATCCATATCCTCCCCCTCAAGATCTGCTGTGATCTGCTTGTGTGTTTCCATAGGTGTGCTGGCAGGTTTTGATTCTGAGAAACCAAACTTGGTTAGAATATCCTGCACATACTTGGATTGACATATGAAAATGCCATCTGACTTCTGTTGAACATGAAGTCCAAGGAAGAAAGTAAGTTCCCCCATGGAACTCATTTTGAACCTTTGATGCATTAAATCCTCAAACTCCTTGCACATGTTGTTTCTTGTAGAACCAAAAATAATGTCATCAACATATATTTGGACCAGCAAGATATCCTTCTTCTTTCTTTTGATAAATAGAGTCTTATCAATGACTCCTCTTTCAAAGTCATTTTCCAAGAGATAGGATGACAGAGTGTCATACCATGCTCTTGGGGCTTGATGTAGTCCATAAAGTGCTTTCTTTAATTTGTATACCCTGTCTGGATAGCTTGGGTTTTCAAACCCTGGTGGTTGACAGACATATACTTCTTCTTCAATTGATCCATAGAGAAAAGCACTTTTTACATCCATTTGGTAGACTTTGAAGTTCATGTAAGAAGCATAGGCTAGGAATAGTCTGATTGCTTCTATCCTAGCTACAGGTGCAAAAACTTCTTCATAATCTATGCCCTCTTCTTGAGTATAGCCTTGAGCCACCAGCCTTGCTTTGTTTCTTATAACAATACCTCTTTCATCTCTCTTGTTTCTGAAGATCCATTTTGTGCCAATTGCTCTGTGACCTTTAGGAAGGTCTACTAGATCCCACACATCTTGTAGCTTGAACTGTAACAATTCTTCTTGCATTGCTTCTATCCAGCTAGATTCTTTCATAGCATCATGTGCCTTTTTAGGCTCAAGCTGGGATAGGAAACAAGAAAGCACTGTATGCTGTTGATCTTGCATTTCCTGAAGTCTGCTTTGATGTCTAGTCATCATAGGAGAAGAGATATCTCCTATTATCAACTGTGGAGGATGATTCTTCTGAACTCTGGTGTTGTGACTAGGTTCTTCATTTAATCCAGCCTCAAGATTAGATTCATGCAACTCAACTGAAGTATTTTCAGATGCTACTTCATTGTTTTCTTGAGTCTCCTCATCTCTAGTGTCTTCTTCACTCTGACTTGATTCAGAAAATGATTCCTTTTCACAGTCTTCAACTGAATTTACTGTGGGTATGGGAAAAATCACAGATTTAGATATACTTTCTTGAACTTGTGTGATCTCTGATTCTCCACTACCTGTTCCTGTATACTCATTACTGAAACCAAAAGAGTTAGTTAGTGAATCAATGTCAAATAGCCACTGAGGTCCAGACCCAACGGGATTTGGTGTGTTCTCATTGCATTTGACATTGTCACTTTCTTCAATTCTTCTAGAAGAAGAGTTAAAAACTCTGTAGGCCTTACTCTGAGATGAATATCCAACAAGAAATCCATCATCTGCTTTGCTATCAAACTTACCTAAGTGAGATTTGGTATTTAGAATTGTACAAGGACACCCAAAAGGTTTGAAGAAACCAATAAAAGGTTTTCTTTGATTTAAAAGCTCATATGGAGTCTTGTTCTTTTGCTTGACCACTAGAACTCTGTTTTGGACATAACAAGCAGTATTAACTGCTTCAGCCCAGAATGTAATTGGCAATTTTGAATCAGCCAACAGAGATCTAGCAGCCTCTATTAGTGTCCTATTTCTCCTTTCAGCAACACCATTCTGTTGAGGAGTCCTAGGAGCACTGTATTGTCTCTCAATACCTTTTCCTTCACAAAAGGTGTTTAGATCATTATTTTTAAACTCAGTTCCATTATCTGATCTAATGACTTTTACTCTTTGATTAGTTTGGTTTTCAATTCTTAGAATAAAGGATTTGATAAGACCACTTGTTTCATCCTTAGTCCTTAGAAAATATACCCAAGTAAATCTGGAGTAATCATCAACAATAACCAAGCAGTAAGATTTCTTGCCTATACTCATAACATTTGTAGGACCAAACAGATCCATATGCAATAACTGGAGACAAGAAGAAACAGAATTTAACTCTTTGGTCTTATGAGAAGTTTTGTGTTGTTTGCCTTTAAGACAAGCAACACAATGATCATCACATGAAAAGACTTTTGAAGGTAAACCTCTTACAAGGTTATTTTTAACAAGATTGTTCATAGTCTTGAAATTCATGTGACACATCCTTCTGTGCCAAAGGGAGGATTCATCTATAGAAGCTTTTGAAACAAGACAATTTAAAGATGAATCACTATCAACATTGTCCAAATCAAGACAGTAAACATTGTCCTTCCTTGGAGTTCTAAGTAGTATCATGCTTTCATCAACTACCTTGAACCCTGGAGCAAGAATCATACACTCAGTATTAGTAAATAATATACTATGTTGTTTGTCACAAACCTGTGATACACTTAACAGGTTGTACTTTAATTGATCAACATAGTAGACATCCTCAAATGTCATCTTACCTTTGGTGACATTACCTTTTCCACTTATCTTACCACCAGTAAGATTGTCTCCAAATGCAACATGTCCTCCATTAATTTGCTTGAAATCCTGAAGGCATGACATGTTGCCAGTCATGTGCCTAGAGCAACCACTATCAACATGCCATATGCTCTTTCCCTTGAGCTGTTGGTTGCCCTGCACATTAAATAAATCAATTAGTATGATTGGGGACCCAAGCCAAAGTGATCTTGGGTCTCCCTTTCTCATCAAAGTATTTACATTCCTTTTTAATGAGGTTTTTAAACTCAGAGCACTCTTTATTAGAGTACTTTGTCAATATGATTGGCTTAGCAGAATCAACACTAGAAGCAGTACTAACCTTAGAAGTACTAACAGAGTTAGCAGTACTAACAGGTGTAGCAGTACTAACAGGTTTAGCAGTACTAACCTTGTTAGCAGCATTAACATTGTTAGCAGCATTAACATTGTTAGCAGTAGTATTACTTCTAGCAGCACTATCATTGTCAGCAGCACTATTTGTGGTAGCAGTACTAACAGTTTTAGTGCTTTTAGGAATCCACATATTGACACTTTCTTTAACAGAATACTTTTTCTTCATGTGGCTTTTAGTTTTAACAGTTTTCTTAGCCACATTGTTCTTTTCAATTTTCTTATAACCAAAGGGTTTTTGCATGGATCTTTGGAAATTCATTCTTTGGTTCATAGGATTGAAATAACAGAATTTTGCAAGATGATTCAATTTGCCACAGATAAAACAAGGTTTTGGTCTATTGATTTTACTCAGATCAATCCCTTGTTTATGTGCCCATTGATTATTCCAGTTTCTTTGATTTCCCCTCTTTTTGTCCTGTTTTTGGGGCTCATTCTTCTTACAAGCACACTGTTTGCAAGGACCTGGATTCACAACTGTGGTCTGTTTATAATGGACCTTACCAGACTTTTCCTCTGTCTTCTCTATGTTCTTGGATTTTATCCAAGCCCTTCCACAATCCTCATTGGTGATAATGTTGTTTTCTATAGAAATCTCACCACTCACCTTGTTCTCCTTACTCTTGCCAACCTCTTTCTCAGTCTTATCCTCAACAATTACCTCATCTAAGGGATCTATTTCAGTGGCTCCCTCAGGCAAGTCCTTCCTATCTTTGGTGTCTAACAGGTCTGAAGTAGGAGGAATGTAATTGTTGTTATATGGTGGAGGTGTGGCATTATACCCAATTCCTCTTCTCAATTTATCATGAATCTGATTTTGCAGTAAGGAGTCCATTGCTTTAGAAGCATTGGAAAACTTTTCTACATCAAGCTTAACCTTGGTTAACTCCTCTTTCAGTTTTTCACTCTCCTCTTTAGATTTGGTCAGTTTAAGTTCTAAATCCTTTTTCTCCCACTGCCAGTAATTGGTGTCATATGAGTGTTGTAGTTCATTGGCTTGAAAACCTTTGATTTGATCTTCAAATCTCTCTACTATCCTCACATAGTCTTTTATATCCTTTTCTAGTCTCTTAAGGTCATCACTCATCTTCTGATTGTGATCCCTGTACCTTTTAACAGTGTCTATGCAAGTTTTAGAACAGAGATTAGAAATTACCTCAGATGGGAGATCAGATACTTTAGCCATAAGAGCTTGATTCTGAATAGCTTCTTCTGCTTGATCACTCCAATCAAACCCCATTCCTTGTTGAGAAACAAGGGCTTGAGCAGAGTTTCTGTTGTTATTGAAGCTTCCAGATTGAGTTTGTTGGTGGTTGTTGTTGTGAGACACTCCACTTCTGCATTCTCTAGCAAAATGTCCCTTCAGATGGCATTTGTAGCATTCTACCTTTGATTTATCAAACCCTGCTCCATCTTCTCTTCTTTGTGAGAAGTTGTTTCTTCCAGTCCTCTTTATAAACTTCTTAACCCTCATGGAGAGCATGGCCATCTGCCATTTAATATCCATCTCTTCCAGATCATCAGGATGAAGTTGTTCTAAGTCATCATTGATCAAAGAGGAATTTCCATGATTAGAAAGAAGAGCTTCAAATACATAATCAGTGCCTTTATCTAGATTTGATCCATTAGCAGCATTAACTTATTCAGGGTTAGCAGTAGAATCAATTGATGCTGATAGGAGTGCAGCATTATGAACATATCCAGAAGGCTTCTTCTTTGCCTCCACCTCAGCTTCAAATACTCTAAGATCATTGTACAGATCATCAAGTTCTTTGTCTTCCAACTGATCATTCTGTCTGAATGACACAGTGTACATGGTCCATTCATCTCCAAGGGACCTTAAGAACTTTCTGTTCACATCATCTTGATCAATCTGTACTCCCATAGTAGCTAGTTCACCAATTAGTTTATTAAACCTGTCAAAAGTTTGAGTCATGGACTCATTCTTAGTTGAGATGAAGTTTTCATACTGTTGTTTTAATATTGCCTTTTGATTTCTCTTGGTACTTTTAGTACCTGAGAATCTCTTCTCTAGAGCATTCCAGAGCATCTGTGCATCAGTACAATTGCAGAATTGGTGTTGATACTCATTTGGAATGGCCAAGAGCAGTGTGCTCAAGGCTTTCATCTCTGTCTGTCTTGATTTCCTGTCTGCATCTGTCTTTGGAGGAGTTCTTTTGCCATCTTCACCAATCTTTCCTCCATCAGATGGGCCATTGTCAATGATGTCCCACATAGAGTAATCTGTGAGGAGAATATATTGCTTGATTCTGATTTTCCACATGTCAAATTCATTGGATCTGAGCCTTGGAACTTTTGATACCAAAGTACTGCTTGATTCTGTAAGATTTTCCATGATGAATAGTTGTTTCTGAGAAATCAGGCTCTGATACCACTTGTCAGGATCGAATTCTCAACAAGAATTAATTCTCAGAAACAATATCAAAGAAGTTTGCGGAATAACACTTTGATATTCAATGAAACAGTAAATCAACACAGTAAATATGAATAACAAACTGTAAGCTTTTATTTGATGCTTTGAAGTTACAAGATTACTCACTCAACCTCAATATTGATGAACAGGCTCACCAATACGAATTCTACTTCTCTAGAACTAGGATCTATGCCTTGAGGTTGATTCTCTCTAAAAGAATGAAAACTGAAAGTTAAAAGTTATCCCCTATTCTAAACAATACTATATATATACTGAATACAAAGATAATTACAATGAATAAAATATCTTCAGTATATCTTCTATGTATATCTCTAAGCTTCCATGTATATCCTTTCATACGAATCTTCATCATATAAGCAGTATTAATCTTCAGCAGCATTAACTTCCTTCTAGCAGTATTAACTGAAAGCAGTACTAACCACTAGCAGTACTAACTAGCTAAGCAGTACTAACTTTGTTCAAGCAGTACTAACTTTGACTAGCAGTATTAATTAACACTAGCAGTAGTAACACTCAGCAGTACTAACCTTTATGTCTTCTAGCAGTATTAATATTGAACCAGCAGCATTAACCACACTTGATGAATTCTTCAGTTCCCAACATGTCATCACAGGGTTGAGTGAAAGGTCAAACGACCTCCACTAAAAGGTCTAATCTCTGTCGTTTCACCTTATGCACTCGAGTGTAATTTTCTAAATTTGGATATAAAAACATTTTTACATCCGAATATCCATTTTTACACAAACAAATTACTCTCGAGCAATCTTTTTCTCTCTCAAAGAACTTGAACTTCATCTTCTTCGTTTCAACTCTCAAATGGCTTCTTCAATGGACTGGTGCAAACTATTCCCCAAAACTGGTGAACCTTCAAGATTGTATCGATTTCTAATCAAGGACAACAACCATATGGTACAACTTGATTCTTCCAAGTTCGAGGAACAATACCACATCATCTGTGAGTTCTTCGTAAACTACGAACTCACTCAGACCCTCATGGCAACAACCACTGAATGCCCTCTCACATTCGTCCAAGAATGGTTTTCTTCTAGTCACTACAGTGAAGACCATGACGGAATCATTGGCGAGTTTGAGATCTCTCAAATTGTGAAGTGTTAAGTCATCATCAACACTGTTGTTCTTCGTGAAGTCATTCCATTTCTAACAACTGAAGAACTTCAAATCACTCGATTTGAGAAACGCCCCTCCTCTTAAATCCTACTACTGTTTGTTCGAATGCTTGGTTACAACACTGAAATCACACGCCTAAGCAACTTCAGAAGACAACACCTTCCTCCAATGTGGAACTCCATGTTCTATGTGCTTAACCGAACCCTTACCTGCAAGTTGGGAAGTATGGATCAAGCCACACCAGAAACACTTTCTATCATGTATGCTTTTTTTTTCAACCGCAACATTGATATGGCATGTATTCTCTATGATCAGATTCTCACTTATATTGAAAAGAAAAACAAGTGCATAACCAAGGACCTAGATCAAATCACCACATCATACAAAGTTCCTTCTATAACATTCCCTCGATTCCTTGCTTTGATCATCAAAGCTACCATTGATAAACTTCAGATTCTGACCTACCCTGATCAAAGAAAGACTCCATTATACATCATGAACAACTTCAAACCCACTATCCTCTCTGAAGGATACCCAGGAGCAAGGAGGATCCCCCACCACATGCTGAATCAGGTAAATCCTAACTCTGTAGCCCTAGCTTCTCATCTTCGTGTTGCCCAAGGACTAGAGCCAGTCCTGGGAAACCCAACACACTTAGGTCTTATGCCTGAGATAGAAAGTCAGAGTAGCTCTACTTTAGAGGGATCAGAGGACCCTGAAGTTTAGAGCTCTCTGAGGAGTGAACCAGAGGGTACTCCTATCAGAGAAGCCGAAGTTCAGAGAGTTGGCAGTGCACCAGAAAGGGTTGTCAATGAGGGAGAAAAGGAAGTCCCTTCAGAGACTAGTGAAGAGAATAACTCTACTAGCTCTGAAGAAGGTGAGGATAAATCTTCAGAGACTAGCTCTGAAGATTCTCATAGTGAAAAGAGAGACTCTCCTATGGACTTAGAGAAACCAGAGAGTTTTCACCCCTCCCCTGAAAAAGGTGCCAAAAGGCACATCTATTTTAGGACTCCTACCCCAACTCTCAATGCATCCACACCATCTAACCATCCTGATCCAGAGGCAGTGGTTATTGAAACAGAGGTGCACACCTCAATCAAAACCTAGCAAACCACTTCATAGGTGCCTCTTTCTACCTCTGAAGTACACAAGCCTGAGGAAACCCAAAAGTTTAATGAGTCCTCTCAACATGACTTAGTCAATATTATAAGTACTTAGTTGCCTCAGAGTACGACACATATCCCTACACATGATGATGCCTCTGTGGCTCATCCCTCACCCTTTAGGTTTTCCCGTAGCAACTGTCCAACTCAGGGACATTAGTTGAACCTTAAAGAACAAGAATTCACTTGCCTGGATCGCAAGGTCAACTCCTACATTCACTTCCAGTCATCTGAATCTGAGGATGAGGACTTGGAACTGAACATAACGCTCAGAGATGATTTTTTAGAACATCGAGGACCGAGCGGAAGTCCTTCCAGAGACAACATCCAACAATCTCTGAAAGAAGGCTCCTCTGGACTCAAGGACAAATTGGCAACATGTGTTGTTGCCAATGTACCCATTTATGATATTCTCACCAAGTCAGAGTTCGAAAGACTTTGTGAGGAACTTAGAGGCTTCTTGAAACAGCATAAACTTCAAGGAATGAACGATCCAGAGGCCTCTGCACTCAGCTTTGAGAATGCACAATTAAAAGCAGAGGTCTCTACTTTGAAGACCCAACTTCTGCACTCCAATAATAGGATTTAGGGGTTGGAGAGACAATTGTTTGAATAGAGGAATGTATCCTCTCTAAAGATTGAGACTCTCAAAGCTCAACTTGACGAACTCCGAAGCCAATCCTTCACAACCGTCGCTATTGCAGATGTTCAGAAGGAGGTCAAGGATCTCAGGACAGAGGTAGTGGCCAACAAATAAACTTCATTATCTTCAGAGCGAATGATCTCTATCTCTGAACTGATAAAACCTACCATTCAAGCATTCCTTCCAACTTCAGCAACGACTTCAAAGCTACCACCACCGCCACCCCGAATTTATGAAGACCTTGTGACCAAGGCTGATCTTGCCACATTCAGAGAAGGCATCATGAGCCGCATGATGACATGCTCTTCCAAAATCTCAATGGTCGCACAGAAAAAGGTTCAAGCTACACATGGGGTCCATAGGTTTAATACTGAAGATCAGGTTGCTGAAATTATTTAAGCTGCTTCAGAGGCCATTGACTCGATCAAGAAAGTTGCAATCGACACCAAGGGTAAAGGCTTCACTGAACCAAAATCCCCGAAGTACAAAAGGTAGAGGTTCGTTTTTGACGACACTTGCAGTGGGGTGGCCAAGAAGTTCATATTTGATGATTCAGAGGGCTCTGACAATGATGGAGCCTCTAGCTCTCAAAGGGCGAGATACATGGGACAACACAAGGTCAATCCTCTGAAGCTGCAAAGGCAAGTGGCTCTACTCCATCTCCATCCAACATCAAGGATAAAGAAGTACAAGAGAAAGAACCAGAGAGGCACTCCACCTCTGTTGAAGACAAACAAACGATCTACAAGTCTCCAATTCCAGTTGTCCTTCTTGCACCATCAAATTCATATGTACCTATACTCCAGGTAGTAAATGCTACTCGAGAAACTATAGGTGCTCTGGATGAAGAAGAAGATGATGAGCAGCTAATTGACTTCTCCAGCTCTGAAGATGCATTCTCTTCTCCAGAAAGACAAAACATAGTTATGAGAGATGCATTCGGATCAGACTCAGAAGAAGAAGCAGCTGAGAACATTTCAAAAGAGGTTATTGATGTGGATGCCTATGTCTACAAGAATGCTCAGGCTCATCTCCCTTCTACATCAGAGACAGAGCACAGAGTTGAAGACATGGCTGAAATAGCAAACCTGATATTCTCTGTAGTCAATGAAACCCCACCTCAATCCCTTCAAATCCAAAGGAAGGAACTAGAGATAGCTCCACAGCTATCTACTGAAGAAACCCACATGGTTGTTGATGAACAGGCCCTTCCAGAGGTACCTGTTCAAAAGACAAGCGTTGGCATACAGATACTCTCAAAGTACACTCAACCTCCAGAATTTCTGACCTCTGAGCCAGAGACATCGATTGAAGACCACTTCAGATATCTCTATTGTGAGTTCAATCTCAGAGAAACCCAAACCTATCCTTTGAATCCAAGAATCAAAGAAAACATGGAAGACTAAGAGAGGAGATTTATCAGAGATAAGACCAGTCCAAGGGCAAATGTTCTTTCAAATTTCCAAATCACAGAGATAAACAAAGTCTCTGAAAAGACATTTGCCTACAACAAAATCATCTACAGGAATTATGAGGTGATTCCCTCTAATGGGAAGGTTTATGAGTTCAATGACGATAATCATGTAAATCTAAACCCTTATGATCTGCCTCATCTCTACGCCTACTGCTCAGCAAAATATGAACGAGACAGGACATTCAGAACGGGTCTTTACGAAGTCAGGCGTGCTATGGAAGCTCATGTCAAACTAAGGGCCAGACTTGACTTTCAGATTACTCTAAATCTGGGAGAAGAGAGATTGGGAGTAACTGAACCTGTGGAGACCATCGAGAATCTTGAGATATACAAGATTGGATCAATAATCGCCGAGCCTCTGGGTTTTGTCTATAGAGTCAACCTGATCAAGAAAATCTTCCTGGCTTCAGAGGTGTCCAAGTATTCAGATGAGACTTTGAGAGGTGTACTAAAGATGATACATGTGAAGGAAGAACGACACAGAGTTGATCTATTGGAGAAACTAGACTTGGAAATTAGCTCACTGATTAACTTCAGAGAGCTCATTATGAAATTCCATAAGATATGTTCTAGTGATAGGTGTTAGTTCTTTTCTTTACTTTGTTGTTACATTCTCTGTTTGTAATTCCTAATACTTTGAGAAGTAACATTTAAGAGGATGACTTTCTCCTCTATGCTTTCTAGATTAAATTTTTGTTATATTGAATTTTTTTTATTTTCAATACTTAGGGGGAGATTGTTAGCCCCAATTCTGAATTGAAAAAGTATTGAAAATAACTCAAGTCTTCCTCTAAAGACCTTCAGAGACATCAGCAGAGAAAGCCAAGTCTAGCTCTGAAGTCAGTTCAGAGACAAACTCTTCAGATGGGAAGACATCAGAGATAGCTTCATCAGATATCTAACTCAGAGCTCTGAAGGTGTTCTCTCTGAAGATCAAGACAAGATTTTATACAAATGTTGACAGAAGAACAGATGACACGTCACTTAGTGATAAGATTTACTTTATAGAGTAGGTCACTGTTCAAGCATGTCTTGAGCTTACCTTTTAGGTAAGACGCTGTGCAAGCATGTTTCTAATGTCACGATATTACACTGTTCACTTTATGGTCCTATAAATACGACCATCACTCCATTGATAAAAGTATGCTTTTGATATATCTTGTATATGAATCAACTTTTAATATACTGGAAAGTATTCTAAAGAAGATCTTGTACGATTCACATATATATATATATATATATATATATATCTTATGATCAACTGTGATATTGAATCTGCTTTGATATTTAAACTATATTGCTTCCGCTGTTCTTATATTTATCATTGTTATAAGATTAAATATGGGATCCAACAAAAAGTCAATGCAAAGATAAATAACTTTGAATAGGCCAACACCGATAAAATATACATATTTGAACTTTCCATACTTAATTGCCCTTATGTTAGACGGGGGGAGACCCGTTCCACTATAAGTTGTGACGGAACACAAAAGTAAGCCACAACACATACGGTTTACACATCAAGAATGAATATTTACCGACATCAACTGTATCCATGTCTTTAGCCGTTTGAACATCAACTCTATCCAAGTCTTTAGTTCAACATAGACATGGGTTCAACTCTATCCAAGTCTTTAGCCCAAAGAATTCCATGTTTAACCCTATCCGAGTCTTTACCTTGAAATCTCATCATTCTTGATATTTCATACATTACAATATTCACAACTTGTACTTAGCAACAAACCCAAGCGTACAAGTTATATAAAGTTACCTTACCATCACCACATAAGTTTGACCATTGTGCCTATGGATCCATTACACATTAGTTTAACATAATCACTTGGTTCCCATGCCATATTACCACCCATTGTACAAGAAATACTTTTAAACAAATAAGGCCATAAATACTTGAGTTCATCTTTATCATCGTAAATTCATTTTTATCCCAAAACCCATTGGAGTTCCAAAACCCTTCAAGGTCCTTAAGAAATCATTATTCAAAAGTATTAAACCATTTTTCACCATCTTTGTATCATAATCCAATAATATACTCAAAACCCTAGTTTTAACTTCAATACACCAAAATCATCCAAAGATGACACAATACAACTAAAACATTTAGAAAGCATAAATAATAGGCTTTGATGTGCATGTAGTTTAGAAAAGTATGGATGGACTTAAATTATTGGGTTTTGATAAATAAAAAAAAAACTTAAAAGCCTAGAAGTTATCTTTTCTTGAAGAGGATGACAATGGAGATGACAAACTTGAACCCTAGCCTTAAGTCTTTGGTTGGTGGGTCTTGATTCTTGCAATAAATGGAGAGGGGATGAGTCTTGAATGCACCTAGGTCGAAATTATTAAGAGTTGGGAGAGAACAGGTTGAAGTAAAATGAATGAGAATGAGACCAAAATTGATTTTAACCACTCTGACCCCGATAGCGATTATGACACGCGACTATGCCCATGGCATGGTCGTCGGGCATACTCGCCCGCTCCAAGGGGTCCGCGATAAGAATCCCACGAGTATGCCACCGGACAGTGACCCTGGCACTATTGTCGAGAATTGTCGCCCAAAGTGTACCGATAGCAGGGTGAAGGTTGTGATTATGACACGCGACTATGCCATAGGGCATAGTAGTCGGGCATACTCGCCCCGCGGGTACAAAGGTTTTTTTTCAGGTTTTCTTCGCAGGGGTCGATCGTTGCTAGGGAAATTAAACGATAGTTCACTTCTATAACGTAAAATATGAATTTATAAAGGAAATGACGCCACAAAATTTAACGAGTTTTCCAGGTGTTACATTGTATAAAGTCTGTTAGCTAGAGGTTGTTAGTTATCTTTCCATTATCTTTCCACTGCTTTTGTGGGCATTACAATTTGTAATATTTCTCTCATTACATTTTGTAATCGTTCAAGATCAATACATATGACACATTGAGATTCAACCTATTGTTCGTTATCAAGTATGTTCTAGATCTTAATTCATTCTTGATTAGCATACAAAATTGGGAATCACACTCGGTTTCCTTTCACAAAAGATGTAAATACTTAAAATGTAAATAACGGAGATGGAAAATGCATGAAATAAATTGCAAATACTAAAACTTAGGAAAGTAAACTTGTTACGCAAGTAACGATGTCTTTAAGAAAATGCTGAAATTAAATTGCATGAGAATGTAAATAACGGTAATTAAATTACGGAAAATAAAGTGCGATAAAATAAATTGCATAAAATAATGGACTAAAAAATAAATTGCATAAAATAAATACCCAATTCCCCGAATTGATGACCAGTTCAACCAGCTGCAAGGAGCGGGATGCTTCTCTAAGATAGATCTTTGTTCGAGGTATCATCAAATGGAGTTAAGAGAGGACGACGTATCGAAGACGCGTTTAAGACTCATTATGCACATTGTGAGTTCTTAGTCATGGCATTCGGTCTAACTAACGCACCGGCTATATTTATGGACTTAATGAACCAGGTTTGCCGACCCTTCCTTGATAGGTCTGTTATAGTCTTCATCGATGATATTCTCGTCTACTTTAAACACGAGAATGAGCACGAGCAACACCTTAGAGAAGTATTAGAAGTGCTAAGGAAGGAGCAACTTTATGCCAACCAAGTATGAATTCTGGTTGTGTGAATTCCAATTTCTAGGTCATGCGGTGACTAGAGAAGGAGTGAAGGTCGATCCGTCAAAAATAGAGGCGATGATGAATTGGGAACCGCCTAAGAGCCCAACCGAAATCCGGAGTTTCTTGGGATTGGTCTAGTACTTTTGATGGTTTTTAAAGATTTCTCCAAGATCACCACTCCATTGACATCTCTAACAAAAAAGAACGTGAAATTTCTTTGGACCGATACTCAAGATCGGGCCTTCAAGACTCTACAAAAGAAAATGTGTGAAGCCCAATCCTATCTCTACCCGAAGGGACGAAGGACTTTGTGGTTTATAGTGACACGTCTAAGATGGGATTGGATTGTGTTTTGGCGAAACGAGGAAAGGTGATTGCCTATGCCTCAAGACAACTAAAATAGCACGAGAAGAATTACCCAACCCACGACCTCGAATTGCCGGCAGTAGTGTTCGCATTGAAGTTATGGATACACTGTTTGTATGGTACGAGATGTACACTCTACACGACTATAAAAGCTTGAAGTACGTTTTCAACCAAAAGGAGCTGAATATGCATCAACGGCGTTGGCTAGAGTTACTTAAGGATTATGATTGTGAGTTACTCTATCATCCCGACAAGGCTAATGTTGTGGTTGACACCTTAATCCAGAAAGAGTATAGTGGAAATGTTTGAGCATCTTTCGCAAGGATCGATGTGATCTTGAATCTACTTGAGAAGATAAAGACCTCGCAAGTTGAAGCATTACTTAAAACAAACCTCAAAGGTGAAACCATGACTAAACAACATATTCTCTTGACCGAAGACAGTAGAGGATTGAAACTCTTTCAAAGGCGGATTTAGGTGCCCAAGATCGGAGGATATCGGGAAATGTTGTTGGAGAATGCTCATAAGTGGAAGTACTTTATACACCTCGAAAGCACGAAGATGTACTGGGACTTAAAGTTGAACTATTGGTGGCCGATGATGAAACTTAACATGGTCGGATATGTAGAGAAGTTGCTTACTTGTTTACAAGTAAAGGCCGAGCACCAATGGCCTCATCGTAGCTTATAGTCTCTCGCAATTCTGGAGTGGAAATGGGAGCACATCACTGTTGATTTTGTGACAAAGCTACCAAGGACCTTGAAGAATCATGACACTATTTCGGTGATAGTCGACCAACTAACCAAGTGTGCACATTTCTTAGAAATGTGGGAAACCCTACTGATGGAAAAACTAGCTAAGTTATATATCAATGAAGTTATCTCAAGGCACGGGGTATCGTTGTCTATTGTGTCCGATCGGGACAGTCATTTAAGTTCTAACTTTTGGGATGGTCTGCAGGCACGAAAATAATGCTGAGTACTGTGTAACATCCCCAGACGGATGGTCAGAGCGAGAGGACCATCCAGACTCTAGAGGACATGTTGAAATCTTGTGTTATCAACTTCGGAGGAAATCAGACTCTCACCTTCCTCTAGTGGAATTTACCTATAACAATAGTTACTGTGAGTATGTGTGATTGAACATGATCGTTTACCAGATAATCAAACAACAAACAAGATACGATTTACCAACTTGTTTAGATTACAAAAGCGGATTACAAAGCTCTCATTGTTTCTCTCTGATGAACAGTGTTCTGATCGATTTCTAAGTTGTTGAGATTGTGAGATATGTTATGATCTGAGATATGAATAGTTATGAGAAAATAATATCTCAAAACCTTTTATATCTCAAACATAATATCTCAAAAATATAATATCTAAACTAATAATATCTAGATATTTAGGAACTAATATAAAATACTAAAAACAAACTTTGACACTTATTACAAACTTAACATTAGACTAATATCGAGAGTGGCTTTTCAGCTTTAGCTTCAGATTCTAAACTTCAGATTGGATGATCTTGAATCCAATAAATCTGTGATCAAACAATCTCCCCCTTTGGATCAAGATCATTACTAAAATGATTTAGCAATTCAGTATTCTCTTTCAGCTTAGAAGATGGAATCTCCTTCTTTAGCTCAGAATGCTTTAGCAAAGTATCTTCAAAGAAAATTTCTCTAAAATCAGCATGTCTTCAGAATACTTTGATCTCTCGCATTTCTTGGTTTGCTCTTCTCTTCTTTTGTAATGTAATGGACATTTCTTCAAGCTTTAGGTTCTTCCCCTTTTTGATGAATAGAGAAACGATTTCATCAAAACTCTGAGTAAGAAATGTCTTTCATTTGGAGCTTTTGATCCGTCAATTCAAAACATAATCATCCAGATATTTGCAAATCCAGACAAAATAATCGTGTAACACCTGAATCAACAAATGAATCAGTTAAAATGTCTGTCAGTAACACTAAGTCACTGTGTGTAACAAATACACATTGGAAAGGAGCTTTTTGATGTTGACTCCTCCAGGGCTTCCATTCAATCATTGAAACACCACAAAGGCAATTTCTATAAACGTTATGACAAAGAAACAAATTACTTGTGTGTTCGTGCATGTGATAGAAAGAATTTAGCACGGATGATTGCTTATAGGCTCAAAATTGTGTAAACCACTGAGACAACAGTAAGTTAAACAGAGACTCAATGTGCATAATTGAAGTGCGAAGGTGGGACAGAATTCCTTCTTTTCAATATCCAGATTTTCCAAATGAAAATCAGATAGCAAATGTGATGCGTCCCCTTTGAAAATGTGAAACACTTTCTTGTTAAGAAGACAATGAGTAGTTGGTGAGGTTTGATCAAGAGTTGGCATGGGCTAGTTGCCTGTTTCAATAATGATCACCAAAGAAATGTGAAACACTAGAAATGTGGTTTCCCGAATCAGAAAGTAGTTGGTGCAGAGTTCTGATATTCTTTTAAATCTGTTCTCACACCCTCTTTCTTTTAAACATTTAGCTCACTCTAACCAAACTCTCTTTTTCTGTAAAGCTCATCACTCAATCCACACTCATTTCTTTTGACTTCTCACACTCAATCACTATGGATTAACTTCGTGGGTAGAAATCACTGGTTAACGTGATTCCATAGAAGTTGTGTTAATTCCTAGCACAATGAAATCATGTTTTCTTATGATGCATATGATGCTCAATATGGTTTAACTATTTCAGTTAAAGCACAAAGTAGATCTTGAAAACATTTAAAATCACACTTCCAATTCATGAATTCGTTTTTAGAATCGGGTAGTGGTTTGAACATTTAAGAACAATGTTTTCCTATGATTGAAAGTTGTCCTCTTTTCAACCATATATAAGATGAAGATAAGGAATGATACCTTTTGAGTGCAATCTTACATCTCATGAAGTTAAGCTTAAAGTCATAAAGATATGATCTTTTAAACTCTCAAAAACTGCAAAAGTCTTATGTCATAGTCAAAGCAAATTTATTCACTTAAAATGAAAATGACAAAAAGCAGTAAAACAATTAAAGTACGAGTTCTGATCAGAAATAATCAGAAGTCATCACCTTTACTCCCCCTTAAATTATGCATTAGAAAAATTATCAGTGTAAAAAATATTCATAAATTTCAGAAAAGTATGTACTCCCCCTTGATGGTTGATTTCCTCATTCGAGTATCGGAGTACAATCTCATATCAGCTCGGAAGTAAGGTCTTTTGATCATTGAAGTGTGGGTCTTGAACTGTTGTATTCAAGAGCCATTTTGACATTGATGTCCGGGTCTTCAGCTGATTTACTCAAGAACCATTATTCTCCTACTCCCCCTTGACAGTAGGTGCCTGCAACACAGAATTATCTCTTTTCTTTGGTATCCATTTCCATTTGGATCCAACTGTGTTAGTATACGATTTTGGCACCCATTGAAATTTGGATCCTCTTTCTTTTTGAGAATCAAATGAAGAGTTAGAATGAAAAGAGGGAACATGATATGTGCCAAACCAAACAGCAGGATCATTACGAGAAGCATGATCATATCTACCATAATTTGAAAATTTTCTAGTAGATTGAGATAACTGGAATAATTGTTGTACAGAATATTTCTTGCGAGAATCGACAAGTTTTGGTTTTATACAAGCAACATTCGAAAAAGATTTAGCAGTCTCGTTAATCTCCTGTTTTGGTTTCCATTCAGATTTAACTCCTAGCCTTTTTCTTGCTCGTATCTGAAACATTTGAAACTCGTGAGTTAGATTTTTGAGCAACAAACGAATGCTTCTTCTTTGGCTTTCCATTAGTGATCGGTTTCTGTGAATGCTGAGATTTCTTCTTACCTTTCGCATTCTTAGTTTTCACAGAAACTGTTTCATCAACTTTCGTTGATGATTTGCTTTTCACAAACTTACTGGATAATCCAATGGATTTCACAACAAAAGATGAATGGTTAGGAAGTTTGGCATAAAAATCAAATTGATCAAAACAATCATCCAAACCACCATCAGAGTTTAGAAAATCATACCCTTCATCAGTTGAACCAAACATGTCATCAGATTTTGAAGCCTTTGATGATTTAGAAAGAACAGTACTCTTAAGCACAGTTGAAAAAACTTTTTGTTCAATATCAATCAAAAGTCTTTCATCTGTTAAAGATGTCTCAAGTTCAGAAATTTTACTTTCCAACACGAGAGGAGGGACGTAAATTTTACCTTTAATAGGCTTCGCCTCCATTTCTTTTACAGAATAACTCTGAAAGAAGTCATTTGAAAGATATTTCTTTTGATATTTTGGATCATCATTATAACTATTATTCAACTTCGCATAACGAAATGGAAGTTAAACTTTAGTTGTGTTCTTTCGTTTTTCCGTTTCCTTGGCTTCATCCTCTTTTGACAATCCAGTCCAGAAAACTTTAAGCTCAGGGATTCTTCAAGCTAGTTTCAAAAATGTTAAATCATAAAGTGCAAGCACTTCAGATTTACCCTTTTTAAGGTAGTGAGGATTCTCATAACCAAGTCCCCAACTCTGTATTTCCTCTTTGGGTTTGTTTAGATGAATGGTTTGTTCAGTTTGACCCAATTTGTATAACTTCTCTTCCAATGCTTTTAATTTTGCAAGTAAAGATTCGTTTTCTTTGGAAGATGAAGAATGCAATTTCGTAAGCTCTTTGAAATCAAACTTACTCTTTCTCAATTTAGACTTTGTTTCAGTATTCTCTTTAAGAATCATGGTCTTTTCTTTGGCGCTGGTGTCATTGTTTCTATGTAAAATCTCAATCAATACTTTATTCTCGGCAAGGTCATTGCTAAGTTTCTGTATTGACTGGTCTTTGTCTTTTATGACACCCTTTTCACGCTTGAGTTTTGACTCTAATTCTTGGAGTTTTGTCATCATAGCATGCATTTGATTCAAAAAAATCTGATTCAGTTAAATCACATACCTCTCCATTAGAATCAACTTCGGTTTTTATCTTCATCTGACCTATCAAGCACAAGTGTGCTGTCTCTTTCTCCTCTCTTTCTGCTTCCAAGGCAGAAATCTTTCCTTTGTAAAGTACAGGTGTATTCTCATCCATACTGGTTGAATTAGCTTCGCTTGACTTCATTCTGTTTGAATAATGTGCAAAGAGAACTTGTACTGATTGTTAGTACAGAAAAAATCAGATATATACTGAAAATTTTGACTAAGTCAGGAACTAGCGCAAAAAGCTGAATTTACGCTACTTGAAGGTGGCGCAAAAATCAACTTTGGTTGATAAGAACTGGCGCACAATAGGAGTTTTGCATGAGGAAAGGATCGCGAGAAATGGAACTTTGCGCGAGTTAAAGTTGGCGCGAAACAAAGTTTGCGTGAGATGTAGTTGGCGCAAAACAAAGTTTTGCTTTAGAAGAGGGTCGCGCAAAATGATATTTGCGCGAGTGGTGGGTGGCGCAAACAGGGGTTTGCGCGAGACGTTGGTAGCGCGAAGTGCAGGTTTGCGCGATGAACTGTTGGCGCAAAAACACTCGACCGGAGATGGTGCGACCGGTGTGGTGTATCGACCGGATCGATCGACCGGTATTGTGTACGACCAGAGGTTGTGCTTGACCGGACCTTTGCACGACCGGAGTATGTGGTCGACCGGGGAAGTTTTTCGACCGGGGATTTTTTTTTTACGATTTACCAACCTGTTTAGATTACAAACGCGGATTACAAAGGTTGATAATGTTTCTCTGTTTAAGCTCTCATTGTTTCTCTCTGATGAACAGTGTTCTGATCGATTTCTAAGTTGTTGAGATTGTGAGATATGTTATGATCTGAGATATGAATAGTTATGAGATAATAATATCTCAAAACCTTTTATATCTCAAACATAATATCTCAAAAATATAATATCTAAACTAATAATATCTAGATATTTAGGACCTAATATAAAATACTAAAAACAAACTTTGACACTTATTACAAACTTAACATTAGACTAATATCGAGAGTGGCTTTTCAGCTTTAGCTTCAGATTCCAAACTTCAGATTGGATGATCTTGAATCCAATAAATCTGTGATCTAACAGTTACCATTCAACCATTGGCATGGCACCATTCGAGGCCTTGTATGGCCGAAAATGTAGGATGCCCATGTGTTGGCTAGAGTGAAATGGAACATAAAAATGGAAGTGTAAAATGGTATCTTTCATCCTAAGTTTAAGCGTCCTATATATAGTGTTTTAATGAGGCCAAGTGACAATACATATAAAAATAAAGCCCAAGAAATGTAATTCAAATGTCCAAAAGTTAGCCTAAAAAACTGCCAAAGATTGGCCCAAGTCTAAGTCTAAAAAGTGTAGTTTATTTCCAACATACATTCTTGCAGCTTCCTGTAGGAACTGCTACTGCTTACTTCCTACAGGGATATATAGGATTAGTCAAGAAACGCAATTTTTTGGCCGATTTAGCATATGAATCAAATGTTCAGTCCATACGTCATACAAAACTCCATAAATAACGTAAATGTAAACGAATAAAGAGTAAATTACACCGTTGGTCCCTGTGGTCCGCTCAGAATATGGATATGGTCCCTATTTTAAAATAAGTACACAAAAGATCCCTGTAGTTTACATTTGGTTGCACTCTGGGTCCCTTACACTAACAAAGTTAACTATCTTCCATTAACTAAGGGGCAATAAAGTCATTTTATTTATTAATTAAAAACAATTTTTGAATAACCAACTAAAATATGATACATGTCCCACTTTTTCACTTTTTCTTCCTTTTCACCTTCCCCACCTCTTCTCCATTTGACTACCTACCCGACCCCACCCTCACCATTTCCCCCACATTCTCCACCTTAAGCCTGTAAATGGAAGAAACTCTCTTTTCCACCATTTTTAAAACCCATTTGCATGTATATACATACATACACATATATAGGGAGAGGTTCATTTGAAAAATGCTAAATATATGAGAAATATATAACTAATCCAAGCCTTTCATTCGGTCAAGATCGGCTTTGACTGATCAAATATTGCGTCTTTGACTGGTCAACAATTACGGTTTTGACTGGTCAAAAGTTGCGACTGTTCCAAAAATAGAATGACAGTTTTGTAAATTTTACAAATACACTGGACGAGTTCATATATGAACCTATATGATTCTCATATGAAATATATGTTCATATATGAACCAATGTAATTCACATATGAACTCTTTTAACTGATTCATATGTGAACCTTTGTGATTCATATATGAACCAATTAACTGATTCACATATGAACTAATTAACTATAGGTTCATATGTGAATCATTTGAACTAATAAACAGATTCATATATGAACCTTTGTGATTCACATATGAACTAATTAACTGATTCATATATGAACGTATAGTTCATATATAAATCACAAACGTTCATATATGAATCAGTTAAAATAGTTCATATGTGAATTACACTCGTTCATATATAAACATATAATTCATATGTGAATCATACGGGTTCATATATGAACTCATCCCACGTATTTTACGAAACTACCCCTCTATCTTCTACAGACCACACATGGAATTATCCGGTGCTTCACGGTCAAAGCCGCAAATGTTGACCAGATAAAGAACTGGGATCATTTCTTTATTTCTCATACTTTTACCATTTCTCAAATGAACCTAATCCCCCCCCCCCCATATATATATATATATATATATATATATATATATATATATATATATTTATAAACACCGATTTTATTTGTCTTCCTCCCCAACAAGGACCACCGTCCATCTTCTCCGGTGACAACTCCGATGGCCATCTCCGTTCTCCCGCAAGTTTTTAGAGGACGAAGAGTTGAGTTTGACTTTTCATATCTTGACGTCTATTATCCACTTTGATTATTTGATGACTATATATTATATATGACTTTTCATCCTCTCCACCCAAATTGTGAGACCCGGAAACTTAAAATAATTTCCACGTGAATTTGATGGTATTTCATTTTGGAAAGTGTTGATTTCATTTAGATGTAATGCCTTAATTTCCTTTTAGTTCAAATATCGTTCGTGAACGGGATTGGCTGAAAAAGTGAGGCTCGATACATAGCCAACGACTATGCCCGCGACTATGACGCAAGGTCACAGTCGCTGGGCATTGTCACATGGTATGTATGTTACACCCTCAAATTTGGAAATAGCAACTAATTAAAATTTTCGACATTACATCAAGTAAAATATAAATCTTCTTCCTATAAATCAAAACTTAAGAAACCTCCAAATTAAAATTTTACATTTAACATCGTCATTTATAAACTCGAGTCTTATACAATGACTAAACCAAAGACGGGTGTTACTTAACCCAAATACAAGTTGCTAATCCCATAATAAACGCGGAAGAGTTTACCAAGCTATTTACTTTTCGAGCACACAACTAGCACTTCTCTCTTCACAGTGTCACTAGAACTATTCCCAACCGGAACATGTTGCACATGCCGATAAATATAAAGGTTAGGCTAACGCCTAGTGAGTTCAAGAGTTTTCAACATGAATAAATATGTCGCAAAAGGAAAGAATGCAACTTAAATCATAATCTTTCAAGGCGTTTTATTTTAAATATGAAAACGACTCATTTCCAATAATATGCATGATTTAAAGATGGACGTCCAATACAAAACATACTTTGATGAAGTGATGCAACCCAAAACGCACTCAAAACGTGAATAGAAATGAAACTCCCAATTTATGAAAATACTAATAAAACTTTATATCCCAAAACACCCGAAACACGGGTGGGGCATAATACTCAACCCATAAACCATGGATAAAAATCCATATATACAAAACGTCTCCGAAAACATGGATACTAAGACTCAATACCCAAAACAACACCTTTCAGTGACGGGGGAGACTCGAATTCCATCGAATGTGGCAGGCACACAAAGTTAAGCCACTTCTCAATGTTCTCGAGCTTCACATAGAGTCATGGATCCCCGTATATGGCTTCCTACCGAGCAACCATCGCAAGATACCCAAATGACCCTAGTATTTACTCGACCTCTAGATGAGTGTCACCACAAAAGCCACAAGTCCCCGTATCCGGCTCACCATGGGCACCACCGCAAGACTTAGCTCCGTATACGGCTCTGCAGAACACCAACGCAAGCTTACATAAAAACATGACGTGGGGATCACTCACTAGACTTTAAAGGCGGACACAAAATTCCACGATGAACAACCAGACTGGATTACACTGGCATCGAGTTCAACCACCCATGATCTATACCTCAATCCCTTTCGCTAAAGGTTAGACGGTCATCGAGTTCAACCACCCACGATCTATACCTCGAATCCCCGCTAACCATAATATTTCCAGTTCTAAAACAGGGATAAAGTTCCCAATTAAACCAACTGACTAACTTATATGCCTATGGATCCAATGCATTATAGTCAAAAATGTTACATGACTCCAACGAATAAACTAACGCATTCAAAGCATGTAACTCTCAAATAAGATGCAACTAAGTACACCATACGTCAAAGGCTCCTTATCGAGCTACTAAAACTGTATAAATACTCTAATGACTCATCTGAGTATAAATCAAGCCCCAAAAGGCATAATAAAAATACGTGAGCCAATAAGGTTACATAAACCAAAATACATCTTTTCCCAAAAATCTTTGTCTCTAAAATCACAATTGGCCTTCGACCCATTACATGAATGTTGCATATTTCCAACAAACAATAAAAGTGCATTTTGACCAAGTAATCTCCATTTATGCAATAAATCATCGAAACACTTTCATTTATGACTTATTTATCAAAATGCCCAAAAATCCTAAATATGGATGTTTTCAAAGTTTATAAAGCTAAACACTTCAGATAATCAAAACTCACCAACTAACCCAACAGTTGATAATTTCATGTAAAACACATAAATACTTTAAAATGGACATTTTAACATGTACAACATTTTCACAGATCAAGTTGAACTCACCTTGCTAGATTTAGGCTAAATCTAGATTTTACCCCACTTAGAGCTTCCTTGAAGAAACTTGAATCATCAAAGCCAAAACTTCCAAAACCTAGATCCATAAATTTCCGACCATAAATATTCATTTTCAACCATATAAAATCATTTCCCAAACATTATACATAAAGATCTCAACTTATACCAAAACCTTAATTTCTATAGATGAAGAAAAGAGAAGATTACCTTTGTCATAGTTGAATCCATCAACAATACTCTTCTACATCCCCAAAATAAACCACAAACTCCCAATCTTCAAAATGATGAAAAGGGTTGGATGAAACTCTAAGAAATTTGGTGAAGAAGATGGAGATGAAAGGATTATGGTTATAACTCTCAAATTGCTAAACGAAGGAGGATCATATGGTTTTAGGAGGAAAAACGCCAAAATATGTTAGGGTTCAAGGGATAGGGTGGAAAATCGATTTGGGGGAGAAAATGGGGAGAGTTTTGAGGTTTAGGTGAGAAATGAGGTTTGGGGCCGACTTTCCTCTTTTATGTGCGCACAATGCTCGCGCGTGAGCATTGGCGCAGTTCGGCTCACGCAGAGAGTCACGCGGATCTCTCGAGTCCAAAGCCTCGCGCAGATCACGGAGCGGTTTGATTCGCGTGGGGAGTCGTACGAGACACTGTTGTCGTTTTCGTTTTCTCTTCAGCCAAAGATTTCAGGGTGTTACAATATACCGTGGGGTGTCAAGAGGCGATGACTATGCCCGTGACTGAGACATCAGGTCACTATCGTGGGGCATTGTCGCGAGAATGGTACCGAGAGGGGGGAGGACACCGGCGACTATGCCCTAGGCACAGTCGCATGGCAATGTCGCAGACGGGGTTCAGGGGGGTATTTGGGAGCCTTAAGGTGCGATTTTCTCTCAAAAGATCTGGTAAGTCTCACCTCCAACCTTCCTTTGCCATTAATGTCTTCCATCTACTCCAATCTCTTGACCATTAATGATATCCTAGGTTCTCTTGATCATTTATTGTAGAAGACTCAAGTCTCCTCAAGGTCCAAACCTCATCTCATCATCAATAGGTTCTTGAATTCTAGGGTTTTAAGCTACAACACTACACAGTGAGTTCACTCTCATTTTATAATATTTATACATGTTAAAATGTGGGATTTAACCTTTTAAACATCTCCAATCTAACCATTTCTTGATTTAGATGAGTTATCATCAAAACCTAATTTTGGAGATTTTAGGGTTTCTTGGATGAATATGCTTGCTAGAATAAATAACAAATGTTCTTAATTGGGTTATTTGTGGTTTACATACTTATAAAACATATTTTCTTCAATTTATAAACTTGAGCACTTTGGGTCAAAACTAAGGTTTTGAATGATAGAATATTTGGAAGGAAACTTGTGACGATTGAATTCTTATGTTGAAATAACGTTTCAAAGGATGTTTAGGGAATCATAGAGCTTTACAAGGATTTATATGGAAATTTGGTTAAATTATTGATGGCATCTTATTTGTATTGAGAATATTGATGAGGGATTTGGTTGTAGAAATTTAATGGTGTTTGATTAAATGGATTATATTGTTTGATTAGTTTTGAGTGTAATGGATCCATAAGCACTTAGAGTCGTTATGTCCGATGATGGAACTCTAGTTTTCCACATTGAGGCACGGATTAGGCATCGACGGTATGTGTATGCCTTACGTGCTAGTACATTTTCTTGGATGAGGATAACTCAATGTATAGACCTAGAGAGGTTGAAGTTGACATTCCATGGGTGTACGCTTTAAGTAGGCCAGCTCGACATCCAATACGTGTATTTCTATGTGATCGGTTTTACTAAAATGTCAAGTGGCCTACTTTTGTGTTCCGTCACTTATGTTAGTAAGTGGGACTACCCCGTCAACCCAAGAGGTATCTGTATAACAGTGGAATTTTATCCATGCTTATTTACTTACTCATCCGCACTTATTTCAGTAAAACTTACTGTTTTCTCCAATATAACTGTTTGTTCTTACTAGGCTTTCGTCTAACACTTTTTCTAAAATGGCATGTATAACAGGTCATTCTAGCGGTGAGACTTCTCGGGTTTGAGCGGAGAGTCTTGAAGGGAAGTAGCATTTTGGAAGTATATAGAGGTGTACATTTTTGGTATAGTAATAGCATACTTTTGGAAGTGAAATAGCAACACCCGTCCATAATATAAACTTAAGTAGGTTGTTGAGTTTTATTTCACGTGGTAATTTGTAATGTAAACGCCATACAATTGTTCCCCTTTTTGAGTGATTTGTTTACGATAGCTTCGTTTATTTCCGCAATTATTCAGGTTTAAATTAACCCCTATTTTTAGGGTGTTACACAAATTAACCCACAACCATCACCACCCACCCATCTGCAACTCTCATCCCTTATAAGACACACATACATATATACATATATATATAATATATATATATATACATGTATATATACATACGCCAGAAACTCTCAATCCCCCAAAAATACAGATTTCACACATGTACACCCCCTACATATATATATATATATATATATATATATATATATATATATATATATATATATATATATATATATATAGTCCACTTATTTTGTAAACTCATTTTATTCTGTGAACTTGTAACCAAGGGTATTTGGGTCTTTTCTTCAAATTCATAATTTTATGATAATTCGTATTTTTAGTAACAAACTTTCTTAATATTCTCAATTATTTTCATCTCTCTCTCCGGCGACCTCCCACTCCGGCGACCTATACTCTAGCGACCTCCTCACTCTCCTGCGGCCTCCCCTAATTCCAGCAAGTTTCATAATTGTTTGGAGTTTCATATTTTTTTCGAGTTTCAAGTTTCATAGGAGAAAAAACATATGAAATTAAAAAATATATATGATTATTTCAAAAAAAATCTGAATATTCATATAGGAAAAATATACGAAACTTAAAAATCTAATTATTCATATAAGAGAAAAAATATGAAACCGTTTATGAAAATATATGAAACCGTCGCCGGTAGAGGGAGGACGTCGCCGAAGAGAGAGAAGATCCTCATAATCATCATATCTTTCATATACGGTGTGCGTCAAAACCACCATATTTTGTGTGCGTACATAAAACTTCCATCACTTTCGTATCCATGAAAAACCACCATCCACGGTGGTGCGTGTGCAGAAAATCCACCGGAGTTTTGAAGGATTCGCCGGAGTTTAGCATCGAGTGTCCTTGTTCTTCATGGCAGCCGTATATCTTTCGTCTCCGTAAAGAACCACCGTCCACGGTGGTGCGTGTGCAGAAAACCAACTATAAAGAACCACCGTCCACGGTAGTACGTTTGCAGAAAACTTACCGCGAAGAACCATCGTCGTTGTTAATCATGGTGGCCGGAATTTTTTTGAGAGAGATGAGATAATTATGGAGAAAATTAGGAAGATAATGTAACCATAATTAGATAAATTCAAATTAATTAATAATTTAAAATTTAAAATACCTAAAAAGTATTCCAAAACTACCCTTATCCCTCTTTTTTTAATAAATTTAAATCCATAAATTTCTCAACCGTCGATCAAGATAATTAATGGCCTAGATCGGTTTACAAAGTTTACAAGAAAAAAGAGGTTTACAAAAGAAGCTCCCTATATATATATATAAATATATATATATATACACACACACAGATCACACACACCACCTATATATTTACAACAGGTGGTGGCGGTGGCGGTGGCGGAAGTTGCAGGTGGTTTCTTTAAATCCTATTGTGTATACCTAAGTTGCATGTGTGAATTGCCCTTGGTTTTTTTTGTTGGGAAGATATGGAGTTAGTTGCTCTCGCATGTGTAATATATATATATATATATATATATATATGTGTGTGTGTGTGTGTGTGTGTGTGTGTATGCAAAACTTGATCTACATAAATTGTAAATATATATAGACACTGTAAATATATATATATACACAAAAACAAAACATGAATAAATGGTATCGTAGTGGTACACATAGAATATGACTTATATATATATATATATATGTTAATGAATACCATAGAAAACAAAGAGATGGGTTTTCTCTTCCAGGTTTGGTCGGTTGAGAAATGAGGGATAAAAAAATCCTACTATCTAGAGAAGAATGTGTAAGTGAGAGGGACACGTGGGGTGGGGGAATTTATATGGCAGGTTGGGGGAAGGTGTAAGAAAGAGAGAGAGAGAGAGAGAGAGAGAGAGAGAGAGAGAGAGAGAAGAAGAAGTGAGTGGACACGTGGGAAGTGGGAAGGTTTTATGGTGGCTTGGAGAAGTCTAAAGGAGGGAGAACATAAAAAGACCATAATGCCCCTTAATTAACTGATTAAAATTAATGGTGTTAGCGGTATGGACCCTGAGTGTAACAAAATGCAAACCACAAGGACTCCTAGTGTACTTATTTCAAAATAAGGACCATATCCAAATTTTGAGCTAACCACAGGGACAACGGTGTAATTTACTCAAGAATAAATGAAAAGTACTCAATGGGATAGAAAAATGACACTAAAAATTAAGGAATGTGATGTGAAATAGGGTTTAGAGAATTAACCCTATCAAAAGTTCACCCCACTTCTGTAACGCCCCAAATTTTGGGTAAACGATTCTCTACATATTTTAAATGTCGTCTTCTGATTCCCTTATAGCCTTTGAGAACTCACCTTGCTAGATTTAGGCTAAATCTAGATTTTACCCTGCTTTAAGCTTCCTTGAAGAATTCCGAGTCCACAAGCAAAGTCCTTCAAAACCTAGATCCATAAATTTTCCACCATAAATATACATCCAAAACCATATAGAATCGATCCCCGAACATGTTACATCAAAACCTCCATTTTGGGCCAAACCCTAATTTTGGACCCAAATCTTCCAAAATCTTACAAACCGAAATCGAAGGAATCAAACACTAGGAAACCATCAATGGAGTATTTATATCACCTAAAAAGGTTTAGAGATGAAGAAAGTAAACTTACCACATGGGTTTTGGTGAAAACCTAGAAAACCCAAAAATTCTTGAAGATGGAGGCGGTGATGATGAACTTTTGACCTTTGCTTCCAATCCATCACCAAATACTCTTAAATCTTACCAAAACTAACAATATATCCTTGAAAAGCTCTCAAATATGAAACCATAGCAAAAGAATCGTCTCAAACGGAGTTGTGGTGCAAGAGATATGAGGAAATGAAGAAAACCCCCAAAAATCGGATTTTTAACCCCTCTGACCCGCTCCGTGATAGTGCCTGGATAAAGTGACATATGTCACTTTCGCGAGGCACTATAGAGCCAGATTTACCGAGAGTGTTACACTCTCAGCGATAGTGCCAAGCTAAAGTGACACATGTCACTTTCACTAGGCACTTTAGCCAAGCTTGTACCGATCGTTGTTTTGGCCATAACTTCTTCGTTTTAGCTCCGTTTTTGCTCCAGAAAGAACCGTTGTTCTCGTAATTGAATTCCTCATATAGATAGACTATAAAATCTAGAAGTTAATCCAAAAATCTCATTTCCTTTATTTCTCTCAAAAGATCGATTCATATACTAACTCGAAATAGTACTTACCCAAAAATTACGGGTGTTACACCATTGACATAATTACATGGCACATTCGTTGGGACGACCAATCTCTTGGTAATATCCATTGCTATTGTGACATATGTCACAACTGCATGGCACTATAGCTAAGACTACCACACTTTCAGTACCATTGGTGTTATTGTGACAGGTGTCACAACCGCATGGCACTATGGCCGAGGCAACCATATGTGTTTCTTCCTTTACCGGTTCACCCAATTCAACACTCTTCTCCAAATAGGATAAAAAAATTCAGGGTGTTACATATTGTTAGTGTATTTTATTGTATCCAAGATTTAATAAGAAAAGTCAAGTCAAGTAAAGTCAACAAAATCTAAGTCAATGTTAGTATTATTCTAGTGTCATTAGAGTTTAAGTGTGTGAGAGTTTATCTTGTATAGTGTCATGAGAGTTTAGTCTCATGAGAGTTTCTTACTTTCTATAAATACTTTAAACCTTGTAATAGTTAGAAGAAGAGTTCATTGTAATATTCATTTTGTGAGATAAATGACTAATACGCTTTCTCTCTCTACACTCTCTCTCTAGATCTTCATATTGTCATATCTTGTTTGTTTGCTTGATTGAATCTGGGAATTTGCATTTTCAATTGGTATCAGAGCGAAACCAAACAATTTCAGGTTGTTTTAGATCATTTTCTTGGATTGATTTTCTGGAAATTCTCAAGAACACACAGATCCATCACTGTTTGATCAAATTGAATTGTGTTAGTTGATTTTTGGAATTAAAAATGGTTTAAGTGTGATAGAAAAGTGTTTAGAATCTGTTTTTGATCATAGTAATACATTTCTTGAAATAAAATTGCTTGTTGAATTGAACTTGATTGGATCGATCTCTGAAAAATCAAGAACACGCAATCGACTCCTATGTTCACTGTTGAATCAAATTCACGATTGATAATCGTTGGTTGAGTGTATAAATGATCAAAGTGTGATCGATTCTAGTCTAGAAACACATTGTATTCACAAAATTTTACAAATTAACCACAAGATCAGATTGGATTTTGGAATTTTTGGATTTTGTTGGTAAAAACATCGAACACTGTGTTTTGGATCAGATTGTGTTTTTGGATCTTGTTGGAATTTTTAGATACTTTGAATTGATAGAAATATGTTTAGAATTGAATTTCAATTGTATTGATGTATTGTCAAGAATCAATTTTCAGGTTTGAATTGATTTGAATCGAATCTGTGAAAGCAAGGAAGAACACGCTAAGAAGATGAAGAACACGCAAGTTCATGGACATTCAATTTGCGAGTTTCAATTTGTTAAATCTGCGAATTCATGTTAGAATCGATGCAGAAATTTATTCTGTGAATTCGAGATTGAACTAATTTTTGATTGATTTGTGCCATCAATTCGAAGAAACACGCTGAGTTCATGAAGAACACGCAAACAAGCAGCCTGCGAGTTCTTGTTCATATAGCTTGTGAGCTCCAGTTGATGTTATTTGCAAGTTTCAATTCCATCTGATTTGAGAGTTTTTGATTTGCTGGTTTTAATTCATGTAGTCTGCGAGTTCTGAAAAATTTCAAAACACAGCCTGCGAATTTATAGCAAACACACAGAGTTCTTGGTTAATTGATCTTTGAATTTCAATTGATTTGATTTGCGAGTTTAAATTCCATAGCCTGCAAATTTCAGTTTATGTAATCTGCGGATTTTCAAAGCCATATGGTATGCAAGTTCAACACACAGTCTGCAAATTATAGTGTTTCAATTTGTTCAGGTTGCGAGTTTCAGTTCAAGCATCTGCGAGTTCTATTTGTTACAAATCTATGTGGTCTGCGAGTTTCAAATTCATGTAGCTTGCGAATTTCAAGTTCATTTAACTTGCGAGTTTCATCCACTCAGTCTGTGAATTCTAATGTAACAAATTCGTTTGGTTTGCGAGTTCTAAGTGGTGCCAGTCCATATGATCTGCGAGTTCTTAATCACTTGACTTGCGAGTTTGAATTCATGTGGCTTGCGAGTTTGAGTTCAAGTTTCAAATTCCATATGACTTGCGAGTTTCAGTTTATTATCTGCAAGTTCCAGTCTTTACAAGTTTTGTGATTTGCGAGTTCAAAGTTCATGTTATCTGCGAGTATTATGCCACATGATCTGAGAATTTCAAGTTACATGGTTTGCGAATTCTAAAGTTTCAAACTCATTTGGTTTGTGAATTCTAATTCGTGTGACTTGAGAGTTTCCCAAAATACTCAAACCCCTATCTGCGAGTTTCAGTGCTTTGAGAGTTCCAGAGATAGAATTTTTTGGAGAAAGTTTTTTCAAGTGGTGATTTAAGTTTGACTTTCAGTCAAATTTTTCTGAATTGTTTGGGAACGATCATTCATATCAAGCTGATATTTCATTCAAGATGACAATTACAGATGAGAAAATTAATATAATACTATCAGGGAGAGATCTTGCTATCTTATACATGCCTGAGATACCTGTTATAGAAGCAGAAAGAGAGAAACTGAAAAATCAGAATTCAAAGCTTCTTAAACAGATTCAGGAGTTGAAGTCAAATTTGTCAAATTCTGATAAAACTTCTGTTTGTGCAAAATGTACTGATAATGCTAAATCTGATTTTGCAGGTATCATCAGTGCAAGAGAGAAAGAGATTTGTAGATCCCAGTACAGTGCAATCAATAGTAAATATTCAATGTAGAACAATAATCAAGCCACAACTGCTAGTCATATGATTAATAAGCAATCAAAGGGTTACAGGTTTACAGAGAGAATTTCTGATAAGGGTATGTAAACCTATGAACTAGCAATCTAATAAATGACTTGAGTTATGAAAATAATGAGACTAAACTTTCTAACCTAACAAATGAACTAAATAATAACTTTAAATACTTAGGCGCGCAGGCCTAATGGGCTTATGGGCTTGGGCCCATCTAATTAATCAACTATTAATGAATTACATTATGCACCCTTATAAATACTTTATTCCACTTTCAACACATAGGACTTTCAGTCCTAACAATCTCCCCCTAAAGTTGAATAAAGCATTTAACAACTTGAAAAACTTCAGGCCTTGATCTTCTTTCCCTCTTGAATCTTTGACGAACTTTGGTGTTGCATGTATTCATGACTTTCCACGCTCCCCCTTGAATAAAGCTCTTGATCTTCATAGTATCAACTTTGTAACCAGATTCAATGTACAGTAGCCTCGACTGAATGCACTATCACGCAGTTTTTAACTGTAGAAACTCAATCACATCGGATCAGCACACAAGAAAGATAATGTGAGAGTAACGTGACTTTTCACGGTGCATCTTCAGTTTAAAACAAAGAATTTGTCTTTGAACCGTGAGTTGAATAGACTTTCAGCTTAAGAACTTGTTTCAATCAGCTCGTAGGAGGAATGAAAAACTAACTTGTAGCAGACACCACATGATACGAGATAGAAGAAATACAATCTTTGAAATCTTCATCTTTGAAAATTGAAACAACATCTTCATCTCTTTGATCTCTAGACTGTCTTCAGAAATAACTTTCTTTCTTTAAAACTTTGAAATTGAACTTTTTCTCCCCCTTTTTTGATGATTGTGAGCATCATGATCATCAAAACTTCTTCAATTTCAGCACTTTCTTTGATCTCCCCTTTATGATAATTTGACATTCTCCCACCTGTGATCTGAGTATCCAGTTTCAACTCGAAATGCTTTAGCAAATCATCTTCAAAGAAAATTTCTTCAAAGCAGCATATCTTCAGAATATCTTCAGAAATTCTTTCAAAAACTTTTTATCTCCGCATTTCTTGATTGACGCTTCTCCCCCTTTTTGATGAAAAGAGCAAAGAGTTCATCAAAACGTGTCTTCAAGAAATTTCTTCCACCATTGATCTTGCAAACAGAACCACTGAGTATCCGTCAATTCATTAAGATGTTCATTCAGATCTTTGCAAATCCAGACAAAATAGAAAATGAAGTGTAACACCTGAAGCAACAAATGAATCAGTTAAATTGTCTGTCAGTAACACAAAGTCACTGTGTGTAACGAATACACAATATAAAGGAGCTTTTATGATGTTCACTCCCCCAGGGCTTCCATTCAATCATCGAAAAACCACAAAGGTAATTTCTATGAACGTTGTGACAAAGAAACAAATTCTTTGTGTGTTCGTGCAAGTGATAGAATAAATTAAGCATAAGATGATTGCTTATAAGGCTCAAAATGTGTAAACCACTGAGACAACAGTTAGTTAAACACAGACTCAATGTGCATGAATGAAGTGTGAAGGTGGGGCAGACTTCCTTCTTTTCAATATCCAGATTTTCCAAATGAAAATCAGATAGCATATGTGTTGCATCCCCTTTTGAAAATGAAACATTTTCTTGTTGAGAAAAAAATGAGTAGCTGGTGGGGTAATGTCAAGAATTGGCATGGGCTAGTTGCCTGTTTCAATAATGTTCACCAAGAATTGTGAAGCATTAGAAATGTGGTTGCCCGACTCAGAAAGTAGTTGGTGCAGAGTTTAATATTCTTTTACTCTGATCTCTCACCCTCTTTCATTTAATCTTTAAGCTCACAGCTAACCAAAACTCTCTTTTAACATTTCTCTCATCACACATCCCACACTCATTTCTTTTGACTCCTCACATTCAATCACTAAAGGATTAACTTCTTGGGTAGGAAACACTGGTTAACGTGAATCCATAGAAATTCAATGAAGTCCTAGCACACTGATCCCATGTTTTCCTATGAAGCATATGATGCTCAGGTAGTTTAACTTTATCAGTTACAGCTCAAAGATGAATCAGAAAACATTTAAAATCACACTTCCAATTCAAGAAATCTGTTGAGAACCAGAAGTGGTTTGAACATTTCAGAAAACGTTTTTCATGTTTGAAAGTTGTTCTTCTTTCAAACAATCAGAGATCTAGGATTAGAAGATATTTACCTTTTAAGCTCCCCCTCAAATCATGATAGAATGATATAGATCAGATAAGCTCCCCCTGGATATTTGCAAAATATCCAAGTCTGAACGTTGAAGAACGGGTCCTGATCTGTCATGTGATCAGAAGCCAAACTTCATTGAGGTCCGGGTTCTAAGTTGATTTACTTAGAAGCCATTGTTCTTCTACTCCCCCTTGACAGTAGGTTCCTGCAACAAAGAATCAGTTTTCGGCTTTGGTACCCACTGGAATTTGGGTCCATGAATGTTAGTTGCAATTCTCGTGGGGGAAATAGAATAAGAACCATACCAGAAATGATCATTGGTTTTGTGAATGTGATCATGTGTGCGACAATAAGAACAATAATTTTTCTTACCTGATAACCTGATTAATTGATCTCTCGTATAGATATGATCAGGTTTCCCTTTACGCACCTTGTTCTTCTTGGCATTAGACGCATGTACACTTGATTCTTTTTCCTTCAGCTCATCTTCAACTGGTTTCTTCTTCCAGACCAGTTCCTCTTCTTTGTATCTTCGTCTTCGTTGATGTGTACCTGAACCATCTATATTGCTATCATAGAAAAGGTTAGTTTTACGAATCCGATCAAACGATTTAACTGGCCTTTGTGGAGAGACCGATTTCTGATATGAACTTGATACAGTCTGTTCAAGCACTTTAATCGTCGAAGCAAAGTTGTCTCTTTTATTAACAAGCAGATCAATCTTCTTCGTGAACTCAGACTTCGTTTTCTGCTCTTTCAGCACACTTTCAGATAGTTCAGATAACTTCTTAGTAAGCTTTTTGATCTCAGTCTCAAAGATGCTTCGTTCTTCTTCAAATCCCTGTTTAGCATCATTTCTTTGGCCGGATATTTTCTTGAAGAATCCAACATTCTTCTGTTCAATGGCCTTCTTCTCTTTGGCAAACTTCTCTCTTTCAAGAATGATTACTTTCTGAAAATCAGAAACTTGCTGAGAAAGTTTTATGCATTTCAGCTCAACTTCTTTCTTCTCGTCAACACATTTTCTCGAAAAATCTGAGAACTTCTTTGCGAACGATTTCTCAAACTCGGATTTATCTTGAGCATGCTCTTGCTCCAAATCAGATATTTTCTTTTGAAGCTCAGCATTTGTATCTTTCAGATGCTTAATCTGCTCCTCAGAACTTTCAACAGATGCTGCTTGTTGGATTTGGACAATTTGAACTTCCAGATAAGAAATCCGTCTTTTTAGTTCAGAGTTCTCAGTTTCCAAAAACTTTACTCTTGAAGACATCTTTGATCCTATCATTATCTTCTCAAGATGTTCCCACAGTTGTTTTACTGTAGCCTTTTTACTGTCTAAACTTACAGAAATCTCTTTTGAAATCTCCTCAGAAATTCCTTGCAAGATAAAAGCTTGAGTTAATTTATCAGCTTCAAATCTCTTTCTTTGCTCGTTGTGTAATCCTTAAATGGTAGTGTGTACACTTCGTGTTCCGTTCTTCCATTTTCTCCCATAAAATAACAAATATCTGTCGGAGTTTTCATTCTTCCTTCCCTCAGAGATAATCTGATATAATCACCCAAGTCATGTTTATCAATGAAGTCTAAGAACTGAATCTTCCATTGGTCATATTATCCTCTGTAAAGAACAGGTGGCATCTCTTCCATACTTATTGAAAGAGCTTGGCTTGAAGGCATTCCTTTTGATATACAGGGACTGAACTTGACAAGAGATGGAACTTGAAAGTGCAGGGACCAAAAGTGATAAAGTGTGAAACTTGAAAGTTTAGGGTCACTAATGACACACTACTGAAACCTTGAAGTACGGGGGCTAAAAGAAATGCACTGCAAAATGATCGTGAGACAAAAAATTTGACCTTTTTTTTTTACTTTTTTTTTTTAAATGAACCCGGTCGAGCAAAGGTATCGGTCAAAGCAAAAGACCGATAACGACAATGTACCGATCAAGCAAAGGACCGGTGTTGACAATGTACCGGTAAAGCAATGGACCGGTAATGACAACGTATCGGTCGAACCAAAAGGACCGGAAGGGACAATATATCGGTCAAAGGGCAAAGACCGGTAATCAGGGTACCGATCGAATCAGTGTATCGGTCGAATAAAGGACCGAAATCAACAATACACCGGTCAAATGAAAGACCGATAATATCAAAGCACCGGTCGAGTACTATCGGTCGATTACAGAAACTTAACAAACAGCAGATAAATCCAAAACAAACAATAGATAAGACCGATAAACTCGAAGAACCCACCGATGAACTCGATGATTTCTGGAACTCGATCGAGATCAAACCCAGAAATTTAAATCGATAAACCAAGTATATACCAATATGCAGATCAATTTCGACCCAGATCAATTTCGACCCAGATCAATATTAGACCGATAATAACCTTCAAACACAAACCAGATCAATATGAAGAACACTTCAAACACAACCCAGAACAATTTCGACCGATAAGCAATTAAACCCAGAATCAAACAATAATATTAGACCGATAATAACCTTTTTTCAGTAAACAATAGACCGATAAACAATCAACCCAGATTGACAGAAATCAAACAGATCGATAAAACACAGAAACATGTAATCACTTAAAGACAGATAAAAGCGATTAACACATATACTTGATTATAGGGTTTTAGACAAACCTTTTTCTGGATCAAACCTTTAGTCTCTTTGCTCTGATACCAATTGTAGATCCCAGTACAGTGCAATCAATAGTAAATATTGAATGTAGAACAATAACCAAGCCACAACTGCTAGTCATATGATTAATAACCAATCAAAGGGTTACAGGTTTATAGAGAGAATTTCTGATAAGGGTATGTAAACTTATGAACTAGCAATCTAATAAATGACTTGAGTTATGAAAATAATGAGACTAAACTTTCTAACCTAACAAATGAACTAAATAATAACTTTAAATACTTAGGCGCGCAGGCCTAATGGGCTTATGGGCTTGGGCCCATCTAATTAATCAACTATTAATGAATTACATTATGCACCCTTATAAATACTTTATTCCACTTTCAACACATAGGACTTTCAGTCCTAACAAGACTAAAGAGAAAGAGAAAATGATTTCTTTAAAAGAAAATACTATTTAAACTTGTGAAAAAGAAATCAAACTGAAAGAGAGAAAGATTGTGAATCTTCAAAGCCAACTGAAGAAAACTGAACAGAAATCATCAGAACATCAAGATGAATCAGTTAAGCTTCAACAGAAGTTTAAGGCTTTTGAAGACAAGATATCTGCTTTGGAGATACAGAATGCTGAACTGAAGAAAAGCCTCCAAGCAGATAAAGTTAAATCTGATTCAGAGAAATCTTATGCTCAAAAACTGTCTGATATTTCAAAGAAAGCTGACCAAGAGAATAAGGATCTTAAGCTTAGATGCATAAAACTCTCGAAGCAAGTGTCTGAATTCGAAAAGATTTTGATTACAGAAAGAGACACTTTTTCCAAAGAGAGGAAAGTTCTTGAAGATAAAACTACTGAATTTCCCAAACAGATCTCAATTTTACAAGACTTATTAGAAAAAGAAAGGCAAATTTTTCAGGAAAAGAAAAAGTCTTTTGAATCTGAAAAGAAAAATTCTGAAAAGAGAAATGTTGGGATTTTCAAGGATATTTCTGAGAAAACCAAGAACTTGGAAAAAGATTTTGAGCAAGAACGTTTAAATTTTGAATCTGAAATATCTAAGCTCACATCCAAGATAATTGTTCTATCATCAGATATTCTTAAAGAACAGAAGGCCAGATCTGATTTGAAAATAAAGTTTGACACACTTACTTCTGAAAGAAACATTTTATCTGAAAAGATAAAAGACTTAGAAGCTGCAAACGTTGATTTGTTAGAAAAGATTACAGCTGATATGATTAGTCAATCACCTGTTGATAATTCAACAAAATCAGTCTGTTCTTTCAAAACAGCTTCAAGTTCTATTCATGAGAAAAATATTGTGAAAAAGAAAAGCGTCAAATCACAAACTGTCAAATCAAATCAGATCAGACCATCTAATCTATTTTATGACAAATCTATTGATGGTACAACGAGCTTTTATATAAAATCTCTTGGAAAGCAATCTAAGAAACAACAGATGGTCTGGAGAGTTAAAGATTCTTCTGAAGAGAAAAAGAAGGACAAAGCATCTGCTTCCACAACCAATGCCAAAAAGAACAGAGCGCATATAGGTAAATCTTTTGGTAATTCTGATATGTTTTATTCCACTTATCATTTAATCAGGATTGCTCAGAAGAAAAAATTGGTGTTCTTACTGTGGAGCATATGACTTTGTAAGTAATAACTTTGTCAATTACTGGTATGGTTCTTACTATGTAACCCCCACAAGAACTGCAGCTAACACATCAGGACCCAAATACCAGTGGGTACCAAAAGCTAAAACTGTGTTGCAGGCACCCAAAGTTTAAGGGGGAGCATGATGTTTGACTTCTAGACAAATCAGTCTAGGACTCGTATCTCAAAGATTAATGGCTTATAAACACTTCAGTTTAGAACCCGAACTTTAATGAAAAGATTGTGGCTTCTGATTACAACATATCAGGACCCGTTCTTCAATGTTCAGATAAGGACTTTTTGCAAACATTCAGGGGGAGCTTATCAGACCTAAATCATTATATCATGATTTGAGGGGGAGCTTAAATGTAAGTATCTTCTGAACTTAATCTCTGATTGTTTGAAAGAAGAACAACTTTCGAACATGAAAAACATTTTCTGAAATGTTCAAACCACTTCTGGTTCTCAAAATGTTTCATGAATTTAGAAGTGTGATTTTAAATGTTTTTCAATTATTGAGCATTAATGTTTAAACTAACCGTGTGTTTCCAAAGATCAATACTTGTGTATTCTCTTGTCTATATACTGTCAAGTATTCATACACACCGGTTCAGTACTTCATTTGAATTTGTTATTACCATGTCTCATAACTAACCAATTTTTTGATGGTAATACTCCTGTTTGCTTTCAAATATTGTTGAGCATCAATCATTATTTCCAAATTTGTGCTTTCATTGCTAAATTGTTTATATTTGTTCATATAAACAAAATATTCAATTCTTTGATACCCTAACCATTTTATTTGATCTGATTGATACATTGTCAGATTCTCAAAACAATTCTCTTGATTTCATTTCATTCATTCAATATCTTTGTTTTGAGAAATCTTCGAAGTTCAATTGCTCAAATCTCATGAGCATATATTTTGACAATGTTATCATACATTTTGTGCTTAAATGTTCAGTTAAACTGGTGAGCAGCTATTCTTTTTAGGACTTACATGGGATTCGTGTGAGAACTTAAACAGAACTTCCATGGATTCACGTTAACCAGTGTTTCCTACCCAAGAAGTTATTCTAGAGTGGTTGAGGGGTGAGGGGTCAAAATCAAAGAGTGGGGGAGATAACTCATCCGGTTGAGTTTTTCTCATTGTGCTGAGCGGTAAAATGTAAATGAGAGTTTGGTTAGAAGTGAGCTTAAATGTTAAAAAGAAAGAGGGTGTGAGAACAGAGTTAAAAGAATATCAAAACTCTGCACCAACCACTTTCTGAGTCGGGAAGCCACATCTTCTGATTGGTTCACATTCTTTGGTGTCCATCATTGAAACAGGCAATGAGCTCATGCCAACTCTTGCAATTACCCCACCAACCACTCGTTTCATTCTTGACAAAAAAATGCTTCATTTTCTTTGGGGACGCATCATATATGCTATCTAGTCTTCACTCGGAAGATTTAGATATTGAAAAAGAAGGAAAGTTGCCCCACCTTCACACCTCTTTCATGCACATTGAGTCTGTGTAATATTTGTTGCTGTCTCAACAGTTTATACATTTTGAGCCTGAAAAAGCTAAGTAGCTTCAATCATTTCTACACTTGCACGTACACACAAAGAATATGTTTTCTTGTCATAACATTCATAGAAAATTCCTTTGTGGTTTTTCAATGATTGAATGGAAGCCCTGAGGGAGTGAACATCATAAAAACTCCTTTCCAATGTACATCCGTTGTATAAAGTGGCTCCGTGCTACTTACAGGCATACTAATTGTATCATTTGTTGATTCAGGGTTACCACGTTCATTATATCTGAATTTGAAAAGATTTAGATATATAAATTTCATGAATTGATGGATACTCGGATCAAAGGGCGGAGAATGTCAAATTATCATAAAGGGGAGATTGTTAGTCTTTAAAAAGGGGGAAATCAAAGAAAGTGTTGAAATTGAAGAAGTTTTGATGATCATGATGCTCACAATCATCAAAAAGGGGGAGAAATTTACAAAGTTCAATTTCAAAGACGAGATATCAAAAAAGGGGGAGAAATTTACAAAGTTCAATTTCAAATACGAGATGTCAAAAAGGGGGAGAAATTTTGAAAGATCAATTTCAAAGATAAAAGGATGTCAAAGTTTGTTGAAAAGATTTGTGAAGAAGTTTTAAAGTCTGATGATTATTAAGAGATGATTCAAGACAATTCAGACTGATGATTCGAAAAAGTTTGTTTTTCTGAAGACAGTCAAGAGATCAGAGTGATGAAGATACAGTTTTGAAAGATTCCTCGAAGTTTCATAAGATTCTTGAAGATTTCAAAGAAGTTTAAAGAGTTTTTAAAACATTTTAAAGAATTCTGATTCGTTTTTAAGACTTGTTGACTTTCCAAAGATGCAATGTGCAAAAGACTTTTCAAGATTCTTCAAAGAATGAAAGACTGAAGATTTCCAGAGCTTCAATGTCCAAGACTGTCAGAGATAAAAGTTGAAGAATCAAGAGCTGAAGACTAGTGTCAAATTTTTATTAAATCTTGAATACAAAGGGGGAGATTGTTAGTGTATTTTATTGTATCCAAGATTTAATGAGAAAAGTCAAGTCAAGTAAAGTCAACAAAATCTAAGTCAATGTTAGTATTATTCTAGTGTTAGGAGAATTTAAGTGTGTGTTGGGAATTAAAGAATTGATCAAGTATGTTTTATACTGCTAGCACAACTGATTACTACTGCTACTAGATTTAATACTGCTTGACAAGTTAGTACTGCTACTTCAATAGTTAGTACTGCTTGGAGAGTTAGTACTGCTAGTAGTTAGTACTGCTAGTAGTTAGTACTACTGAAGTTAGTACTGCCAGATCAAAGTTAATACTGCTGAGCACAGTTACTACTGCTGGTGAAAATTAGTGCTGCTCAGAGTGTTAATGCTGCTACAAAGTTAATACTGCTTAAGAGATAATCAAGATACGTGCAGATCAAGACTGAAGATAATCATGGAAGGTTTGAAGATAATGATAGAAGAATATACTGAAGATCTTTTATTTTTTGTAATTATCTTTTATTTTCAGTATATGTATAGATCTATTGAGAATAAGTTTAATATATCAAGTTGACAGACCATATTCTGAGTTTTTGTTTTTGATAGAAAGAATTAACCTCAAGGTTTAGAACCCTAGTTCTAGAGAAGTAGAATTCGTATTGGTGAGCCTGTTCATCAATATTAAGGTTTTGTTTGAAATCTTGTAGCTTTGATCATTCAATAAAGTTTACAAGATTGTGATTTCTGATTCACTGTTACATTGATCTTTGAATATTAAAGTGTTATTCCACAAACTCCTTTAATATTGTTTCTGAGTTCATTATTCTTGTTAAGAATTAGATTCTGTCAAGTGGTATCAGAGCAAGTATTCTCAGAAACCTTCATTTATCATGGAAAACACAGTTGAATCAAACAGTACTCTTGTCTCAATGGTTCCAATGCTCAGATCTAATTAGTTTGATATGTGGAAGATTAGGATCAAGCAATACATTCTCCTCACAGATTATTCTATGTGGGACATCATTGAGAATGGCCCATCTGATGAAGGAAAGATTGGTGCAGATGGAAAAAGAATCCCACCAAAGACGGATGCAGAAAGGAAGACAAGGCAGACAGAGATGAAAGCCTTGAGCACTCTGCTCTTGGCTATTCCCAATGAGTATCAACACCAATTCTGCAATTGCACTGATGCACAGATGCTTTGGAATGCCCTAGAGAAGAGATTCTCTGGTACCAAAAGTACCAAGAGAAATCAGAAGGCAATATTGAAGCAACAGTATGAAAACTTTACGTCAACTAAGAATGAGTCCATGACTCAAACTTTTGACAGGTTTAATAAGCTGATTGGTGAACTAGCTACTGTGGGAGTACAGATTGATCAAGATGATTTAAACAGAAAGTTCTTAAGGTCCCTTGGAGATGAATGGACCATGTATACTGTTTCATTCAGACAGAATGAACAATTGGAAGAAAAAGAACTTGATGATCTGTACAATGACCTTAGAGTGTTTGAATCTGAGGTGGAGGCAAAGAATAAGCCTTCTGGATATGTTCATAATGTTGCACTCCTATCAGCATCAATTGATTCTACTGCTAACCCTGAATCAGTTAATGCTGCTAATGGAGTAAATCAAGAAAAAAGTACTGAATCTGTTTTTGAAGCCTTTCTTTCCAGCCATGGAAACTCTTCTTTAATCAATGATGACTTGGAACAACTTCATCCTGATAATCTTGAAGAGATGGATATTAAATGGCAGATGGCCATGCTTTCTATGAGGGTGAAGAAGTTCATCAAGAGGACTGGGAGGAACAACTTCTCCTAAAGAAGAGAAGATGGAGCAGGCTTTGATAAGTCAAAGGTAGAGTGCTATAAATGTCATCTGAAGGGACACTTTGCCAGAGAATGCAGAACTGGAGTGTCTCACAACAACCACCAACAAGCTCAGACTGGAAGCTTCAACCAGAACAGAAACTCTGCTCAAGCCCTTGTTTCTCAACAAGGAATGGAGTTTGACTGGAGTGATCAAGCAGAAGAGGCTATTCAAAACCAAGCTCTCATGGCAGAGGTATCTGGTCTCCCAACTGAGGTACTTTCTAATCTCTGTTCTCAAACTTGCATAGATACTGTTAAAAGGTACAGGGATCACAACCAGAATATGAGTAATGACCTTAAGAGATTAGAAAAAGATATAAAAGACTATGTGAAAATTGTTGAGAGGTTTGAGGAACAGATTAAAAGTTTTCAAGCCAATGAACTGCAACACACGTATGATACCAATTACTGGAAGTGGGAGAAGAATGATCTAGAACTCCAACTGACAAAGTCCAAGGAGGAGAATGAAAAGTTGAGAGGATAACTAAACAAGGTTAAGCTAGATGTGGAAAAGTTTTCCAATGCTTCTAAAGCAATGGACTCTTTACTACAAACTCAGTTTCATGACAAACTGAGAAGAGGAATTGGGTACAATACCACACCACCACCATACAACAACAACTACATCCCTCCTATATCAGACTTGCTAGAGACCAAGGATAGGAAGGACCTGCCTGAGGGAGCCACTAATATAGATCCCTTAGATGGAGTAGTTGTTGAGGACAAGACTGAGAAAGAAGCTGGTAAGAGTAAGAAGAACAATGTGAGTGGTGAGATTCCTCTAGAGAATCACATTATTACCAATGAGGGTTGTGGAAAGATTTGGGTAAAATCTAAGGACATAGAGAAGACTGAGGGAAAGTCTAAGAAGGTCCATTACAAGCAGACCACAGCTGTGAATCCTGTTTCTTGCAAACAGTGTGCATATAATAAGGATGAGCCCCTAAAACATGATAAAAGGAGGGGAAATCAAAGGAATTGGAATAATCAGTGGGCTCAGAAACAAGGAGTTGATCTGAGTAAAATCTTCAGACCAAAACCTTGTTTCATATGTGACAAATTGAATCATCTTGCCAAGCACTGTTACTTTAATCCTGTTAACCAAAGGATGACTTTTCAAAGATCTATGCAAAAACCCTTTGGTTATAGGAAGAATGAAAGGAACCATGTGGCTAAGAAACTTGTTAAATCTAAAAGCCACATGAAGAAAAAGACTGTGGAAGAAAGTGTCAAGATGTGGGTTCCTAAAAGCATTAAAATTGTTACTACTGCTACCACAAATAGTGTTGCTAACAATGTTAGTGTTGCTAGAAGCAATACTACTGCTAACAATGTTAGTGCTGCTGATATTGTTAGTACCTCTTCAAATGTTAATACTGCTAACTTTGTTAGTGCTTCTAACAAGGTTAGTACTGCTAAATCTGTTAGTGTTGCTAACTCTGTTAGTACTTCTAAAATTAGTACTGCTTCTAGTGTTTGTGCTGCTAGACCAATCATTTTGACAAAGTACTCCAGTAAAGAGTGCTCTGATTTTAAAAATCTCATCAAAAAGGAATGTACATACTTTGATGAGAAAGGGAGACCCAAGACCACTTTGGCTTGGGTTCCCAATCAATACTAATTGTTTTATTCTATGTGCAGGGAAACCAGCAGCTCAAAAGAAAGAGCATCTGGCATGTTGATAGTGGTTGCTCTAGGCACATGACAGGGAACATGGCTTGCCTCAAGAATTTCAAGAAAATTGATGGAGGACATGTTGCCTTTGGTAATACTCCATATGGAGGTAAGATCAGTGGTAAGGGTGATGTTACAAAAGGTAAGATGACCTTTGAGGATGTGTTCTATGTTGAGCAGTTAAGGTATAACCTGTTAAGTGTATCATAGGTTTGTGACAAAAAGCATAGTATATTGTTCATAGATTCAGGATGCATTATCCTTGCTCCTGGATTCAAGGTAGTTGATGAAAAGATGATACTACTAAGAACTCCCAGAAAGGATAATGTCTATTGTTTGGACATGGAAAATGTTTCAACTGATTCATCCCTAAACTGTCTTGTTTCAAAAGCATCTTTGGATGAATCATCACTTTGGCACAGAAGGATGTGTCACATGAACTTTAAAACAATGAATAAACTTGTTAAAAACAACCTTGTAAGAGGTTTGCCTTCAAAAATCTTTTCATGTGATGATCATTGTGTTGCTTGTCTCAAAGGCAAACAACACAAAACTTCTCATAAGTCCAAAGAGTTGAACACTATTTCTATTTCTCTTCAGTTGTTGCATATGGATCTGTTTGGTCCTACAAATGTTATGAGTATAGGTAAGAAATCATACTGCTTAGTTATTGTTGATGATTACTCTAGATTTACTTGGGTATATTTTCTAAAGACTAAGGATGAGACAAGTGGACTGATCAAATCCTTTATTTTAAGAATTGAAAACCAGACAAATCAAAAGGTAAAAGTCATTAGGTCAGACAATGGTACTGAATTTAAATATATTGACCTAAACACCTTTTGTGAGGAAAAAGGAATTGAGATGCAATACAGTGCTCCTAGAACTCCACAACAAAATGGTGTTGCTGAGAGAAGGAATAGGACACTGATTGAGGCTGCTAGATCTCTGTTAGCTGATTCCAAACTTCCAATTACTTTCTGGGTTGAAGCAGTTAATACTGCTTGCTATGTCCAAAACAGAGTTCTAGTAGTCAAGCCTAAGAACAAGACACCATATGAGCTTTTAAATAAAAGAAAACCATTTATTGGATTTTTCAAACCTTTTGGGTGTCCTTGTACCATTCTCAATACCAAAACTCACTTAGGAAAGTTTGATAGCAAGGCAGATGATGGTTTTCTTGTTGGTTACTCATCTCAGAGTAAGGCCTACAGAGTATTTAATTCTTATTGTATAATAATTGAGGAAAGTGACAATGTCAAATGCAATGAGAACACACCAAATCCTATTGGTTCAGGTCCTCAGTGGTTGTTTGACATTGATTCACTAACTAACTCTTTGGATTTCAGTAGTAATGATCATGCAGGTTCAGGAAATGGAGGATCAGGGGATGTACAAGTACAAGACATTATTCCTCAGTCTATGATCTTTCCCATACCTACAATGGAAACTGTTGAAATCTGTGAAAAGGAGACTGTTACTGAACCAAGTCAGAGTGAAGAAGAAAGAAGAGATGAGGAGAATCCAGAGCATGAAGAGCCAAAAGTAGCTAATGAGATCCCCTCGGCTGACTTAAATGATTCCAATCTAGAAGTGGGAATCAATGAAGAACCTAGTCATCAGACTAGAACTCAAAAGTACCATCCTCCAGAGCAGGTAATAGGAGACATCTCTTCTCCTATGGTAACTAGGAATCAAAGCAGACTTCAAGAGTTGCAGGATCAGCAACATACAGTACTCTCTTGCTTTCTATCTCAGATTGAGCCTAAGAAGGTTTATGATGCAATGAAAGATTCCAGTTGGATAGAAGCCATGCAAGAAGAGTTACTACAGTTCAAATTGCAAGAAGTTTGGGACTTGGTGGACCTTCCAAAAGGTCATAGAGCTATTGGCACCAAGTGGATTTTCAGGAATAAAAAGGATGAGAGAGGAATAGTAATCAGAAACAAAGCAAGGCTAGTGGCACAAAGGTACACTCAGGAAGAAGGCATAGATTATGAAGAAGTCTTTGCTCCAGTTGCAAGGGTAGAGGCAATTAGGCTATTTCTAGCATATGCCTCATACATGAAGTTCAAGGTATATCAAATGGATGTGAAGAGTGCCTTTCTATATGGTACAATTGATGAAGAAGTATATGTCTGTCAGCCCCCTGGATTTGAAAATCCATCATATCCTGATATAGTATATAAACTGAAGAAAGCACTCTATGGTCTACATCAAGCCCCAAGAGCATGGTATGATACATTGTTTACCTATCTCTTAGAAAATGGGTTTGAAAGGGGAATAATTGACAAGACCCTCTTCATTAGAAGAAGTAAGAAGGACATCCTACTTATTCAGATCTATGTGGATGACATCATCTTTGGATCTACAAAAGAACAGATGTGTAGAGACCTTGAAGAGTTGATGCACAAGAGCTTCAAAATGAGTGCAATGGGTGAACTCACCTTCTTCCTTGGGCTTCAAGTGAAACAGCAGAAAGATGGGATCTTCATAATTCAATCAAAGTATGTAAAAGACATCCTGGACAAATATGGTTTAACAGACTCAAAGCCAGCAAGCACACCAATGGAAACTCACAAACAGATCACTGCTGATCTTGAGGGGGAGGATGTTGATGTCCATCTTTATAGATCAATGATTGGATCTCTCATGTATCTCACAACCTCAAGACCAGACATCATGTTTCCAGTGTGTGTGTGTGCCAGATTCCAAGTCAAGCCAAAGCAATCACATCTTCAAGCTGTTAAGAGGATTTTCAGATACTTAAGAGGGCAACCTAGATTAGTTCTTTGGTATCCGTATGAATCTACTTTTGACTTGATTGCTTATTCAGACAGTGACTTGGGTGGTGCTAATATGGATAGAAAGTCTACTTCAAGTGGATGTCAGCTTTTGGGTGCAAGACTAGTATCTTGGCAGTGTAAGAAGCAAACCACTGTGTCCTTATCAACAACAGAAGCTGAGTACATTGCTGCTGCAAGTTGCTGCTCTCAGGTTCTATGGATTCAGAATTAAATGTTGGACTATAGGGTAACCTTTCTTCACACTCCAATCTTCATTGACAATAGCAGTGCAATAAGCATTGTTAACAATCCAGTCAAGCACTCCAAAACAAAGCATATTGAGATCAGGTATCACTTTTATTAGAGACTGTAATGAAAAGAAGCTTATTCAAGTTGCTAAAGTTCATACTAACAACCAGCTTGCTGATCTATTCACTAAAGCTTTTGATGTGGGTAGATTCACTTTCTTGGTCACAAGTGTGGGCATGATCAACTCTGAATGAGCCCATGTTTTAAAAAGTGTTTACATACCTGTTATTTGGTGCTACTAATCATCTTTCTCAGAAAAAGTATTGCCTTGTTCAGATCAACTCAAGCTTCAAAAAGTGTAAGTTAGTTAATACTACTAGTGGTTAATACTGCTCTCAGTTAATACTGCTAGTGGTTAATACTGCTCTCAGTTAATACTGCTCTGGGTTAATACTGCTTCTTTCCCGAATCGTATAAATACCCTCTTTGCCCGCCTAAAAGCTCATAACGAGTCTTTGAATACTATTCATCTTCTCTCTAACCTTTTTCTCTCAAGCACCTAGTGAATTTCAATCCAGTGTACTCAAGCTCAATGGCATCAATGGCATTTATTGATGAGCATAATGAAATCGCGATGCTTCAAAAGCCAAAGCAAGCTGATGGATTTCATCAAATAGTCAACTTTCTCAAGACCAACCATATCGCGTATGCTCTTATAGTGTCACCATCCATCTACATCGAGCATCAGAAGCAATTCTGGCTAATGCCACCACTATTACTGAAAATGGTGTGCAAATTATCAAGACAAGGGTGTGTGACAAATCCTTGACAGTTTCTGAAGAGCTAATTCGCATCAGTCTACGTCTAGACGATGCCGCAGGTATCTCATCTATCTTTAATGATGAATTGTTTTCCACTCTAACTAGAATGGGGTATGGAGGCCCATTGGGTGTTTTCAAGTTCTCAAAAGCTAAATTTTCACCCCAATGGCGTTTCTTTGTTCATACCCTTATGCATTGTATTTCCAAAAAGACTACTGGATGGAGTGAGTTCAGTAGTACCATTGCTTATGCTTTGGTCTTCTTGGCCACTGCCAGAAAGTACAATTTTTCTAAAATGATATTCAATGACCTTGTGTCAAACTTGGGAAACAAAAAGAGTTTTTATATGTACCCAAGATTTGTCCAGGCAGTTATAACCAATGAATTGAAAGATATGCCTCAATTTGATGAGGTATATGTACCAAAAATCCCCAAGGGTAAGGTCTTTTCAAATATGAAGAGATATGCCTTGGACTCGGAAGGAGTTGACACCCCATTGTTCTCTACAATGATGGTGGTGTCCCACAATCAAGAAGGTATGGCTTCAGGGTCAAGGCCCTCATTAGACCATCCCACTGAAATCCAATCCCAACCTTCAATCAGCATATCAATCCCTCAGTCCCTTCTTCAAAAATCAACTTCTCCAATCACCAATACTTACATCAGGAAAAAGGTAAAGAAGGTTCCTTCCCTTCTTGTACCTTCACCCACGAAGCCTTTAAGCCCTCTAATGGAGAATTCTCCATTAGAGAATATCTATAGGGAAACCATAGGGGTGTCTCCCAACCCCAAGGAGGTGCTCACTGAGGAGATGCATGAGCATATGGGTGCAAAGGCTGCCACTACTCCTGCTAGCACAGAGGAGGCCAGTGGTAACATCAATAAGACCTTCCCCATGGCAACTTTGGGTGAGCAATCATCCAAAGGTCCCAGGTGCCAAGAAACCAAGGGGGTGGAGGGTGCTTCTGCTAGGCAGAAGACCTCTACTACAAAAAGATTCAATGATCCTCCAAAGGTGGTGAAAACACCCAAAGGAGGTGAGGACAGATATGACTACAATGAATTGATGGAAACTATGGGCAACATTAATATGGATGTTATCAAACAAGGCAAAGACATAGAAGAAATGAAATTGGTAATTCTATCTCAACAAGTACAGATTACCAAACTGAAGAAAATGGTGACAAGATTGGTGCACAAGAAGAGGAGAAGGCAATTTGTTTTGAAGAAGAGGAAAAATGCTAATGATGCTTTCAACAAGGGGGAGAATCAAGAGGCTGAAGCAGAGAGGGAAAGTACATCTGGGATGGGATTTAAGTTTGAGTGGGAGAAAGCTGCAGAAACAGAAGTACAAGCAGCAGAAACAGATGATGTTCAAGCAGCAGTAACAGAACAGGTAGCAGCAGTAACAGGGTTAACTGTTGAACAGTTAGAAATAGCAGAAACATTGGTAAAAGCCAAGAATGACACTCCTAAGGCTACTCAAAAGGCCAAGGGAGTGGTCATTAAAGAAGGAGGCCTTTCAAAGAAAAGAAAAGAAAGCAATGAGACAAGTTTGAAGGATGTAAAGGGAAAGGGAAAGATGGTTGAACCTGAACAACCTTCAAAGAAGAAGAGTCAGATTGAGTTAGATGAAGAAGTGGCAAAGCAGCTTCAAGCAGAAATAGAAAAGGAGGAACAATTACAATCTGAAAAAGATAGGGAGCTTGCACTGAATATGGCTAAAAAGCTAAATGAAGAGTATCAAAAGAGCATGCAAAGTGCAGTTGAAGCCAAGAAAATACCAGTCAAAAGAATGTCAATTAAAAAGAAGAAAAGACAACCTTCTAAGACCTTTTTGGCCAATCAGGAAAGGAGAAAAATGATCAATTTCCTGAGAGGTTCAATTGGTGTCAAAGGAGAGATGTTTACTAATATGGCATACAGTCAAGTTGAGGAGCTCTATAAAAAGGAAATGGCTAAGCTTCAAGGGGACTCCTCACAAAGGGAAGAGGCTGAAAGAAGGATGTCAGGATCGAATTCTTAACAAGAATTAATACTCAGAAACTAATATCAAAGAAGTTGCGGAAAAACACTTTGATATTTAATAAAACAGTAATCAAACACAGTATATAATGATCCAACAGTAAACTTGTATTGAATGCTTAAAGCTACAAGGTTACACACTCAACCTCAATATTGATGAACAGGCTCACCAATACGAATTCTACTTCTCTAGAATTAGGATCTATGCCTTGAGGTTGATTTCTCTCACGAAAAAAACAATTATCAAAAGTCCTTATTATCTATTCTAAACAATCTATACATATACTAATAAAAAGATAATTACAAAGAATAAACAAATCTTCAGTATATCTTCCATGTATATCTTCTAAGTATATCTTCAGTATATCCAGCTGTATTACTTTCCATCCGGATCTCTTTAGCAGCACTAATAATGCTCAGCAGCATTAACTTCATATAGCAGCATTAACTGCAAGCAGTACTAACCACTAGCAGTACTAACTAGCTAAGCAGTACTAACTTTGTTCAAGCAGTACTAACTTTGACTAGCAGTGTTAATTAACACTAGCAGTAGTAACACTCAGCAGTATTAATCTTCAACTTGAACCTTGCCTTTTGGGGGTTTAGGTACATATACCCCAACAGGTTGAGGTATATCCGTCAATTCATGGTTAATTACTTCCTGAACAAATCTGGGATACATAAAGAAACTCTTTTTGTTTCCCATATTTGATACAAGATCACTGAAAATCATCTTTGAGAAATTGTACCTTCTGGATGTAGCCAAGCATACCAAAGCATATGCAATTGGACTGCTGAACTCACTCCATCCAGTGGTCTTTTTGGAGATGCAATGCATCAGGGTATGAACAAGAAAACGCCATTGGGGTGAAAACTTTGCTTTTGAGAATTTGAAAACACCCAATGGGCCTCCATACCCCATTCTAGTAAGATTAGAAAACAGTTCATCATTAGAGATAGACATTATACCAGAGGCATCGTCTAGACGTAGACTGATGCGAATGACTTCTTCAGTAACTGTAAGTGAGTGATCACAGATTCTTGTCTTGATCATTTGCACCCCATTTTCCACAACAATGGTTGCATTAGCCCAGAACTGCCTTTGGTGCTCAATGTAGATTGTAGGTGATACAGTAAGAGCATGAGCAATGTGGCTCGACTTCAGAAAGTCGACTATCTGATGAAAACCTTCAGCTTGTTTTGGTTTTTGTAGCATCGCAATCTCGTTGTGCTCGTCGATGAATGTCATGGATGCCATTGATATTAGTGAAAACTTGCCTGAAAACTTCGAACTTGAGAGAGAAAAGGTTTTGAGCGCAAGAGAACAGTATGCAAAGAGTCGTTATGAACTTTTAGGCGGGCAAAAGGTTATTATAGTAATCGGAATATAAGCAGTATTAACCTAGAGCAGTATTAACTACTAGCAGTATTAACTGAAATAGCAGTATTAACTACTAGCAGTATTAACCGCGAGCAGTATTAACTACTAGCAGTATTAACTGAACTAGCAGTATTAACTGAAATAGCAGTATTAACTACTAGCAGTATTAACCGCGAGCAGTATTAACTACTAGCAGTATTAACTGAACTAGCAGTATTAACTACTAGCAGTATTAACGACTAGCAGTATTAACCACTAGCAGTATTAGCTACTAGCAGTATTAACTACTAGCAGTATTAACTACTAGCAGTATTAACCACTAGCAGTATTAGCTACTAGCAGTATTAACTGAACTTACTTCTTTTTAAACTTGTTAAATACTGAGTACTGCTATGCATATCCTGAAAAGAAGATTAGTAACACCAAGAATAACAATATACAGGTATAAACTCACTTTTTGAGAAGAAGTTTATTCAAAGTTTATCATTCCCACACTTGTTACCAAGAAAGTGAATCTACCCACATCAAAAGCTTTAGTGAATAGATCAGCAAACTGATTATCAGTGTGAACTTTGACAACTTGAATAAGTTTCTTTTCATTACAATCTCTTATAAAGTGATACCTGATTTCAATGTGCTTTGTCTTTGAGTGCTTGACTGGATTATTTACAATGCTAATAGCACTGCTGTTGTCAATAAAGATTGGAGTATGTAGAAAGGTTACCCCATAATCCAGCATTTGATTCTGAATCCATAAGACTTGAGAACAGCAACTTGCAGCTGCTATGTACTCTGCCTCTGTTGTAGATGTGGATACTGTGGTTTGTTTCTTGCACTGCCATGAGACTAGTCTAGCACCCAAAAACTGACATCCTCCAGAAGTAGATTTTCTGTCCAAGTTTGCCCCACCTAGATCACTGTCTGAGTATGCTATTAGGTCAAAAGGTGAGTTATGAGGATACCAAAGTCCCAATCTGGGTTGCCCTTTGAGATATCTGAATATCCTCTTAACAGCTTGAAAGTGAGATTGCTTTGGCCTAACTTGAAATCTTGCACATACACAGACTGGAAACATAATATCTGGCCTTGATGCTGTGAGATACATGAGAGAGCCAATCATGGATCTATAAAGATGCACATCCATATCCTCCCCCTCAAGATCTGCTGTGATCTGCTTGTGTGTTTCCATAGGTGTGCTGGCAGGTTTTGATTCTGAGAAACCAAACTTGGTTAGAATATCCTGCACATACTTGGATTGACATATAAAAATGCCATCTGACTTCTGTTGAACTTGGAGTCCAAGGAAGAAAGTAAGTTCCCCCATGGAACTCATTTTGAACCTTTGATGCATTAAATCCTCAAACTCCTTGCACATATTGTTTCTTGTAGAACCAAAAATAATGTCATCAACATATATTTGGACCAGCAAGATATCCTTCTTCTTTCTTTTGATAAATAGAGTCTTGTCAATGACTCCTCTTTCAAAGTCATTTTCCAAGAGATAGGATGACAGAGTGTCATACCATGCTCTTGGGGCTTGATGTAGTCCATAAAGTGCTTTCTTTAATTTGTATACTCTGTCTGGATAGCTTGGGTTTTCAAACCCTGGTGGTTGACAGACATATACTTCTTCTTCAATTGACCCATAGAGAAAAGCACTTTTTACATCCATTTGGTAGACTTTGAAGTTCATGTAAGAAGCATAGGCTAGGAATAGTCTGATTGCTTCTATCCTAGCTACAGGTGCAAAAACTTCTTCATAATCTATGCCCTCTTCTTGAGTGTAGCCTTGAGCTACCAGCCTTGCTTTGTTTCTTATAACAATACCTCTTTCATCTCTCTTGTTTCTGAAGATCCATTTTGTGCCAATTGCTCTGTGACCTTTAGGAAGGTCTACTAGATCCCACACATCTTGTAGCTTGAACTGTAACAGTTCTTCTTGCATTGCTTCTATCCAGCTAGATTCTTTCATAGCATCATGTGCCTTTTTCGGCTCAAGCTGGGATAGAAAACATGAGAGCACTGTATGCTGTTGATCTTGCACTTCCTGAAGCCTGCTTTGATGTCTGGTCATCATGGGAGAAGAGACATCACCTATTATCAACTGTGGAGGATGATTCTTTTGAACTCTTGTGTTATGACTAGGTTCTACATTCAGTCCAGCCTCTAGATTAGAGTCATGCAATTCAACTGAAGTGTCTTCAGATGTCACTTCTGATTCTTGAGTCTCCTCATCTCTAGTGTCTTCTTCACTCTGACTTGGTTCAGTAAATGATTCCTTTTCACAGTCTTCATTTACTTTGGGTATGGGAAAAATCACAGATTTAGATATACTTTCTTGAACTTGTGTGATCTCTGATTCTCCACCATCTGTTTCTGTATATTCATTACTAAAACCAAAAGAGTTAGTTAGTGAATCAATGTCAAATAGCCATTGAGGTCCAGACCCAACAGGATTTGGTGTGTTCTCATTGCATTTGACATTGTCACTTTCTTCAATTATTCTAGAAGAAGAGTTAAAAACTCTGTAGGCCTTACTCTGAGATGAGTATCCAACAAGAAATCCATCATCTGCTTTGCTATCAAACTTACCTAAGTGAGATTTGGTATTTAGAATTGTACACGGACACCCAAAAGATTTGAAGAAACCAATAAAAGGTTTTCTTTGATTTAAAAGCTCATATGGGGTCTTGTTCTTTTGCTTGACCACTAGAACTCTGTTTTGGACATAACAAGCAGTATTAACTGCTTCAGCCCAGAATGTAATTGGCAATTTTGAATCAGCCAACAGAGATCTAGCAGCCTCTATTAGTGTCCTATTTCTCCTTTCAGCAACACCATTCTGTTGAGGAGTTCTAGGAGCACTATATTGTCTCTCAATACCTTTTCCTTCACAAAAAGAGTTTAAATCATGATTTTTAAATTTAGTTCCATTATCTGATCTAATGACTTTTACTCTTTGATTAGTTTGGTTTTCAATTCTTAGAATAAAGGATTTGATAAGATCACTTGTTTCATCCTTAGTCCTTAGAAAATATACCCAAGTAAACCTGGAGTAATCATCAACAATAACCAAGCAGTAGGATTTCTTGCCTAAACTCATAACATTTGTAGGACCAAACAGATCCATATGCAATAACTGGAGACAAGAAGAAACAGAATTTAACTCTTTGGTCTTATGAGAAGTTTTGTGTTGTTTGCCTTTGAGACAAGCAACACAATGATCATCACATGAAAAGACTTTTGAAGGTAAACCTCTTACAAGGTTATTTTTAACTAGATTATTCATAGTCTTGTAATTCATGTGACACATCCTTCTGTGCCAAAGGGAGGATTCATCTATAGAAGCTTTTGAAACAAGACAATTTAAAGATGAATCACTATCAACAATGTCCAAATCAAGACAGTAAACATTGTCCTTCCTTGGAGTTCTAAGTAGTATCATGCTTTCATCAACTACCTTGAACCCTGGAGCAAGAATCATACACTCAGTATTAGTAAATAATATACTATGTTGTTTGTCACAAACCTGTGATACACTTAACAGGTTGTACTTTAATTGATCAACATAGTAGACATCCTCAAACGTCATCTTACCTTTGGTGACATTACCTTTTCCACTTATCTTACCACCAGTAAGATTGTCTCCAAATGCAACATGTCCTCCATTAATTTGCTTGAAATCCTGAAGGCATGACATGTTGCCAGTCATGTGCCTAGAGCAACCACTATCAACATGCCATATGCTCTTTCCCTTGAGCTGTTGGTTGCCCTGCACATTTAATAAATCAATTAGTATGAATGGGGACCCAAGCCAAAGTGATCTTGGGTCTGCCTTTCTCATCAAAGTATTTACATTCCTTTTTAATGAGGTTTTTAAACTCAGAGCACTCTTTATTAGAGTACTTTGTCAATATGATTGGCTTAGCAGAATCAATACTGGAAGCAGTACTAATCTTAGAAGTACTAACAGAGTTAGCAGTGTACTAACAGGTTTAGCAGTACTAACCTTGTTAGCAGCATTAACATTGTTAGCAGTAGTATTACTTCTAGCAGCACTATCATTGTCAGCAGCACTATTTGTGGTAGCAGTACTAACAGTTTTAGTGCTTTTAGGAATCCACATATTGACACTTTCTTTAACAGAATACTTTTTCTTCATGTGGCTTTTAGTTTTAACATTTTTCTTAGCCACATGGTTCTTTTCAATTTTCTTATAACCAAAGGGTTTTTGCATGGATCTTTGGAAATTCATTCTTTGGTTCATAGGATTGAAATAACAGAATTTTGCAAGATGATTCAATTTGCCACAGATAAAGCAAGGTTTTGGTCTATTGATTTTACTTAGATCAACCCCTTGTTTATGTGCCCATTGATTATTCCAGTTTCTTTGATTTCCCCTCTTTTTGTCCTGTTTTTGGGGTTCATTCTTCTTACAAGTACACTGTTTGCAAGGACCTGGATTCACAACTGTGGTCTGTTTATAATGGACCTTATCAGACTTTTCCTCTGTCTTCTCTATGTTCTTGGATTTGATCCAAACCCTTCCACAATCCTCATTGGTGATAATGTTGTTTTCTATAGAAATCTCACCACTCACCTTGTTCTTCTTACTCTTGCCAACCTCTTTCTCAGTCTTATCCTCAACAATTACCTCATCTAAGGGATCTATTTCAGTGGCTCCCTCAGGCAAGTCCTTCCTATCTTTGGTGTCTAACAGGTCTGAAGTAGGAGGAATGTAATTGTTGTTATATGGTGGAGGTGTGGCATTATACCCAATTCCTCTTCTTAATTTATCATGAATCTGATTTTGCAGTAAGGAGTCCATTGCTTTAGAAGCATTGGAAAACTTTTCTACATCAAGCTTAACCTTGGTTAACTCCTCTTTCAGTTTTTCACTTTCCTCTTTAGATTTGGTCAGTTTAAGTTCTAAATCCTTTTTCTCCCACTGCCAGTAATTGGTGTCATATGAGTGTTGTAGTTCATTGGCTTGAAAACCTTTGATTTGATCTTCAAACCTCTCTACTATCCTCACATAGTCTTTTATATCCTTTTCTAGTCTCTTCAGGTCATCACTCATCTTCTGATTGTGATCCCTGTACCTTTTAACAGTGTTTATGCAAGTTTTAGAGCAGAGATTAGAACTTACCTCAGTTGGGAGATCAGATACTTTAGCCATAAGAGCTTGATTCTGAATAGCTTCTTCTGCTTGATCACTTCAATCAAACCCCATTCCTTGTTGAGAAACAAGGGCTTGAGCAGAGTTTCTATTGTTATTGAAGCTTCCAGATTGAGCTTGTTGATGGTTGTTGTTGTGAGACATTCCACTTCTGCATTCTCTAGCAAAATGTCCCTTAAGATGACATTTGTAGCATTCTACCTTTGATTTATCAAACCCTGCTCCATCTTCTCTTCTTTGTGAGAAGTTGTTTCTTCCAGTCCTCTTTATAAACTTCTTAACCCTCATGGAGAGCATGGCCATCTGCCATTTAATATCCATCTCTTCCAGATCATCAGGATGAAGTTGTTCTAAGTCATCATTGATCAAAGAAGAATTTCCATGATTAGAAAGAAGAACTTCAAATGCATAATCAGTGCCTTTATCTAGATTTGATCCATTAGTAGCATTAACTGATTCAGAGTTAGCAGTAGAATCAATTGATGCTGATAAGAGTGCAGCATTATGAACATATCCAGAAGGCTTCTTCTTTGCCTCCACCTCAGCTTCAAAAACTCTAAGATCATTGTACAGATCATCAAGTTCTTTGTCTTCCAACTGATCATTCTGTCTGAATGACACAGTGTACATGGTCCATTCATCTCCAAGGGACCTTAAGAACTTTCTGTTCACATCATCTTGATCAATCTGTACTCCCATAGTAGCTAGTTCACCAATTAGTTTATTAAACCTGTCAAAAGTTTGAGTCATGGACTCATTCTTAGTTGAGATGAAGTTTTCATACTGTTGTTTTAAGATTGCCTTTTGATTTCTCTTGGTACTTTTAGTACCTGAGAATCTCTTCTCTAGAGCATTCCAGAGCATCTGTGCATCAGTACAGTTGCAGAATTGGTGTTGATACTCATTTGGAATGGCCAAGAGCAGTGTGCTCAAGGCTTTCATCTCTGTCTGTCTTGATTTTCGGTCTGTATCAGTCTTTGGAGGAGTTCTTTTGCCATCTTCACCAATCTTTCCTCCATCAGATGGGCCATTCTCAATGATGTCCCACATAGAGTAATCTGTGAGGAGAATATATTGCTTGATTCTGATTTTCCACATGTCAAATTCATTGGATCTGAGCATTGGAACTTTTGAGACCAAAGTACTGCTTGATTCTGTAAGATTTTCCATGATGAATAACTGTTTCTGAGAGAATTTAGCTCTGATACCACTTGTCAGGATCGAATTCTTAACAAGAATTAATACTCAGAAACTAATATCAAAGAAGTTGCGGAAAAACACTTTGATATTTAATAAAACAGTAATCAAACACAGTATATAATGATCCAACAGTAAACTTGTATTGAATGCTTAAAGCTACAAGGTTACACACTCAACCTCAATATTGATGAACAGGCTCACCAATACGAATTCTACTTCTCTAGAATTAGGATCTATGCCTTGAGGTTGATTTCTCTCACGAAAAAAACAATTATCAAAAGTCCTTATTATCTATTCTAAACAATCTATACATATACTAATAAAAAGATAATTACAAAGAATAAACAAATCTTCAGTATATCTTCCATGTATATCTTCTAAGTATATCTTCAGTATATCCAGCTGTATTACTTTCCATCCGGATCTCTTTAGCAGCACTAATAATGCTCAGCAGCATTAACTTCATATAGCAGCATTAACTGCAAGCAGTACTAACCACTAGCAGTACTAACTAGCTAAGCAGTACTAACTTTGTTCAAGCAGTACTAACTTTGACTAGCAGTGTTAATTAACACTAGCAGTAGTAACACTCAGCAGTATTAATCTTCAACTTGTTCTGGCAGTAGTAACTACATTTGTACTAGCAGTAGTAACTACACTTAGTAAAATCTTCAGTTCCCAACAAAGGATGAAGGAGAGACATGATCTAAACATTCAACAACCATTCCCTGAGGAAGTCACTCCTACCAAAGAAAAGGCTGAAGACACTAAAGAAGAGAATGCTACTGTGGAAGTAAAGTCTGCAAAGAGAGTGAAGACCATAGCTTCCAAGAAACAGTCCAAGAAACCAAGAGTTGAAGAAGTAGAAGTAGTAGCAGAATCATCTATGGCAGATCATACTGAGCAAACTAGTCAAAGTACACAGCAAGCAAGTCAGTCTGATGAGCATGTGGGGCTGTATATGACTTTAATAGAACCAGTTCAGGTTGTTCCAATTTCTGTGAAGGCTCTAGAGATCATCTTCTGGGATATCTTGAGGGAAAATAGAAAGGATTACTTCAGACTGAAAAGATTTGGTGATATATTTGAAGTATATGCCACTTGGGGGAAAGTAATCAGAAGTTGTTCCAGGGCTGATCTAGAAGAAATGCATAAAGTGGGGATGAAGCTTTATGAGCCTGTTTTGAAAGGAACTGAAGAAAGTCTTCTTAAGATTGCAATGGAATACCTATGTATGATGTTTGAACCAGAAAAAGTGGTTTACAGGATCAAGGATTTACATCATGAGTATGGGTTTAAGAAGATTGATAAGTGGATACTCTTTGAAAACTGTGGTGTATACATGATCACAATAGATAACTGTTATCATGAATACTGCCTGGTGGACAAAGTATATGATCATAGCAAGGAGAAGCTAAATGGAATGCTGAAAGCTAAGCTAGTGTGTGCAAAGGAATCAGAAATGGCCAGAATTGTGGTAAGAAGGACAATTAATCAAAGTCTGGATCTGGATCCGAATTTGGGCAACTAGGCTGTAGTGTTGAAAGCATCTTGAAGACCATGATTGAAGAACTTGACTTCTCTTCCTAAAAGTCAAGTTAGGGGGAGATTGTTGGGAATTAAAGAATTGATCAAGTATGTTTTATACTGCTAGCACAACTGATTACTACTGCTAGTAGATTTAATACTGCTTGACAAGTTAGTACTGCTACTTCAATAGTTAGTACTGCTTGGAGAGTTAGTACTGCTAGTAGTTAGTACTGCTGAAGTTAGTACTGCCAGATCAAAGTTAATACTGCTGAGCACAGTTACTACTGCTGGTGAAAATTAGTGCTGCTCAGAGTGTTAATGCTGCTACAAAGTTAATACTGCTTAAGATATAATCAAGATACGTGCAGATCAAGACTGAAGATAATCATGGAAGGTTTGAATATAATGATAGAAGAATATACTGAAGATCTTTTATTTTTTGTAATTATCTTTTATTTTCAGTATATGTATAGATCTGTTGAGAATAAGTTTAATATATCAAGTTGACAGACCATATTTTGAGTTTTTGTTTTTGATAGAGAGAATTAACGTCAAGGTTTAGAACCCTAGTTCTAGAGAAGTAGAATTCGTATTGGTGAGCCTGTTCATCAATATTGAGGTTTTGTTTGAAATCTTGTAGCTTTGATCATTCAATAAAGTTTACAAGATTGTGATTTCTGATTCACTGTTACATTGATCTTTGAATATTAAAGTGTTATTCCGCAAACTCCTTTAATATTGTTTCTGAGTTCATTATTCTTGTTAAGAATTAGATCCTGTCAGTGTGTGAGAGTTTAGTCTCATGAGAGTTTCTTACTTGGTATAAATACTTTAAGCCTTGTAATAGTTAGAAGAAGAGTTCATTGTAATATTCATTTTGTGAGATAAATGACTAATACGCTTTATCTCTCTACACTCTCTCTCTAGATCTTCATATTATCATATCTTGTTTGTTTGCTTGATTGAATCTGGGAATTTGCATTTTCACATATATATATATATATATATATATATATATATATATATATATATATATATATATATATATATATATATATATATATACTTGTGATGCTTTGACCTAAAAAGAGTTGAGGCTTAGGATAAATTCTTGATCCCAAAAGTGAAATAATGAGACTTTGGAAGTAAGTGAAATGAATGGTTTTTAAACATGATGATGAGGAACCTTTGCTCACTTATGTGTTTTTACTTGTTGGAATCCTAATACGAGGAAAGGCAAATCTATAGAGTTATACTACTAAATATTTGAATTTCATGAAGTAGTAAATATGGGTAGAGTTGTGAATTAGCAAATGTGGATGATGTGAAATATTGTTGTGCTATCACCTTGTACTTGTTCATGTTTGTGAAATGTCCAATCCTTATGCATGAGGATTTAGACTATGTTTTGGGAATTGGGATATATTAGGCCAATATTTAGGCCACTAGAGAGTATACAATAAAGGATATCGATGCCCTTGAGGTGGAACTCGTCTAGCTTGGGTATGCATTATGGTTCTATAAATCCTTAAGGTCTAACTCTACAGAGTAAGCAATAAAGGTACAAAACGGTTTGAGGTTGTGATACCTATGTGGTATGTGCAGTAAGACCGGAACCTGAGGTGTAATCCAATAACATTTTTAGGTGACTCAACACATGTGTTCTTGTCACCTTGATAGGAAGGGGTCTCCCCCATGTTTCAAGAGTTATCTCTTGTATTTATGTTCAGGTATGGAACATCGTAATGAAGATTGAGACTTTGGTAATGTGCTACCAATACGGATCGGGTAACATCTAATTGATATATTTAATGTTATGTATAAATATCAATGTTTTCTTGTCGGAACTCACTAGGCTTTTAGCCTAGCACTTGTATAGTGTAAATGTCTTCACAGGTCCCCCTAGCGGCGGATCTAGGACGAGTTGAGATGCCGACCAGTGCAGTTAGGAGCACCTAAGGAGTCGGGATTTTTGAAATTTTACGGAGAGTGATACTTTTGGAGATATAGCGACACCCATTTGAATCTAGCCATTTCTAGTCTAGATTAAGTTGGTTGTTATATTTATGTCCTCATTATTTTATCACCAATTGTTGTACAAACTTTCCATCATTGGGTTACAGTTGTTCGTAGTATTTGGAAATTTTGTTTATCATATTCCAGATTTTTCTCCACACTTATGGTTCAAATGTTAGGGTGTTACAACTTATACTTATAACGGCACGACAAACCTGCATTTGAGACTAAAAGAATGCCCTTACAAATCAATGCAGTCACACAACAAGTGTCACCATTTCAAATCACTGTCTTAAAAGAAGCAAAAAGAAGAAGAAAAGTGTACACGACGAGTGAGTGTGGCTTAAAAGTCTATATCAGACAAAAAATGGTGTTGATAAACTTTTACGTTTACGGAATTATACCAAAGTTAATTTACAAAGGATTGTAAACAACAAGTATATAGACATTGACTATATTTTCTATGACAAAACAAATGCACACATAAACAAAGAGTAAATACCTGAGCACCAAAATATGCAAATTCAACAGCCTCATCAAAAATTAAATAAGGCACAAGTTCTGCAGCTGGATATATGTTAGGGTCACATGACAATGGAAAAGAAGAATAAATTAGAAGCTTCAAAAGATATAAACAGGTTCTAAATCATACACCAATGGATTCACCTATGTTTTCAACACCAATGGCATGTGACCCTAACATATATCCAGCTGCATTCGGGAAGGAAGAAGATATCCTCTCTTGCGTAGGACGACAATATGATTTAGAGACATTTGCATGGATACCGTGGAGGCAATGAGTTGAGGATTCGTTGCTACGATTCATAATCGACATCAAAGGTTGCTGCTCGTTATGGTCAAATTTTGAAACACCCATCCTACTCCGTTTCGTATGGATCTTAGTGGAATACAGTTATATTTTTGCTAAATGTATGGTTCCCGTATTCCAATAGTTTGGATATAACAAGATTGTCAAATACATCCCCCGATTTCTGCAAAGATTTATAGAAAGCTTCATACATGGCTTCATGTGACATCCCACCTACATGGCTTGAGGGTTCACCTTCATCCTCTAAAAGATGACCCTAGTTCTTGATGTCATCATCATTGGTAACCACATTGTTGTTCTTATCGCATTCTCGAAATGATTGATACATGTTTGCCTAAAATGTCAATAGAAAGGCCTGGATTAAGAACCATTATAAGATCAAACACTAATCTTATACGTAAACCCCACCTCAAATTAAAGGGTAGGATGCCAGGATGATGTTCCTAATCTTGATTTGGCTAAATGATAGCTAAATCTAACTCATGGATGAATTCAAGAAGCAAAAAGGTATGATTTTGATTTCAGATTACCTGTCATAAGAGAACCTCTTCATAACTAAGACCATTTTAATCTGGAAAGAGTTCTTTCAAATTCTCAGCAATTTCATCAGGAACTCCATAATTCAAATAATGGTCATGGAGATACACACTTCTACTCATCGAAAACGTTGCTTATCGGTCGGAAAAAATCACTTACAAACAAAACACAAGGATTCCTAAAACAAGTACGTTCCTAAGATATGATATGAACAATTAATTACCAGAAATATTTGAACTCTGTTCATATGCTTAGTTCATTGATTCCAAATCAGAAAAGTGTCTAAAACATAAATTTTCATAAAATTAAGATTGATTATACAATAAGGTACCTAGATACCATTGTGGGAAAAATTCATTGCATTATTCAAACCCAAATTCCAATTAATTTCTCCAAAATAAATTTTATAAATTCATTATGTAACATCCTAAAATTCAGAGTAATTTAAATTTGCAAAATTGGGCAATATGACGTTTGTATTTGATATAAACCTCCCAAAAAGGGGAAAAGTACTAAGTCTTTACAAAAACCTGTGAACGGATATGGAAATCAACAACAAACTAATCTAAACATAACTATCTAGATTACATCGGTTGTCGACCCAAAATCACTAAAAGATGGGACTTAAATAAATGCCCAACATCAAATACTAGTCATCTCAAAAATGCCTCAAGACCATGCTCGTCACTCACGACCTTGGCAACCCACCGCTAAGGGAACATGTTATACATATCATTTGAGAAAAAGTGTTAGGCTTAAAGCCTAGTGAGAACATACAGTTTATAAATTCAAGAGACATAAACAATTGTACCGAAAGGAAACCTTTTCAAGAAAATTTAGTTTACAATTGAAATCTTTGTCACATAAGGACCATTTGGTCCGAAAATTCATCTTGCGATGATGGGGGATACCCGATTTACCAAGGATTGTAGCGGAACACAAAAGTAGGCTACAATCCGAGTTGTGAGCTAAATACTTGGAATCCATGGCCACGAACAACGTCGGTCCGTACTAAGATGTGAGGGAGGGCCCCCGAGGAAACCAAGTCACACTCGCTCACTAGGACTACATTATGACCCATGGCTAGTAACTGATCTCACATAACCGTACCAAAGGCCCCCGAGGGTCAAATGCATCCATAGCTACAAAAAGGGGAAAAGACATCCCAATAATATAAGTCGACTCAATACCTAGGGATCCACTAGTAATAGTCTAGACTTGTCACAATTTCATTTGTGACCAACCATAGTTAGTCATATGGTTCCAATAACATTTATATCCAAAATGCATTTTCAGGTTTAACTGCTGATAAGAATGAAAAATCATAAAATGAGATTATATACATTCCTTCAAGTAACTCACATAAATGTGCAAGTAAAACTCCATTTTACTTCAAATAAGATGGAACCCATCATTTTAGTTAAAAATGAAAGGGAACCCTAAAATCTCCCAAAACTCAAGTTAGGTCAAAATGTAGTAAACTTAAATCCAAAACCATGGAGATATATAGGAGTTCAAAATGTAAGCTTTGACATGTATAAAGTTTAGAAAATGGTAGTAGGAACTCACCAAGTGGGTTTTTGAAGAAAACCCAAACCCTAGATTTGAACCTTGGAGAAGATGACAATGGAGATGGTGACTTGAATGCCCAAACTTGAATCCTTGATTGAAATACCCAACCTCTAACAATAAATGAGGTAGATTTGGTGAGGAAACCCTAATTTTCGGATGGGAGGAGTTATGAGGGTTGAGAGAAAGTAAAGAGGGTAGATGAGAAAATAAATGAGGAGAAATGGGGAAGAAATTCGTATTTAGGCGATCAGGGGACTCCCGCGGATTACACCGCGACTTGAGGTCGTGGCGTAGCCCGCGCGTGCCATCAAAACTGAAAACTTCCAGAGGGTTATGCGGCTTAGGCCGCGGCTTCCAAGCCGCGGGGCAACCCGCGCAAGCCCCTGTGTCTCACAACTTCCACCAAAACCCAGATACTCAAACTCGGTTCAAAACGTGGTGCTAACGACAAATGCTAAACACAAGAACACTAAGATTTAACGATACACAAGGCTAGAAGTCTTAACGCTAGAATTATACAACGAAAATCGGGGTGTTACACATTATATTGAGATTTTAGAGTATCGTTCTTCTTTAGCCATTTGAATTATGAAGATAACCATTGACGAAAATATACGATCCATAAATATCGCATACTTTCAGTTGGTTCTTTTTTGCCCTCAATAAAAGAACCATCATAATGACTCAAAAATCCAATGGCAACCCAAAAAGATTTAGCTTGTCAAGTAAACATCAATTTGTAACAAAATTGGGCTTCTATTTTTTGCATCAGAGTTGTACTAAAAAAATCAAACACTCCAACACCATGATACAAATAAAGAGAAACCTAAAAGAAATAAGAGATGATTGTATTGACTCTTTCAAGTAAAGCAACTCAAACCCCATATCATATAATCTCCACAAACACGTGAACACACACTAAAAGATGTTTTGGATCAAAGGAAGGGCACTCTATTTTGGAGAAAACAGATAGAGGTGAAGATGATCAAAATTGAGAGTTTGAAATAGATAAAAATAAAACCGTACCAAATATGGAGCGATAGAGAATGGAATCCAGATAATGAAGAACCTTAACCGAGGGAAGATAGATTTGTATGGGGAATATGGATTTTTGTGAATCATCAACTAGGGAAGATGAATTCGAGTGAATCGTCACTCTAGGGAACGTATATTGGAAGCAAACGACATTTGGAGGAGAAACATTTGAGTTTAGTAGTCCCAACTTGTACATGAAGCTTATGAAGTTGTAATTTAGAGATTTTAACTTTTAAGACTTCAAGACTATAAGACTTTATGTTTTAAAAGACAGTACATCATGTATAATAACTTGTTTTTAAGACTTTCAAATATATGTTTTATTATGTAACACCCCGAATTTTGGGTAAGCTATTTATCCCTATGTTATGTAACGTGGGAGTCATGGTATCCCGTGTATATAATTGTTTTAGATGTGTGTGTGTGTGTGTATATATATATATATAAGGGAAAATTGCAACAAAATGGAATCAACTTTAAGTTGATTCCTATTTCGGGGAACCAATTTTTATGATCAATATTTTAGGGTCTGGAGCAAACTTTTGATATATTTAAGGGTCTTATTGTTCTGATAACCTGTTAATGATGACATGACTCAAGTAAATGCCAACTAGAATTCCATGTCATATTTAAAACTAAAAAAAATAATATAAAATGATCATATAAGGTGCAATTTTTATATTTAATAAATAATAATTTCCGTCATATTATAAAATACAAAATAACTAATAATTTAAGATTTTATTAGAGCATCTCCAACAACATTGCTAATTTTTTTCTAAAATAGAGAATGAAAAGTCAAAATCTCTAAAAACATTTTCTTCTAACTCCAACAGCTTTTCTATTTTAGAGAATCAATTATTATTTATATTATTATAATATTCCATAATTTATCATCCCAATACACTTTTTAAAAAAAACTTAAAATAAAATGTTAAAAATTGAATCTTATTGGTTGGATTGAATAAAATAATATTTTCTCTCTCCAATTTAGAGATTATAGAGAATTCTCTATATTTAGATATTTTTTTATCTTTCTCTATTTTAACAAACCATATAGCAAAACTGTTGGAGAGGAATTGCAAAGAAAAATCCAAAATTTTCTATTTTAGCAATGTTGTTGGAGATGCTCTTACTTGCTCATTCTTACATATTTATAATTGAATATAAAAATTAAGATACCCAAAATTTTATTTTAGTAATATTACATTACAAGCATTTGTAATATAGTTAAATTAACAAAAACTAAACAAATAAATAATAAAAACTAAACAAATGAAAAAAAATCCCTCTTATCTAAGCCAACAACGCCACTAACCCTAATCAAACTGAAAACCACCGCCATTTAAACACTCCACAACTCCGGCGAGCAGACGATGCCTTGTTAACCTCAACAACTCCACCGCTTTGTTAACCTCCACAACTTCGACATTGTCTTCTTAATCTCCACAACTCCGACGCCTTTATACTATGTGTCTGCACCTCCATCGTCCCGCACCCTCTGTTGTCTCTGCAGATAATATCCGACGAATGAAACTTTGAAGAAGTTGTTGTCGTTAAAAACCGATGCCCCCTTAAGATCCACAACCCTGGCAACTCTGCAAATCTTTGTTCTTTTTATAAACTTGTTAGGGGAATAATTTTCTTTCCATCACTTTTTCTTGATTTATGTTGTGGGTTTCATCGTTCTTGATAAACCTTTGATGTGTTCTATTGGGTTTTCATCTTTACTTTTTGTATATTGACGCAAAAAAATAGATTTGAAGGGATTTAGATGGAGGGGATTTGTTGTTGGAAATAGAGAAGAAGGGTGAGGGAACTATGGCCGACCATGGAGGTGTAGAGGAAGCCATGGAGGGTTGGGTTTTATTTTACAAAATGATGTGGATATTATGCATGGCTTTTTTTTTTTGCCACATAATCATTGGGTTACCGGTTACCTACGAATCAGGTTATAAACCCTTAAATATATCAAAAGTTTGCTTTAAACCCAAAAAAATTGATGTTGGAAGTTGGTTCCCTAAAATAGAAATCAAATCAAAGTTGGGTTCATTTTAATGCAATTTTCCCTATATGTAAGTATGTAATTAGGAGGTGGAGGTCTATGATGTAAGTATGTAATCAGTAATTAGCAAGTGGAGGTCTATGTTTATAAGCATTATTATTTTAGGGTAATACATCGTTGGTCTTGAAGAACGCAAAGTTGAATCGAATCGGCCTGAAGGATTTTAGAGCCACTGGATGTTGGGGGAAAATGCCCGACGAATATGCCATGGGCACTATCGCGGGGAAATATCCCACTCTCGGTACATTTTCGGCGAGAGTGACAGACGATTATGCCAAAATCACTCTCGCGTGACATTCTTGCGAGGAGACGAGTGTACGTGGTATCATCTCAGCGAGAGTGTCCGGCAAGAATGCCCGGGGCACCCTCGCGTGTCACTATCACCGCATGAGGTCAGGGCCCTTTAAATCAATCGTGTTTTTTTTCTTCTTTTTTTGTAAAAAGGGGAGATTTCTTGGAAACAAAAAGCTGCAATTTTCTCTCTTCATAATGGCGATTTTCCTCCCCCTTTTCCCTCCTCTCTCCTCATTGAATGTTAAGCAAGATCAAAGAGTAAATGCTCATTCCCTAGAGTTCTAGTGTCCATCTCAAGAAGATCCAAGTGTCACCAAGCTTCTAGTCATCCTTCCACTTTTAGAGTTTTCTTCCACTTCTAGGGTTTTTATTTCACAAACCTTATAGGTGAGTTTCTATGTCTATATATTCATTCCTACCTCATGAGCAAGGGTAAAATATGAGGAATCATGGATTTTACTTAAAATAGAAAGTTAGGGTTTTGGAAGTGTTTTGGACCCATCATGGTGAATAAAGGTTTTGATAAACTTATGTCTTATAATGATTTAAATTTTGAACTTGTGGTTGATTTATTTGTTTATATGCTAAATTGTGGGAAAGCCCTACTTCAATATAAACGTGAAGATGATAGGCTATTCTGCTAAACTAACTTGGAACTCTTTGGGAAGCAAGAAAGTGAATGCTATGTAGAAGTAGAATGTTTATTATGCTTATGATGTTGTGATGTGCCTTATCTGATAAATATAAGCATATAATTGGTGGAACCCTAAGTCTCTTTATGCATGAGGATTTGGGGGAAACTCTAATTGGGATATTTGTATGATCAATTGTGGATTCTAGAGAGTAGACACTAAGGGACCATGGATCCTTGAGGTGGAACTTGTCTAGCTTGGGTAGGCACTAAGGTTCAATAAGACCTTGAGGTGTAACTCCTTGGAGTCGGCACTAAAGGCATATGACTAGGTTTGAGGTGATGTTGAATCGGTATGTGCACTAAAACCGGAACCTGAGGTGTAATCCCTATAACATCGATAGGTGACTCCATTCACGTGTTCTCGTCACCTTGATGGAAACAAGTCTCCCCCGTAAAGCAAGAATTGTATCTTGTGTATATGTCCAGGTGTGGGACATCATGTGGAAACGAGATGAATGGTAATTGTACTTCATTTGCGGATCAGGTAATACCATATTGAGCATTATGCCTACTATTTTGTTATACTTATACTAGGCATGGAAATGGGGCGGGGACCTCAATCCCCATCCCCGTCCCCAATCCCTCATCTTCATCCCCGTCCCCATCCCCGTCCCCGCCGGGGAATATGATCACATCCCCATCCCCAACGGGGAACGAGGATCCCCATCGGGGAAACGGGGATTTTCTTTTCCTTTTATGTAAGCTATTTAAATCAAATATATGAGACACCGCACATGTTTAAATATCACATATTTCCAATAAACCTAAAATCGAAAGAAATTTAATTTAGTATAAAAAAATCACAACATCATATAATAATTAATAACTTAAAACCAACAAAAATTCAACCGAATTTGAAAAAAAAAAACTTAAACTTCACACGTACCAAAAGATATCGAGTAATATTCAAAACCATATCGAATAATTGTATTTTGATTGACATCTAAAATACATACTAACATAAAAAAATAACATATATTAAATATAAACCTAGTTAGAAAATAGAAAATTATGAATTACCGATTTAGTTTAAATAAATAATATATATTAAATATTAATTAAAATATATAACGGGGACGGGGCGGGGAGTGTGATACCCATCCCCGTCCCCATCCCCGCTTTGAGACAAACGGGGATCCCCGTCCCCATCCCCATTCCCGGTTTAGCGGGGAATCCCCATCCCCGATCGGGGCGGGTGGATCGGGTTCCCCGACGGGTCGGGGCCCATTTCCATGTCTAACTTATACTTATGCATATGATTTCACTAGGCTTCTAGTCTAACATTTGTCGTGTGTGTATCTTCTACATGTCCCTCTAGTGGTGGATCTAGAATGTCATGAGATGTCGATCGGTGCCGATTAGGAGCACCTAAGGCGTGGACTTTTGGTAACTTTTGGGAAGAGGTTTTTGGAGAAATAGTGATACCCCTTGTAATCTAATCGTTATTTAACCAGATTAATTAGGTTGTTATATTACGTATCAACATGGGATTATCAAATGTTGTACAAACTTCCCCTTGGTGGGTTATAGTTGTTATGGTATTGGAAATTAATGTCTCTCAATTTAGTAATTCTTCATTGTTTTACGGTTTAAATTTTAGGGTGTTACATATAAGATGGTATAGATTATTATTTTGTTGGTTAGTTCACTGCTTTTCATATGTGAGGTCCTTGTGCTCAAGTCTTTTATTGCAAATTTTTTCAGAAACATAATAAATATGAAATTAAAAGTTAAAAACTAAAAACTAAAAAATGACACTAACGAGATTCAAACTCGGGTTTGGGATGAAATAAAACCAAATATACCAAAGAAAACTTGTCGTCATTATAGTTTCAAAATATATATGATGACACACAATAAATTGATACGATGACATTTTTCATGACCTTATATATATTTTTTTTAACACTATAACTAGAAATGTACTCTCGCAATGCAGCGGGTTTCTGAAATCTAAAACTTGAACCCTCGATTATTATTCATACTTTTTGTTAGTTTTTTTTTTATTTTATTTTACGATTTTGAGAAACCTAGATTTAAAACAAAAATATATTTTAGTTTAGTTTAATTATGGTTTTTTATAAAAAATAATAATAAATTTTTTTGTTATGGGTCAAAAAATGTTTAATTTAAATGATAACTATATTTAAGATATTTTATATTTAAAATTAAAAAGATAACATACTTCAATAAAAAAATAAAAATAAGGTGATTTATCTCGAGTTTTCTTATATTTATCGGTTAGTTATATCAATAGTTAAAAATTTTAGATATTTTAGAAAATAAAAATAAGTGTTTATTGCACTTAGTTACACGAATTCAAACATTGAGCTTTTATAAGTTGTACTTATGTTTAATCAATTTGTACTTTTGGATTTTAAGTAATATGGATTAATAAGTGGTACCTAATGCATAAAAATTAGTTTTTAAGAGTTTAGCTTAAATGCTTTATAATATAGTATAGATATATTAGTTAAAATTCAAAATTATAAGTTAATGAAACATAATTATAACTTATTAAAGTCTCATGTTTTTATTTGTATGACTAACTGCAAATAAACATATTAAATACAGGATAAACTACATGCTTTATTTTTTTTAAATATATTTATTAGATCAATGTATGTTTTTATAATATAGTATAGATATATTAGTTATGAGATTATAACTAATATAGATATAGATATATTAAGAGCAAATCATAAAATAAAAAATAAATATTGATCAAATCGTCCAATAAATATAAAAAATAAATATTTATAATAGTATATAATATTGATCAAATCGTCTATTAAATATAAAAAATAAATATTTATATTAATAAATGAGTATCCATTCCACAAATAGATGATGATGTGAAATACTGTGCTTGGATAAGTTGTACCAATGTATTATGAAATTATAAATTAAGTAATTGACTTTAATTAGTTGTATTTTGTGCTTAAAATGTTGTAATTAAGAGTTTTTTATGTTTCTTTTATAATATAGTATAGGTGGATGAACGAAGCGGTAACCCATGCGGTATACTGGGTCTGTCCCAATATATGTATGTATAAATACGTAAATTAAATAGGTTTTTTTATTATATTCTACAAAAATATAAAATGAAAAGAAATACATTATTTTAAGTAATTGTTTTTTTATTGATGCAAATGCCGATCAACTGTTTGCGCGTATCGATTTAAAGCGCCTGGGAATGATTGAGAGGAATACGTGTAACTCTTTTCCACTAATTGTAGCTCGTAGGGCCCACTAAAACACAGCTAATTTAAATTTAAAAAGAGTAAACTACAAATTTGGTCCCTGTGGTTTACCAAAAAATACGAAAGTGGTCTCTGAACTTCAATAAGTGCAGATTTCATTCCTGGGGTTTCGATTTTGCTATGAAAGTGGTCCCTCTGACGTTAACTCTGTTAAATCGTCCGTTAAGTCAAGGATAATTTCGTCTTTTAAGGGGTTTTTTTTCAGTTTTTATTAAATTGTTTTTATAGTACACATGTTTTAAGTATGTGTACAACTCATTAATGCATCACTCATCTTCTTCCCTAACCTTAACTTCTTCCCCAAAATTAATCATACACACACACACACACACACATATATATATATATATACACACACATTATTTAATGTAGATATGATGTTTATTAATTTGTATATTTTGATAAAAAAAAGATTTTTGCAGATTTGATAGAGATCGAGAGAGAGATCTGAGAGAAGAGAGAGAGAGAGAAAGGGAGAGAGATATGAGAGAAGAGAAGAGAGAGATCTGAGATAGAGACGTAGACCACAGGCAGACGACCTCGCCATAGAAGACGAGGTCGCCGCCGTTTCTCTCTCTCTTGCACTCTCTATCTTCTCTTGATGTCTCTCTCTTCTCTCATATTTGTTTTCTCGATCTCTCTATCTTCTCTCAAATCTATGTCTCGATCTCTCTCTCTCTTCTCTCAGATCTCTCTCTCGATCTCTCTATCTTCTCTCTCAGATCTCTCTCTCGATCTCTCTCAGATTTAAGTTTGGTTTTTGAGTTTTTGGTTTGATTTAAGTTTTTGATTTGGTTTGGTTTGATTTAAGTTTTTGGTTTTTGAGTTTGATTTGGGTTTTAAAATCTTGATGTTCTTGAGTTAGAAGATGTACATTCTTGGTGTTCTTGGTGTTCATGTTGAAGAAGATGAACATTTAAAGAAAAGTAATTAAAAATGGTAAAATAAATTAAATAAGGCAAAATGACGATAATACCCTAAAAACGTGTAAAAAGACGAATTTACCCTTGACTTAACGGACGATTTAACGGAGCTAACGCCAGAGGGACCACTTTCATAGCAAAATCGGAACCTCAGAGATGAAATATGCACTTATTAAAGTTCAGGGATCACTTTCGTATTTTTTGTAAACCACAGGGACCAAATTTGTAGTTTACTCATTTAAAAACATATTTAAGATACTATTTTAGTTTTCTTTACTTGATTTTTTTATTTTTTTAAATTATTACAAAAAAACTAGTATTAAAAATCAGGAGAATACTCACCATAAAAAATCTGTTAAAGTAAAATAAAAAATAAAACCTCTATTATAAAAAATCAATGTTTCATAAACATCTTCAATATTTATGCTAAAATAGAAATTATAGAAATTTAGCACTTTTTTTTTCAACAACTATGTAAAGTGCATACCAAAATAGAAAAAATAAGAGAGAAAGGATAAAAATACCTAAATTTGAAGAAATATCTAAACTTAATATTAGAGATATGGATAGAAGACTAAAAACGAACTGAACAAATACGAACGGAAGTTTATTCGTGTTCGTTTGTTTAACTTAACCGAACAATTTTTTTTTGTCTTCATGTTCACTCTTTAAGAAAATGTGTTTGTCCATGTTTGTTTATGTTTGTTCATTAAGATGATAAACGAACGAACATAAATGAACACAAACGGACATAAACGGACACAAAAAAACAAAAAAAACACCATTACTCATCATTTCATTTCTAAAAAATAACATAACAAAATGAAAAAAATCGAGTAAACTTATGAGGGATAAGAAAATAAATTCTGAAAATTCCATTTAATTAATAAATCTATACTATATTATAAAAACGACATAAAAACTCTTAATTACAACATTTTAAGCACAAGGTACAACTAATTAAAACAAATTACTTAATTTACAATTTCTTAATGCTTTGGTACAACCTTTTCAAGCACAATATCTCACATAATCATCTATTTGTGGAATGAATACTCATTTATTAATATAAATATTTGTTTTTTTGGTGGAGAATTTTTTAAAATAGATTTTATATTAGCATAATCTATTTTAAAATCTTTTATAAAATCTTTTTCCATATTTTATTTTATAAAATCTTTTTCCATAATGATTTTTATAAAATCTTTTTACATAATGAGATGTAATATAAACTCTTTTTTCTTCCGTATTTTTTTTTGCTAATATAAAATTTATTTTATTTTATAAAATCTACACGTATTTTATATTAGCATAATATAAAATCTACACGTATTTTTTTTGCTAATATAAAATCTACACGTATTTTTTTTCACGAGCATTAAAAGAAGAAAAAAAAGTTGATATGAATTAAAAATAAAAAATAACGAGATACACTAATCAATTATCGTATTCTTTAAAATAAAAATATTCCGCAATACATTCCAAATTAACCAAGTGTAAAAAAAATAAAATAGAAACGATGTAGATATAAAAATATTCTTCCATATTTTTAATATATTTAATATATTTACACTTAAATGTAAAATCGAAAATGAAAATAAAAGATTTTAAAATATTCTCTACATTCACTATAAATATATATAGTTTCTCTATGTATCATCCGAGTACAAAAAGAAGGCGAACGGTCGGGTGTCAATGGCGAAACCTGCAACTGAACAAAAGGTATTCCACTATATTTTTGTTTTTTTGAAAAACTACTTTTTTATATTTTATTTTATTTACTGAGGATTTGTTTATATTTTTCAAAACCCACAATCATATTTTTCGAAGTAAGGGAATAAGATATATATACATATCTTTATTTTTATCGACTAATACTATGAGGTATTGAAGTCAATAGTCAGATAAATTTTCAAGTGGTACTGAGTGAATTTGAACTATACCAGTTGAGTTGCCGGTTACAAAAGATAGAAATCATTTATTTGTTTTTGTCATATTTGATGTGGGTTGAATGTTGTTAATTAATCTACAGATTTATACGTTCAAAGTGATTGTCAAGTGTTGTCGAGAAGGTTTCAGAAAAATTGCAAAATCTGTAAAAACGTATGTTTATATTTATAATTATAATTATTTCAATAGTAGTGATATGTTGTGAGACATGTCGTTTGAGTTTTAAATAATATAATACAAAACTATTACCAATATTATTGCACAAACTCATAACAACAAACGATTAAGAATATATGCAAGTTAACCACTTATGAAAATACATTCGTTTTTCACATTGTATTTCATTAACTGTTAACAGAGAAATTACGTTTTATTTTAACTCGGTTCAATATTCCAACAAAAAATTTATGCTCCCGTGCAATGCACGGACCCAACACTAGTTTACATATTGATGTTATGATAAAAAAAAACTCTTAAATACAAATTATTAGGCACAAGGTACCATAATTCTATGCAAAATTTTAAAAATCTCTTAATTTACAAGTATCAAAGCACAAGATACATATTACTACTGTAGACTTCTAACACCCACCAATTTGGTATGTGCAGAGTCTTCCTTTTATGCAGACATTTCCATGTATCACTATTAATCTATACTATATTATAAAAACGACATAAAAAACTCTTAAGTACAACATTTTAAGCACACGTTACAACTAATTAAAGCCAATTACTTAATTTACAATTTCTTAATTCTTTGGTACAACCTTTCCAAGCACAGTATCTCACATAATCATCTATTTGTGGAATGGATACTCATTTATTAATATAATTATTTGTTTTTTTGGTAGAGGATTTTATAAAATAGATTTTATATGAGCATAATCTATTTTAAATGTAGATTTTACATTTAAATCTATATTAATGAGATGTAATATAAAATCTTTTTTTTTCCGTATTTTTTTATATTACATCTCATAATGATTTTTCCATATTTTATTTTATAAAATCTTTTTCCATATTTTATTTTATAAAATCTTTTTACATAATGAGATGTAATATAAACTCTTTTTTCTTCCGTATTTTTTTGCTAATATAAAATCTATTTTATTTTATAAAATCTACACGTATTTTATATTAGCATAATATAAAATCTACACGTATTTTTTTCACGAGCATTAAAAGAAGAAAAACGAAGGTTGATATCAATTAAAAATAAAAAATAACGAGATACACTAATAAATTATCGTATTTTTTAAAATAAAAATATTCCGCAATACTTTCCAAATTAACCAAGTGTAAAGAAAGTAAAATAGAAACGATGTAGATATAAAAATATTTTTCCATATTTTTAATATATTTACATTTAAATGTAAAATCGAAAATGAAAATAATTTTTTTTAATATTCTCTACATTCACTATAAATATATATAGCTTCTCTATGTATCATCCGAGTACAAGAAGAAGACGAACGGTTGGGTGTCAATGACGGAACCTGCAACTGAACAAAATATATTCCACTATATTTTTGTTTTTTTGAAAAACTACTTTTTTATATTTTATTTTATTTACTGAGGATTTGTTTATATTTTTCAAAACACACAATCATATTTTTCGAAGTAGGGGAATAAGATATATATACGTATCTTTATTTTTATCGACTAATACTATGAGGTCTTGAAGTCAATAGTCAGATAAATATGTTGTGAGACATGTCGTTTGAGTTTTAAATAATATAATACAAAACTATTACCAATATTATTGCAAAAACTCATAACAACAAACAATTAAGAATATATGCAAATTAACCACTTATGAAAATACATTCGTTTTTCACATTGTATTTCATTAACTGTTAACAGAGAAATTACGTTTCATTTTAATTCGGTTCAATATTCCAACAAAAAATTTATCCTCCCATGCAATGCACGGGCCCAACACTAGTTAATATATTATATTACTATAATTTTGTTTTAATTATATTATTAAATATGTAATTGGTTATTTTTTCTACATTTCATTAAAATATATAAGATAATCATTGAATTCTAACAAAATACTTAATTTTTTTATATAAAAAACATTATATTATTAAGCCTAAATTAAACAAATTTATAAAAAAAATTATCACTTTCTCAAAACCATCCAAAATCGTATTGTAAATCGACAAAAAAATAAAATAAAACATTAAAATCGTGATGTATCTCGCCGCATTGCGCGAGTACGATTCTAGTTGATGTTATGATATATAAATATATGTATACATAAACGAACTTTCACGAACATAAATCAACGATTGAGACCACTGTTCATGTCCGTTCATTTAACTAAACGAACAAAAAAATATTTTTGTTCGTTCATTTATTAAATATACGACTTCCCGTCGAATAATTCACAAATGGTTCACTGAACGTTGTGTTTGTTAACAGTCCCATATGTATATTTCTAAGTGTTGCCACCAATGAGATTAAATATGTTATAAAAAATTAAATATATTGATATAATTACTTTATAGAATGTTTTAATAATTAATATTGCAACGGCTAAAAATAAAGAAACTGTTGGATTAAGATGTAAGTTTTTTAAAATTTTGTTTTTAGATATTTTATTTTAGTAAAAAAATTGTAACGGAGATGTTATCAAAAAGAATAACAAGAACCAAATATTTTTAGGGCAAATAATCGTGTGAGAAGTTAAGTTAACATGACAAGCGTGAGAAGTGGATTTGAACCCTTAATCATTTTTAATCTTAAACTCATCCATGAACCGCGTTTGATACGAAAATCAATCTGGTACATCTCATTCTAATATGTATCCAACGGTTGATAACTACTTTTCATACTTATCAGCTAAATTTATCAACAAGTCTAAAACTGTATTTTGAACTGGTTCTGCAGAGTAAAAGGTGTGCTGGTGGTCTTTATCAAAATTACACTTGAGTTTACTTTTATCAAACAAAGTGACAGATCTTTTGTTTTGAACAGAAAGTTCAAGACTGAGAAAGTCTAATTTTTTATTTTCCAGTTTTTATGATTTTTTGATAAACAACAAAGAAAAATATAAAAAAAATAATTAGCTGGCCATTCATTACATTATCCAGTGTTTTATTATTAACAAGTTGGTTACTGTTCTTTAGAATTAATACTTTTTAAATTCATAATCATTAATTGCAAATTTAAAATTTTACTTACATGCATCTATAAAAAAATTGTACAACGGTTCATAAGTAAGATATGACATGCATGTTTGGAATTTTGTTTGAAACAGTAAAAAATATATATATATAAATATCTATTGTTATAATGTATCTCATTATATAAATTTGTAAAAAAAACAAATCTTATCGAAAACTTGAATCTTGTAAACACAAAAATTATTACAAAAATGCATTTTTTTTTGAAGAAATAAAAATACATACTTTGATCAAAATTTTTGAATGTAAAAATGTGTTATAAGACATATCTCTAAAGTATAGATATAATTTTTTTTAATTATAATATATTTTAAAAAAAAGTTGTTATAATTATATTATATATAAGAGTTTAATCATTTGAAAACTCACCATTTTATAAGATTGTAAGATTCATAATAGACCACATATATTGATTAACTACTTTTAAATATTTATTTAATTAATTAAGGGTTGTTTAGTAATTTTTTATTTAGGGCGTTATTTTTGTGATTTATATTGCATTAATCATATCCAAAACTAAAATTAATAATGTTATAATTTATTATAAATTTATGGTTTACAAATGGCAATGATATAAAAAAAACCCATTAATCTAATTATTCAAAAATTATGAAAATAAATACCATGATTCAAAATCTTGAAATCTAAAAAAATGTTAAAAAATACAGGATATAAAAAATAAATAGTCATAAAAGTAAATACCCGGTCTTAAATTTAATGAAAATAATTGTTATAAAAAATATATAATTTATCAGAATTTTATATTGGTCAGAATTTTTTTGAATAAAGGGAATATTGGTATAAAAAAATAAAAAAAAGAGACAAAAAACAGAAAAACCAGCTCAAAGTTAGTGGGCAAGCATCATCACCATGTATGCAAAGGTCAAATTAGTAAACGGCACCTAATTTTGGTGGCACTTTCGTAATTCTATCAAACTTTGATGCCAATTCCAAAACTAAACCCCACACTAATATTCCCCTTATGTGAGTATTTACGTTTAGGCTCTTCAACTTTGTTTAATGACCATTTAGTCCTTTTGAATTGTAAGGCAATTGACACAAGCCGTTATAACGGTCATGTCCAAACTCATTTTTTAGAGAACTGAACGTTATATTAGTTGATGGCATGATCATTAGAAAGTTGTTTTGTTAAATACTCAACAAATCAGATTCAAACATACGAAACTTTTACCATTTGTCTATTGATATATATGTATAATAATTTATTAAATGATATTGAAATATAAGATTTTAACTCAAGATAAGTTATAACAGGTGAACTTTAATCGCTTAAACAACCGAGTTAAAACGTGTGATACTGTTTTTGTTCAATCTTCTGTAAAAAACTACGAAAGTATAAGACCAATCTTGTCTATTTTACCTAAAAGTAACATACAAGCTTTAGATTTTGTTTGTTCCAATCTTGAGTGTTTTTGAATGAGAAATAATCTTATATGTTATCTCTAAATACACTTGGGGGACGTTTGGTTTGATGAAATAGTTTTGAAGAATTTGGATTTTGTGGAAGGATTTGAAATTGAAGGGATTTGGATTTGCAAGGATTTGAAATATTCGATGTGTTTGGTTTGTAGGATTTGGAATGAAATTGAATTCCATTATTTATAAAAAAAGTTAAATTATCTTTTTATTAATTGATTATTAGAACAAATGTTTTTAACATATTTTTAAACATTATTATATACAAATCTTACGAAATCCCAACCACCTCCATGGGATCCCAAAATCCTATGTTTGATGGCTAGGACTTCAAATCCCAACAATCTTGCAAATCAAACATGGATTAAAATAGATTTGAATTCCAAATCTCTCAAATTCTTTTTATTTTACAAACAAAACGGATCTTTAGGGGTTGTTTGGTTCATGAAATTGGAAGGAATTTGTAGAAATTGAAATGACCAATTTCATTCAAATTTCAATCCCTTGTTTGATTCAGAGAATTAAAGCGATGAAATCATTCAAATTCCATTGAGCTTCACAATTTAAAGAATTCATCATTCCCTGACTTAAGTGAATGAATTGAATTCCTACCAACCAAATGCATGGTCAAATTCCATTCCAATTCCTTCAAAGTCAAATTTGATGGATTAATTTGATGGATTCCAATTCCATCAAATTCCATTCTATGAATCAAACGCCCCTTAAACTCACAGCTTAAAGATTAGACTTGATCGAGTCAATGAATATTTAAAGAATGAAGATTGTTTAAACCTAAAGGGAATGAATTGTCATTAGTTCAAAGTTGAAGGGTGAAAATGTAAATATTCTCATATTTGCTACCTATTGTTCTCCTTTAAAGCCTCCTTTTTGTGACCCTTCCCACTCTATCTGTCAACTCTTTTCATCTCTCCCCCAATTCTTCACCAAAACATCAAAAAGAAGAGAGAGAAAGTAATCTAGAGAGAGAAAGCTCTGAAAGATGTCGAAATCTGCTGGTTTGCTCGTGATTTGTGCTGTTATCCTTGTCGTCCACATGATCGCGCTCTCATTTCCTGCCGTTGATGCCGCTTCAAGCGGTGGGGACCACCACCTGGGATGGATTCCGACCACCACCTCCACCGCCGGCACCGCCTGCCGTGGATCCATGGCCGAATGTCTCGCTGAAGGCGCGGATCTGGATATGGACGACATGGAGTTCGCCATGGACAGCGAATCGCACCGGCGCATTTTAGCAAACAACCGTCGTTACATCAGCTACGGTGCACTGAGCCGGAACAACGTGCCGTGCTCCCGACGCGGCGCGTCGTACTACAACTGCCGTTCCGGAGGTCAGGCTAACCCTTACACCCGTGGTTGCAGCGCCATCACTCGTTGCCGCCGTTGAGCGGTGGCGTTTGTTTTGTTCCTATTATTTTATTTATTAAAATACGATTTTATGTTGGAACTGATTAATTCATATTAGTTTGAATGGAAATCATATACTCTTTTTTACATTCATACGAAATTCGGTTGTTGATTATAATAAAATTTGGGTGTAATTTTGATTTTGCTTTGCTCATATATACTAATTTTGTGTGTACAACAATTGTTCAAATTTTATGCATCTTATTTTGAAATTTTGATTCCAATTTGGTAAACCCTCGTTCCTAATCATGCTGTAGTGACTTGTAAATTATGCATTAGAAGCTGTATTGTGTGGTTGTATTTCATTGTGACTTGTATGTTATGCATTAGGAGTTGTACTTTGAGTGTGGTTTTAATTGTGACTTTATTCATTATGCATCAGAAATTGTACCTTTTGGGTGTTGGTCATTCCTTTTTTATAGCCACAATCATCAAATCAAGATTCTAGAAGCCATGTGGGTTTGTGCAGTATGCAATAAAAGTTGTACTTAATGGGGTGGCATTCTTATTTTCTTGTAAATTTCTAGTAAGAGCTATATCTATTATTAGGGCATACATCTATTACAAGGGGAAAACACCCAATTTGGGGGATATGCAATTCTTTTTTGTGATTATGGCATAATTGGGTTAGATCCAATCATTGGAGCCTGAAGCAACTTTGTGCCAAATTCAAGCTTATATCTCACCGGTATCATACTTTCGAATGAGATATACTGGATTGGTTTTGATTTTATAGATGAACTTACCTTTGATCAAATCATTGGGAACTTACCTTTGTGCCAAATTGATTAGATTGGTTTTATCTAGGGATGTATTAATCGATCGCTTCTCCTCATCAAGTGACTTATAGAAATGGACTTTCCCAAAATGGGCATGGTGTAGTTGGGTGAAATTGATTGTTGTAGGTATGCGGAAACGAAAAGTTGGTAAAGATGACATATGCGACTCGAGAAATAGGTTGGCAAGCGCAGGGACACAACCATTTTCGATCAACGTGTATGAGAATTGGAGAACGATCCAAGGACTAAGCCATGTGTGCTAGGACCAGGGTTGGTTAGGCCCGACATAAGGAGTTAAGGACTAGGCCATGCGTTCTAGGACCAACGTTGGTTAGGCCGTCACAAGGAGTAGGCCATGTGTGCTAGGACCATGGTTGGTAAGGTCGACCAAGTTCTTGGCCATGCGTGCTAGGACCCTATCGATTAATATATGGTAACAATTGTATTTGATTCTAACTTTTGAAAAGTATGTTTCAATTAGCATGAAATTCTAAGTAATGTTGTAATTTCAAAACTTTTAACATTTTTGTGTACAAAATTTATATCTACCCCACAAGGGGTTTTACCTAACTTGTTAAGGGTTGGAACTTGGAAGTTATGTAGGATTGATTTTTGGTTTGATTACATAAATGGTATTAAATTATTTAGAGGATATCTTAATGGGTTGTAATTGGAAGACCTAAAATTTTCATAGTTAGATGTTATAGCATCTCGAACAATTTACATAAAATAAAGATTTTGAAGATTTTTGTTTTAATATATTCTTCAAAACTTTATTCTAAAATGGAGAAAGTAAAAGAAAGATGATGAAAGTTTCTAAATTTGAAGAAGTTTCAAAAAATAATTACTTTCTCCGTCCTAAAATAAGTATCTATATTTCTATTTATGTTTGTCCTAAAATAAGTGTTCACTTTCAAAAAGTAAATAACTAAATTCTCATATTTACTCTTAATTAATGCACAAATATATAAGAGTTGTGAAAAGAGAGAGAAAAAATAAATAAGGGTAAAGATGTCATTTGGTAACAAAAATGTGTAATAATTATGCATGTCTAAAACTATGTGTCAAGTCAATTGTAGACACTTATTTTGGGACGTAGGGAGTACTTAGGAAAGAGAAATGGTTTTATATTCTAGCTATCAATGAGAATCTTTGAAAGCAAATGTTTAGCACAATTCGTCCTTCATGTTGTAGCCCAGTGGTAAGGTAACATCCCGGGGGGATCAGTGGATGGTATCCCTGACTACCGAGGTTCGAACCCCGTGGTGAGCATCTTGTGACATCCATGATCATGGGTCTGCCACATAGTGGTACCCTTAATTGGGCTGGGTCGTGATCGACGGGGATTAGTCGGGTGACACCCTTAAGTGGGAGCCCGGATACCCCGGGAATGTGTGCGTGTGTTAACTTGCCGTTCAAAAAAAAATGTTTAGCACAGTTCAATAATATTTTATTCATTGTATTGAATAATTTTAACAATATATTGTAATCTCCAAGATGAAAACGTTGAAGATGAACCTAAATTTTCCTTGAAACTTTTAACTTTTAATTCTCCATTTTAGAGAAACTGATATAAAGTTTAATGACTTGTTTCTTGATCATTAAGGAGTGGTTGTTGTTTGTTTGGGGAAGATATAAAGTTTGTTTTGGTTTTCACTTGGTGTAACAATTAATTTTTTTCAAAAAAGTTTTATATTTTTTTATTTGTATTGATTTTGATTGCTAACTTGTTGATCTTGTAACATTTGATGATGTATCATATTGAAGTGGAGGATAGACTTGACATTACGTCATCAAATTTTGATGTTTCAAGGTCAATACGTTACCGGTTAATATGAGTAAAAAGAATAGAAAATTTTAGAACTTTGTTACATTGATTGAGAAAAAAAAAGTTTCTTATATTATACTACATATTAAACTAAGGCAAATTTCATTGCATTTTGTCTGTTTTTTGTTTAATTTTTAAGCATGGGAAACTGCTGCATTTCTTGACAACCAAATACTTGATTAAGTGGCCGTTTACCCAAATACTTACCGGGTAAGTATTTACCGGTTAAATTGTAGGCAAAAATTTACCCCGTAAGCGCTAACCGGGTAAGAGTCGTCGCCCTCACTTACCGGGTAAGACTCTCGACTATTGTTTTCGCTCTTACCGGGTAAGATTATTGGTCATTGTTATATTAATCGGTTAAGGTAATATAACTTGGTAAGCGCTTATCCAGGTAAGCGTTTGGTAAACGGCCCCTAAAGGCGCTCTAATAACATTTCATTCTAATTTCCTTCAGATTCTAATTTTTTTTTTCGTATTTCATTCCTTAAAAGGGCTCTTTGTTATGTATAATTTTTATTTTTAATTGAAGGTTGAGAAAAGTTTAAATGATGTGACCTAACTTGAAAATATTGAAGAAAGTGATCCAAGTGTTAAACTAGTATCATTTATGTCAAGTAGTCAAGTCAAACTAACTTTACTCAGATTTATTTTGTGATTAAATTTTAAAAAGTTAAACATTTTTTTTGGAAGGCATAGCGGCATCGAACCAATGAACGACTACCACGAACACACGCACGCACACCTCCCCGGCGGTATCGGGCATCCACGGGCAGCCCACTAATCCGCCGTTGTCCCAGCCCAGCTTACGTTGAACCTAGAGCCCAACCACAGTATTAAGACTGGGCTGGGGGGCAACCCAGTCAACGACTAGACTGACCCAAGGATTGGGTACTCCTCATGCCTTCAGAATGACTCCCCTTGGATTCGAACCCGGGTAGATTGGGATACCATCCACAACCCCTCCCAGGATGTTACCGCCCTTGGAGAAAGCAATTGAGCTAGACATGATTTGTTAAAAAAAAGTTAAACATTGATGGTATTTATATTAAAGTGTTCTAATTTGAAATAAATATATCTATTATTTATACTTATAATTTACTAAAACGTCTCCAACAGATTCTTCAAAATGGAGAAAAGGAGAAGATTTTGAAATATTTTTCTTCAGTAGATTTTCCAAAATTTTGTCCAAAATGGAGAAATGGAGATTTTGAACATATTTTTGCTTTAACAAATTTTCTCCAAAATGGAGAAAAACATGAGAAGGAGTGAATTTCTTCATATTTAGATAATTATCCAAAAATGATTACCTTTATTATATTCCCACCAATATGAAACTTTTATATTAAATGTTTATGAGAGAGAAATAACATTTTATTACATGTACAAATTATTTTAATAATATAATTAATGTTTTAGTCTCCAAAATAGAGAATTTGTTGGAGAGGATTGTAATATATTTGTTGAAGATTTTGATTTAGAGAAATTTTAGACAATTTATTGAAGATGCTCTTACAAGTTAGTCATTTAAATTTGCCTAATATTGTTCATTTTTTTTTGGAACAACAATAAACAATTTTATTACCCAAAAAGAATCCACAAAGAGGAAACCAACCGAAACAAAACACAAGAACCGAAACCGTATACAACGAACACCACGACAAATCTAACAAAACACAAAACAGAAAGGAAGTTTGCAAGAAACAAACCCCCAAGAAAACCACATACGAGTTGCACCCAAACAGAAAAGCCCAATCGGGCAGCTAGTTACCGAGCCTCCCTCTTCCTCTAGCACCTATCGAAGCAAACCACACCCTTAGAAGTCTTTGTCACGAGCTCTGTAATAACCCAGTTTAAGTTAATAATTTAGAGTTTGGGGTGAAAAGTGAATTAAATCAAACTTAAGGGTGGTTAAGTGTAAAGGGTTCATTAAAGAGACTTCTCCTAGGGATTTCTTCATTTATGCTTGGCGGCTGAAGAAAAGAAAGAGCAGGGTTGGTGCGATTGGAGAAGAAGAAGAATTGAAGGACTTGCATTAATTTCTTAAGGTAAGGATTCAACTTTTCTTGGGATTGTTATGTAGATAATGTATTTCCTTTCCTTGTAATTTAAGTGCAAGCTCAGTATAAGTTTAATGTTGGGTCGACCAAAAACCCCAATCAGGTTCCCTGTGGTCAATCGAATTCCTTCCATGGTTGGGATTGATTCAATAGTTAGAACCTTAGTGTATTTAATCCTAATCACTTGAGATTAGGAGTTTTGATTGGATTTGATTGAAAGAGATAGTAATATTCTTGGATTAATTGTTCGAGTAATCTGTGTGTTCGAAACCCCAAAAATCGCCTCCGGTCGAAATTAGACTTCGGTCGAGGAAGGGTTCGGTCGCATGTCGGGGAAGGGTCCGGTCGATGTAGACCTCGGTCGAGTAGAGCACCGGTCGAGATAAACACCGGGCGCCGCCTAGGCACCGGTCGAGGCAGACACCGGGCGCCGCTTGGGCGCGGTCTGGGAGCGGCATAGGCGCGACCTGTGCGCGGCTCTGGGCGGGGCGCGACTTCAGTCGAGAGCCGGTCGGGTAGGCATCAGTCGAGTAGCAGTAAAGTATAGTCCAGAGCTGTAAGTTATGAATTTTAAGTGTGCTCTCTTATCGTGGTTATAGGGCCGGTATTACGGTGTTAGAAGGGAAGCTTCGCAAGGATCATGTGAGTTTTCTTTAAATTAATTTTTAAAGATTCAAGACGACTATTTTTGTATGCGAGTTTAAATAAGAATTCTTTCTTACAAATGCTTATTTGATATGCGAGAATTGTTGAAAGTTCGTGATATGTATTTTGTTATTTGTTAGTAGAGATGTATGCATATATTGTTTTCTTTGCTTTGTACTCAAAGTCGGGGGGGGGGGGGGGGGGTGTTCCGCCTGTGCTCATACCGGGGTGTGTGTTCCGTTTATGCCATTTGGGGGGGGGGGGGGGGGGGGTCCCAAATAAGGCAGTGTGAGCCAGACACACCGTCACTTGCGGGTGACGGTAGTGTGAGCCAAAGTGTTTGAAGTAAGTGTTAAGATTTGTTAAATTTAAATTGAGCTATTTGTCGCATATTATTCTTAATTAATGGATTTTAAAGTATTGTTAGGGGGACTCACTAGACCGTTGGTCTAACCCTCGCTCTTTCAAAAATAAAACCTATTTTCAGGTGGGCACGAAGCTAGGGGCTTGGGTAAAGGCAAGGAGAAGGCCTAAGCAGCTTCCTTGATAGAAGACTTCCTTTATTAAATTTTAAAGTTACTCTCAGTTGTGTAATAGGCTGCCTTAGTGCAAGACCTTGGATTTGATTATTATTGTAAGACATTTCTTGGCATGAAATTGTGTTTTGGTTGTCTATGTTGTTATGTGTGTTTTGGATAGTTACAAGCTCAACCATCGATTTTGTACGGTTCCGAAAGCCACGTAGCCCAATCCATCGCTAACTCTTTATCACTTCTTGATACCCATTCAAAAGCTTTAAATTGGAACTCAAAAAATAAATTCGTTATGGAGCCTCTAAACTTTTCAAAAACAACTTTATTCCGATTCGCCCACACTAGATAAAGAAAACACCAAACCACCGCCGTCAATCTTCTCGATCCTTTACCATTATTACCTAATTGAACCCTCGTCCCTATCACATCATTCACCGAACTTACCGATTCCATATCAATCTTCCACCATCTTCCCAAAAGTTTCCACAAACTCTTAACCGTATCACAATTGATACGGGCATGCTCCATAGATTCAGTTTCTTTTCCGCATCTTGGAAAAGGGTAGAGTCCAAATCGACAATATTGTTCATTTTAATATACTCTATATGGAGAAAGTATAAGAAACTGTGAAATTCTTCAAATTTGAAAAACTTTTCAAAAATCTTGATATTAACTGTTTGTGAAAGAGATAATATTTTATTACTTATATAAATATTTTAATAATATGATTAATGTTGTAATCACAAAATTATAGAATTTTTAGATTTTAATTTTCTATTTTTTTTAAAAAAATTAAAATTTATACTGAAAATGTTTTAATAATTAATTGGAAAAAAAAGTTGTCAAAACAAATTTAATAGAATTTAAGCCATTAAATTCATGCCACCATCATTTAATTTTTGTGGGTGGCGAGCATCATTACTTTGTAAATTATACACCAAACCAAAGGCATTGATATTTGTCTTGAAGAAAAACCCACTAAAACTACCCACTTCCACTTTTGCATCTTTATACTGCTTTTCAATTATTTCATACCCAAAACAACAAACACATACACACAAAAATACACACACATAAGGTCAGGTTCACGTGAGACCAAACTGTTTCTGTGAGACCGCGTGAGACCAAACCTTAAAACATGAAACTTCACACCGAAACACTGTGAAGATAAAAAACATTCGAACCTTCATAATGTAATCACACTATGAAGGTAAAATAACCTAAACCAAGTTAAAAAAATCAAACATTCACAGATAAAAGACTATGAAGGTATATCCGAACCTTCACAGTGAAGACGTTGTGAAAGTAAAAAAAAACGAACATTCACAGCGAAAAACACCGTGAACGTAACATTTACGGTCTTTTCCCTATGAAAAGTTCGATTTTTTTTACATTCACAGTTTTTTGGTGTGAAGTTTCATACTTTAAAGCTTGGTCTCACCGGTCTCATGGAAACTGTTTGGTCTCACGCGAACTTAAGTCTATATATATATATATATAGAGAGAGAGAGAGAGAGAGGTTTAATAAAAATGCTAAATATAGTGAGAGAAGATAACAATGAAATACTGATATTTGAATCATTGAAACAAAATCTGGAAATATTTATTGGTGAAGAAACATATGTGAAGTCGACGTTAATATTTATTCATGGAGGTTTACATATACATCTTCAAATGAATTATTTCATTAAGTTACATATGACATTCTTTTCTTACCTTCTCACATATTTATCCTACTTATTTGACCCCCACCCACTATATATATATATATATATATATATATATATATATATATATATATATATATATATATATATGCAATCAAATGAAAATTAAAAAAAATGTTAAAATCGTGAAACTCAATCTTAATAATTTAATATGCATCATTTTAAGCTAAGATTTAAGATGGTATTATTGTTCATATGTGTGTGTTCCATATAAAACTTATGGAGATGTTTTGTTTCACATGTGAACGACTACTATATATTTCATATATTAAACAATATTGTATGATTGTATGTTACAATTCTCTCTCTCTCTCTCTCTCCCTCCCTCTCCCTCTCTCAATATATATGCACTCATAAAATCAAATGAGAACCGTAAATATGTTACAAATATGTGAACCAATTTTTATGTGAAACATGCAGTTTTGATACAATGTTGTTTCATACATGGAATATTCAAGATTATTTTGTGTGTATAAAAACACGAAATTATATTTTATATATGATCAACACACACAAAAACAAGGAATTATAGCTTAAAATCAAACTCATAAAATGATTTAGATTGATTTTCACGACTTTGTAATATATCTGTGGCTTTCATTTGATGTTCACGCACACATATTCTCTCTCAGAGCACACACACACACATATATATATATGTGTGTGTGTGTGTTGATGATAATTTATTATTTACGTGTGGAATTCAAACTTGATGTTCGAGAAATCTCAACCAATACTTTTTAAATCTTGTATAGTTGTATCCAGATTGCTTAAGTGCATATGTAGACGTTCAAAAGTATTTCCTAGCATTTCAATTAGTTATGGTTGTTTAATAAGAAGATTAGCTCAACATTCTTCACCATTTCGATTAATAAAGTAATTACTGAATTAAGTGTTTTAAAAAGTAATGTGGGGTTTAATCAATTGTCTTTTACCATAATTCGAGTATAGTGATAGATCTAGAAAACGTCTGCAATGCTTGAAAGCCCATGGAAAGCTATATATGTCATATATACATGTCTTATAGCAGCCGAAAAGATGCCATTGTTGTCGTACAATTTACTCTCTCATACACAATTGTGCCCAAGCTTTTAACCTATCCATCATTTTCACACTTTGCAACCATTCATGTGTTTGCGATGTATGCTTATAGTGCCTTGAGCCTTTTTTCAATGTGTATGACCAAACACTTGGATAATTATTTGTATCTAATAGACGATCCATAAAAACTTGTGGACCACTATCAATACATCAAGTGAATCGAACATGCCAAGAATCAACCCCTTTTAACAAACTATGTTCCCAAAGTGTATTATTCTTTATTCTAATAAAGAGAAGACCACGAGAACCCGTCCTCTATTATCAATGATCCCTACAAATGATACACCGACAAGGCTAAAGCCATATGTGCGTTTAGCTTGAGGCACCTAGACCCGAGTTTCTTTTCTCGAGATAACTTCTTAGTAACAAAACTAAAGATTTTTGTTCGTAGAACCCAACTTCGTTCCACTAAACCCCACTTGGTTCCACCAGATTTTTTGTTTGTGAAACCCCTTATTTCTAATACCCTAGATTGAGGTATCACATAAGAGTTGGATATTTGCAAAAATAACATATTTCCTTCCTTTCTTTGCGGTTAAAAAACATGAAAAACTATTTTCTTCTCATTTCTTCCTTACTACTCCTTTCCTTCTCAAGAAAACATAGATAAAAAATACTTCGTTCTTTTCCTTTCTTCCCAAATTCGAGAGCACGGTATTAGAGAACACGTGATTTTTTTTTGTTTTTCCCCCTCATTTCCTTTCTTCAAAGAAAAAAGGTTTCAAGAAAACAATGCAAGTTTATGGATTATTGGTTAACATGTATATTTCAGTAGTTATATTCATAGTTTTATTTGCACTTTATAAAGTCCAAAATAGTTAGTTTATACTGATTTGTCCCTCCTCCGTCAGTATAATTGGAGATCCATTCAAAATTTATGTTTTATGTACATTACAATTATGTATAATCTAAATATGGTGATTTTTGTCATGGACGATTTTTTCAACCTTTCATTTTCTTACTTTGACAAAATTTTAGTTTTCTTAAATCAAAGCTCATAATCATATCAACATATAAAATGTGATGTGACTCATAAATTCACTCAATCATCTTTTGTGACTTGAGATGATGCATAAATGACACAATGCTTAAATAACATATGTATCAATTTAAAACTGAAATTAAAAAAATAGAAAAAACGATATATATGGAATGAATGACTCTACTCACAAGTTACAGGATATGAGTGTCATCTCTATCCTTACGTATACAGAACCAACTCAATTGCACACACACATATGTATATAAGGAATGAATGATTTTACTAACAAGTTACGGGATATGAGTGTCATCTCTATCCCGGCGTATACATAACCAACTCAATTAGACACACACACACACACACACACACACACACACACACATATATATATAGTCAGCGGAGGCATTTAAGGGAGAACTCAGTAATTGTGATAATCGTGAGATTCGATCTCAGCCTCAAATCAAATGATAAACTAGGAAATTAATAATTTTAGTAATTTTGACTTAAAATTTTAATTAGAGAGCATTTTAGATATTTTAGAAATCGTATCTCTTCTCTCTCCGATCTTCGATCTCTGACCTCCGACAAACCTAATTCTGACGAACTAATTCCGGCAAACACCAAGGAAACACAAGATACACAATATGATACCTAAAAAGCATTGATACTGTTAAAAAGATGCATAGAAACGATCCTCAATATGATACCCAAAATACAAATAAGATTCAATGTGATACCTATTGTAATACTCATTGTGATACACATTGTGTTACACCCGTAACTTCTAATAGGACGGGCAACAATCGGTCAAGGAGCGGTCAACGGCCGGTCGAGAGAACGATCGGAGAATCGGTTGAGCACAAGACGCGAGAAGACACATGTAACACCCCGAGTTTTCTATGTATAATTCTATCATTAAGACTTCTAGTCTTCCTTATTTTAACCTTAGTTATCTTGCGTTTACCGTTAGTCGTTAGCACCGCACGTTTGAGCCAAGCTTGAATGTTAGAGTTTGGTTTGGTTGGGAAAACTCAGTGACTTGCACGGGTTATCCCGCGGCTTGGAAGCCGCAGCCTAAGCCGCATAACCCACTGGATGTTTTCAATCTCGAAAGCACGTGCGGGCTACGTCGCGGCCTCATGTCGCGGCCAAATCCGCGGGAATTCCCCTGCCGAATTTAGTCGAGTTTCTTCCCCTTTTTCTCATTTAATTCTCATCTACCATCTCTACTCTTTCTTTCAAAACCCTCTCTTTCTAATCATCCGAAATTAGGGTTTCACCAACCCAAATCTACCTTATTTATTGCTAGAAGTTGAGTGCACCAACTAGGGATTCAAGATTTGAGCATTTAATCACCATCTCCATTGTCATCTTCTCCAAGGATCAACTAGGGTTTTGGGTTTTCTTCAAAAACCCACTTGGTGAGTTCATACTTCCATTTTCCAAACCTTATACATGTCAAAACATATATTTTAAACTTCTATATATCTCCTTGGTTTTGGATTTATGTTTATTACATTTTGACCTAACTTGAGTTTTGGGAGATTTTGGGGTTTCCAATCACTTTCAACTAAAATGAAGGGTTCCATCTTGTATGACGTAAAATGAAGTATCACTTGCACATTTATGTGAGGTACTTGAAAGAATGTATATAATTTCATTTTATGATTTTTCATTCTTATCAACAGTTAAACTTGGAAATATTTATTTGAAAATAAATGGTATTGAGGACTATACGATTGATTATGGTTGGTCACAAATGAAATTGTGACAAGTCTAGACTATTACTAGTGGATCCATAGGTATTGAGTCGGCTTATGTTTGGGATGTATTTTCCCCCTTGTAGCTAGTTGAGACATTGGATCCTCAGAGACCACTTGGTACGGTTATGTGGGACTGGTTACTAGCCATGGATCGTAATGTAATCCTAGTGAACGAGTATGACTTGGTTTCCTCGGGTGCCCTCCCCCACATCTTAGTAAGGACCGGCGATGTTCGTGGCCATGGATTCCAAGTATTTAGCTCATAACTCGGATTGTGACTTACTTTTGTGTTCCACTACAATCCTTGGTAAATCGGGTCTCCCCTGTCATCGCAAGATGTAATTTTTGGACCGAAAGGTCCTTAAGCGTTTAATATTTCTAACTGTAAACTCAACTCGTTTGAAAAGGTTTTATTTCGTTACAACCGTCTGTATTTCTTTGAATTATAAACTGTATGTTCTGACTAGGTTTTAAGCCTAACACTTTTTCTCAAATGATGTGTATAACAGGTTTCTTTAGCGGTGGGTTGCCAAAGGTCTGAGTGTCGAGCGTGGGCTTGAGGCATTTTTGAGATGACTAGACATTTGGTGTTTTGGGCATTTAATTGAGCTCCTTATTTTTGGTGATTTGGGTTGACAACCGATGCAATCTAGATAATACATGTTTAGATTAGTTTGTTGTTGATTTCCATATCCGTTCGCAGGTTTTGTAAATGCTTATACATTTCCCATTTTTGGGTGGTTTATTCCAAATACAAACGTCATTTTGCCAAATTTTCAGATTTTCAAATTACTCTAAATTTTAGGGTGTTAGAAGTTGGTATCAGAGCTCTAGTTTAAGTGAACTAGGCATGAATGTAAGATGTCTAGACTTAGACTGAGTATGTTAAACGATGATTTGTGAGCTTGGGTAGAACTTCTAAGATGGGTTGGTCTTAGAGTCGACGGAAATTATGTTTATCAAGCGTTGTGGCGATGGTAAGGAGAACCCTTATGTATTATATGTTCATAATCTCACTTAGCTAATGCTATTATGAGGATGTTTTACGTGAGTGTGCTTGAAGTGCTGTTACTATGACAATTGGTGATGTGGTAGTACGTTTTCCTTCGTGTTTTATCCTACCTCTCACTTATTTATTTCTCTGTCCTGTGTAGCAGATCAAGATGGTAAGTACGCGTGGTAGACCGCATACACGGGTGGAAGGTGTCGAGGCGACAACCTCAACTGCTGATCAACCGGATAGGGTTGAGGTCGTTGTGCGCCCAACGGTCCAACCATTGTTAGATGGAGGGGCTGAGGTTATTCCACGGGTGGACTTGGATTCGTCCAACCCAATCATTCGGGAGGTAACTCCCCAATCCGAGATGATGGTCAGCATGATGTTAGCGATGAATGAAGCTATGGACAAACAACAAGAGTTCCTACTGAAAGTGATCGAGGATCGTGATGTGAGCAATCAGAGGAAGTAGATGATTGCGGAGAATATTGAGGTGATTGGATCCGGTGGTACGGGTCATGTGATCCGAACTGAGGAGCCAATAACAGTTAAGGCAAGGCAAGTCAAGAGAGCTTACTCATATAAGACCTTCCTATGTTGTAGACCACCGAAATTCTCTAGTTCCGAAGATTCGGTAGTGTGCATAAAATAGATTCAAGGAATCGAGAAAGCCTTCGGCTTATCTGAGTGTGGGGATGATCAGAAAGTGAGATTCGGCTCTCAGATGCTCAGGGACACGGTTCTCACTTGGTGGAACGTCACCCAGTCCACCCTTAGACCTACTGTTCTGGCTTAGTTGTCTTGGGCCGAGTTCAAGAAGAATGTTTTAGAGGAGTACTGCAGTGAGAGGGCTTTGGACCGCATCGAAGCCAAGTTCCGAGCACTTGAGAAAGGAAACTTAACGGTGAGGGAGTATACCCGTCAATTCATGGAGAAACTGGGGTTGGTGGGCAAGTGTCCCCAACGGAAAAAGAGAAGATCAAGGCCTATCTTAAGGGCCTACCGGCGGACATGATGTCCATGGTCCGTAACTCGAAGGCTTTTAACCTTCGCGAGACGATAGAGGAAGCCCAGTTTATGGAAGAGGTTTACGCGAGGAGTAAACCGGAGAAAGTAGTGGTGGTCGGAGACAAGAGAAAGTGGGAAAGCAATTCCGTACCTCCTAAGAGAAATCGACCTTTCATCGGGAATCGGAACTTCAACAATTTTCAAGAAGCTAGATGGTGCCAGAAGTGTCGAAGCAAGCACCACGACAACTGTAGCACCACTCCTCAAGCTTGTTCCAAGTGTGCTAAGTCTGATCACACCATCCGAGATTGCCCGATCAGAGGGCTTATCTGCTTCGAGTGCAAGGCACCGGGGCATATGAAGAGGGATTGCCCAAAGCTCAAGTCGGGTAGCGCGTCGGAGAAGATAGAGAACCCATCTAGGGTTCTAGGTCAAGTTTTTCAGATGACGACCAATGAGGCCAAGGCATCTACCGATGTGGTATCGGGTACGTTTGTTCTAAACTCCGTACCTGCTCGTATACTATTTTGATTCGGGTGCCAGTTTCTCTTTTATATCTGAGTCATTTCGTTAAAAGCTTTCTATGCCCACTAAAAGTCTAGAGAATGCGTTAGTGGTAGAGATAGCAAATGGTAGTCAAGTTCTAATCCGCGATGTTCTGAGGAAGTATACTCTCGGAATCTAAGGGAAAGAATTCCCGATCGAATTGATGCCGATGATTATTGGACGTTTTGATGTGGTGGCATAGATTGGTTGGCGAATAATCATGCCGAGATCGTATTCTCCAAGAAACTAATTCGACTTCCCGATCCTAGTGGTGAGGTTGTGATCTTGGGTGAGAATAGGAAAGGTGATGTGGCAATCATCACCATGGCTAGAGCGCACAAATGCTTGGTGAAAGGATGCTCGTGTTTCCTAGCCTACGTGATCGACGCCAAGCTCGAGAAGTTAAAGCTTGAAGATGTGAAGATAGTGCGTGAGTTTCCCGATGTCTTTCCGGACGACTTGCCCAGGTTACCACCCGATCGTCAAGTGGAGTTTCAAATTGATCTCGTGCTGGGAGCGACTCCTATTGCTAGAGCCCCTTACCGGTTGGCGCCATCGGAGATGCAAAAGATGATGGCTAAACTCCAAGAGCTTTTGGAGAAAGGTTTCATAAGACCGAGCTCGTCGCCTTGGGGAGCTCCGGTCTTGTTTGTCAAGAAGAAGGATGACACAATGAGAATGTGCATCGATTACCACGAGTTGAACAAAGAAACGGTGAAGAACAAGTACCCGCTTCCGATGATAGGTGACTTGTTCGATCAACTCCAAGGAGCGGGGTGTTTCTCCAAGATCGACTTATGTTCGGGATACCACCAAGTGAATGTGAGGGGAGAAGACGTCTCGAAGACGACCTTTAGAACGCGTTACGGCCATTACGAATTCCTTGTAATGTCGTTTGGCCTAACAAACGCACCGGCGGTGTTTATGGATTTGATAAATAGAGTGTTTCGACCATTCCTTGACAAGTCGGTCATCGTATTCATTGATGACATACTCGTATATTCCAAGAGTGAGTTGGAGCATGAGCAACACCTTCGAGAAGTTCTAGAAGTGTTGATAAAGGAGAGATTGTATGCCAAATTCTCCAAGTGCGACTTATGGATGGAAGAGGTTCAATTCTTGGGTCACGTTGTCACCCGAGATGGGGTGAAAGTGGACCCCTCTAAAATTGAAGCCATGATCCCAAGAGTCCGTCCGAAATCCGAAGCTTTTTGGGTTTGGTGGGATATTACCGGAGGTTTATTCAAGATTTCTCGAAAATCGCTTCTTCCTTGATAGTTTTAACTCGGAAGAATGTGAAGTTCGCTTGGACCGAAACGCAAGAGAAGGCGTTCCAGATCTTACAAAAGAAGTTGTGTGAAGCCCCAATTCTATCGCTACCTGAAGGATCTGAAGACTTCGTGGTCTATAGCGACGCTTCAAAAATGGGATTAGGATGCGTATTGATGCAAAGAGGCAAGGTGATCGCTTACGCCTCGAGGCAACTCAAAATTCACAAGAAGAATTATCCTACCCACGATTTGGAGTTAGCAGCGGTGGTGTACGCCTTGAAGCTTTGGCGGCATTACCTCTATGGTACGAAATGTACACTCTACAAGGATCATAAGAGTCTAAAATACGTCTTTGATCAAAAAGAGTTAAACATGAGGCAAAGGCGGTGGCTCGAGTTGCTCAAGGATACGATTGTGAGTTACTTTACCATCCCGGTAAGGCGAACGTAGTGACCGATGCGTTAAGTCGGAAGGACTATAGCGGAAGTATTCGAGCTACCCTTTTGAGAATAGAGCTAGTGTCAAGTCTTGTTGAGAAGATCAAGACATCTCAAGTAGAAGCCTTGTTGGAAGAAAATCTTAAGGATGAAGTGATGACAAAGCAACGTTTGATCTTAACGGAGGATAACCATGGGGTAAAGTTGTTCAACGGTCGTGTATGGGTACCCAAAGTTGGGGGGAAACCGGGAATTACTTCTTGAGGATGCCCACAAGTCCAAGTATTCCATTCATCCGGGATGTACAAAGATGTACCGGGACTTGAAGTTGCATTATTGGTGGCCGGTAATGAAACTTGATGTGGCGCGTTACGTGGAGCGTTGTGTGAAGGCCGAACATCAATGACTGTATGGGAGTCTTCAGTCATTAGAGATCCCCGAGTGGAAGTGGGAGCATATTACCATGGACTTCGTGACGAAGTTGCCCAAAACTCTTCGAGGTCACGATACCATTTGGGTAATTGTCGATCGATTGACTAAGAGTACTCACTTTTTGGCTATGCGCGAAACCTTACCGATGGACAAGTTAGCAAAACTCTACATCGATGAAGTAGTTTCGAGGCATGGGGTACCCTTGTCGATCGTGCCGGATCGTGACAGTTGGTTCACTTCGAATTTTTGGGATGGCTTTCAGAAGGAGCTTGGTATGTGAGTAAAGTTGAGTACGACTTACCATCCACAAACCGACGGTCAAAGCGAGAGAATGATCCAAATGCTTGAAGACATGATAAGTTCGTGTGTTATTAATTTTGGGGGTAGTTGGGACTCTCACCTACCTTTGGTGGAGTTTGCTTACAACAATAGCTACCACTCGAGTATCGGAATGGAACCATTTGAGGCGTTGTACGGGCGGAAGTGTCGAACTCCCGTGTTTTGGCTGGAGGCGGGAGAAAAGCAATTCGCTGGACCCGAAATTGTATAAGAGACGGTCGGTAAAGTTAAAGGCATTCGGGAACGGTTGAAATCGGCTCAAGATCGGCAAAAGAGCTATGCCGATAAGAAGAGGCGGTCGATGGAGTTTCATGTGGGCGACCGCATGATGCTTAAAGTGTCGCCATGGAAGGGCATTATCAGGTTCGGAAAGTGTGGGAAGCTGAGTCCCCGTTTCCTTGGACCTTTCAAAGTGCGGGTGGGTTTGTAAGCCTATCAATTAGAACTACCGTCGGAGATGAGCGGGATCCATAACACGTTTCATATTTGTTACCTTCAGAAGTGTTTAGCAGAAGAAGAAAACGTCATTCCTTTTTCCGAGATAAGAGTGGACGAAGGTAACCGATGTGTGGATGAACCCGATGCTATCTTAGAAAAGAAGTCTAAGAAATTGCATCACAAAGAGGTCACTATGGTCAAGGTGCATTGGAGGCATCATCGTGGGGCCAATGTGACATGGGAAGCCAAGGAGGACCTGAAGCGAAGCTATCGTCATCTTTTCGAGTAGTTAGGATTTTAGGGACGAAATCATTCCCAAGTTAGGGAGGATTGTAACACCCCGAGTTTTCTATGTATAATTCTATCATTAAAACTTTTTTTCTTCCTTATTTTAACCTTAGTTATCTTGCGTTTACCATTAGTCGTTAGCACCGTACGTTTGATCCAAGTTTGAATGCTAGAGTTTGGTTTAGTTGGGAAAACTCAATGACTTGCGCGGGTTATTCTGCGGCTTGGAAGCCGCGGCCTAAGCCGCGTAACCCACTAGATGTTTTCAATCTCGAAAGCACGTGCGGGCTACGTCGTGGCCTCATGTCGCGGCCAAAGCCGCGGGAATGCCCCTGCCAAATTTAGTCGAGTTTCTTCCCCTTTTTCTCATTTAATTCCCATCTACCATCTCTACTCTCTCTTTCAAAACCCTCTCTTTCCAACCATCCAAAATTAGGGTTTCACCAACCCAAATCTACCTTATTTATTGCTAGAAGTTGAGTGCATCAACTAGGGATTCAAGATTTGAGCATTTAATCACCATCTCCATTGTCATCTTCTCCAAGGATCAACTAGGGTTTTGGGTTTTCTTCACAAACCCACTTGGTGAGTTCATACTTCCATTTTCCAAACCTTATACAAGTCAAAACATATATTTTAAACTTCTATATATCTCCTTGGTTTTGGATTTATGTTTATTACATTTTGACCTAACTTGAGTTTTGGGAGATTTTGGGGTTTCCAATCACTTTCAACTAAAATGAAGGGTTCCATCTTGTATGACGTAAAATGAAGTATCACTTGCACATTTATGTGAGGCACTTGAAAGAATGTATATAATTTCATTTTATGATTTTTCATTCTTATCAGCAGTTAAACTTGGAAATGTTTATTTGAAAATAAATGGTATTGAGGACTATACGATTCGATTGATTATGGTTGGTCACAAATGAAATTGTGACAAGTCTAGACTATTACTAGTGGATCCATAGGTATTGAGTCGGCTTATATTTGGGATGTATTTTCCCCCTTGTAGCTAGTTGAGACATTGGATCCTCGGAGACCACTTGGTACGATTATGTGGGACCGGTTACTAGCCATGGATCGTAATGTAATCCTAATGAACGAGTATGCCTTGGTTTCCTCGGGTGCCCTCCCCCACATCTTAGTACGGACCGACGTTGTTCGTGGCCATGGATTCCAAGTATTTAGCTCATCACTCGGATTATGGCTTACTTTTGTGTTCCGCTACAATCCTTGGTAAATCGGGTCTCCCCTGTCATCGCAAGATATAATTTTTGGACCGAAAGGTCCTTAAGCGTTTAATATTTCACACTGTAAACTCAACTCGTTTGAAAAGGTTTTATTTCGTTACAACCGTCTGTATTACTTTGAATTATAAATTGTATGTTCTCACTAGGCTTTAAGCGTAACACTTTTTCTCAAATGATGTGTATAACAGGTTTCTTTAGCGGTGGGTTGCCAAAGGTCTGAGTGTCGAGCGTGGGCTTGAGGCATTTTTTAGATGACTAGACATTTGGTGTTTTGGGCATTTAATTGAGCTCCTTATTTTTGGTGATTTGGGTTGACAACCGATGTAATCTAGATAGTACATGTTTAGATTAGTTTGTTGTTGTTGTTTTCCATATTCGTTCGCAGGTTTTGTAAATGCTTATACATTTCCCCTTTTTGGGTGGTTTATTCCAAATACAAACGTCATTTTGCCAAATTTTCAGATTTTCAAATTACTCTAAATTTTAGGGTGTTACAACACATCAGGCAATACGCGCGTCTTGGCCCGCGGCCTCAAAGCCATGGCTAGGCCCGCACAAGCCACTGTTGTCCCTGGCCTAGAGACACGCGCGACTTGGCCCGCGACTTGAGCTCGCGACCAAGGCCGCGGGAGACCATCTGGTCGATTAAAACCCACTTTCTAGGGTTTTCCCTCATTTCACTCCCAATATCCACTTCTCTCTCCCTTAGTCTGATTTTGAGCGCTCAAGGAGTCGATTTTGGAGCATCCATGGAGGATCCACCCTAAAGGCACATGAAAGTTTGGTGTTGGAAGATTGGATTGGAATAACTTTGGGTGGAAGGCCTCAATATCTAAAGTGATAAGCTTCCTTGAGTAATCTAAGCTTTATGTAAGGATCTTTTTGTATCTAAAGGTTTTACTTGTTGTTGATTCATTTCTAGAGTTGAAGAAATGGGTTGTTTGGAAACCTTAGCTCATTGTTGAAGATGACTTGGAAAGGGTGGGATCTACACAAATGGAGGCTATGGTTAGAGTTGGAACCTAGATTTAACTTAACCTAGCGATGTGAGTTCAAGTTGTTTTGTGAAAACGTTGTACATTCCAAAATGTTAATTTTAAAGTGTTTTGTGTTCTACATGAAATTGTTAATTGCTGCTCACTTGATAAGTTTTGATTATTTAGAAGTGTTTCACTTTATAAACTCATAAAACAGACACATTTGGGACTTTTGAGTATTTTGATAAATAAGTCATAAACGGAAGAGTGCTATTAACTTATTGCATGCATGAAGATTATTTGTTAAAATGCATTTTTGTGTTGATCAGGAAATATGAATAAATTGTGTTATTGGAGTTTTGAAAACATCATAGGACGAGTCCTTGGGTTTTGGTCATTTCCGACCGTGTGAACATTTTGGAAAACTTCAAAACTTTGTTTTGAGGGAAAGATGCATTTTAAATATTTCAAAGAGTAAATTCCGAGCATTTGAGCACGTGTCTATGGTATAACCTCGTTTTGGGAAAATGATCCGTCGTATTTTAAGTTGTGTTGGAGTTTGGTTGTGTACTTCGGAACACGTGTTTGTATAAACGTTGGTCGCGTGCGTTTTGTTGCATTTTATTGTTTTTAACAATGAGTCCTTTTGGTGGCTTGAGCATGTGGCTCGACATTTGTTTATGATTTGGGTTTTAGGGACATTTGTCCCGTTTTGATATCTCGACTTAGAGCTTTGGTTGCGATATTGGACGAGGGACTCAACGTAAGGACCATTTATGGTTGAAGTTGATATCCCGTGGGTGTACGTTTAAAGCCACCGAGCCTGACATCCCTTGCGCTTGGAATCAATATGTCCAATGATGGAACACTAGTTTTCCACATTGAGGAACGTTTAGGCATCGGATTGGGCTGTAAGTCCTACGTGCTAGTACACGATATTGGATGGGGAACTCAACGTAAGGACCTTTCGCGGTTGAAGTTGACATTCCGTGGGTGTAAGTTTAAAGCCACCGAGCCTGACATCCCTTGTGTGTGCATGTTTATATGACTAGTCTTAACAACATAAAATGGGGCTTACTTTGTGTATCGTCACATTTTATGGAATCAAGTATCCCCCGTCACTGAAAAGTGTTGTTTTGGGTATTGTGTTTAGTATCCATGTTTTCGGTGACGTTTTACATTTGCGGATTATATATATGATTTATGGGTTGAGTATTACGCCCCACCTGTGTTTGGGTGTTTCGGGATATAAAGTTTTAATCGCGTCTTCATAAATGGAGGATTCAATTTCTATTCACGTTTTGAGTGAGTTTTGGGTTAAATTTAATTTACGAATGAGCGTTTTATATTGGGATCTTTGTCCTTGAAGTAGTTTGGATTGGAAAAACGTTTATATTGGTGTTTCTTTGCTAAAATGCATATTATTGAAAAACGAGTCGTTTTCATACTGGAGACATATCAAATTGAAAGATTATGATTTAAATTGCATTACTTCTTTTCAAAGATATCTTTATCCATGTTGAAAACTCTTGAACTCACTAGGCGTTAGCCTAACCTTTTTATTTATCGGCATCTGCAACAGGTTCCGGTTGGGAATAGTCCTAGTGACACTACGAAGAGATGAGTGCTAGTGGTGTGCTCGAAGAAGTGTTTAACTTAGTGAAGTCTTCTGCATTAGTATTGTGAAGAGCAACTTGTACTGGGGTTAAGTAGCACCCGACTTCAGTTAGGTCATTGCTTAATACTGAAATTTGTTATTGTTGAGGTTAATTATAGAATTTTATATTCGAGGTATATTGAGCTTTGTTATGTAAAGTGGACGTTTTGTTCTTTATTTGTTATTAAATTGAGATTTTTAATTAGTTGTTTTTACCAAATTTGAGGGTGTTACACATTGTATCCACCGTGACACCCACAAATCAGAATTGTTTAACACTTAATCAATGGATCATGGAGATAAGAGGCGTTTGGCGCCGAAGAAACCGAGAACAACAAACGGCGAAGATATCTTCATGGGCTTCTGGATCTACTTTGAATATTTCGTCAAAGATTACCTCTCCTTCTGCGTTGGTGTCTGCTTTTCATTCTACGTCGACATCTACTTTTCCGGATTTTATAGACATATGGTGTGGTAGCTAGAGTTCGATTGGCAAGGGCATGAACAAAGAATAAAACGGGCGGATAATGGTGGTGATCGTGGTTATAGGTACGGTGGTGATTAGAAGTCGTAGAAGATGGGGAAGGAGAGTAGATCGGTCGGGGGTTGTTTCTACTAGAGTTAGGGGATGGCTAGGATTTCGGGAAATAAGAGGGAGTTTTTTTAGGGTTTTAGAAATTATCTATATGAGGGAGAAGAAAGAGAGGCGTGGAGTGAGAGAAAGTAAGGTGTAATATCAAATTATTTAATGAGTTGTTAATTCCTCTTTTACTAAAGTTCCCTTTATAATTATTTAATAAATACTTATTCATTATCTCAAATGCGTGACTCACATTAGATCTCACGGTTATCACAAATTGTCGAGTTCTCATTTGATTAGACACCTATATAGTTATTCATATGGGTTCATATATGTATCTTCAAATGAATTGTTTCAAAGATCCACATAAGAACATTCTCCTATTACTTTTTCACAATATTTAGCCTTTTCGTTTGACCCTCCCACTATATATAATTGAATATTTGGAAAAGAAAATTTATTTCCCAATCAAATATTTATGTTATTTCAAATGCATCAAACATATTTATTTCCTTGGATTTAGTGATATTTATCGAGTCTTGAATCAAAACCAAACTAGAACAAAAAGATCAATAATAATGAACCAAAAATCTGGACTAACTTGAACCAATTTGGTACAGTTGTGGTTATGGCATAAAACCGATTTATGCAATGTCAACAATAACATGAGTTATGTTATGATGTCTCATTAATATTTTGTTGGTCAAATTGTTTGTGGTCTGTAAAACATAAGGATTAATATGTTTGCTCGTTCTGTAAATTATAATATTGTTACCAAGAGGGGTTTTTCCAATACATTCGATATATCATTTCAATTATACTAATTAGTAACGCATATACATGCCTAGGCTTGAAAATAGTCATGGGCGCGTACCGAACTCGGTCGTAAAAGACTTTGTTCTACAAATCCTAGCTAAGTATGACATATAAGTCTTGATATTTCCATTAGGGACCAATTAGGCGAAATTCAAGATGTACCCTAGTCACGCAGGATCATCTAATACTTCATAGTTCATATGTAAAAAGATTAAAATAATCCTAAGTTTTTTAAACTTGTTTTTTAAATGACAGTCTAATTACCTAAAACTTGTATCAATTTTATTTAATAAAATATTTCAATAGATCTAATGTACTGAATCATCTTTTTCTTGTGACATAGTTAATCTTAAATAAGATTTTATTGATCTTAATTTTGAGAACTTTTTTCTCTACAAATGACTGTTTTCTTAATTGTTAATAATAATCTATAAGCAATATATGCATTTGAAAATAAGCTACTCATTTATATAATCAAGTGACCCAATTGGGTTATTTTTTATTTTCAAAAATATAACTCAAAAATCTTAACTCTAAAAATAAATATAAACCATTTATATCATAATATTATTGTATTATGTAATAATTTCAAGAATCAAAGAACTTTTTTTTCTAGATTTTTATCATCTAAACACTCGGTAGATATATTCTTGAAATTGTGCATTCATTCTTTAACTATAATTAATATATTAAACGCTCTCTAATTAAAGGAATTTCAATGTATTTAACAACATATTGAACGGGTTTTAACTTTATATGTAAAACACAAAATTCATTATGAAAATTGTTTACTATAATTAATATATCAGATACACTTAAAAAAACAGATGTTATCATTATGAGGTATTTCGTAATGGCTTCTTTATGTAAGACTTAAACGAGTCTTTGGTAATGGTAGAGAAGGGTGTATGTCATTGAAACTAACCCACAATTTGTGTTAAAAGTCTGAAGTTGATAACCAGGGGGTTTTACACATAGTGGACGGAAAATCATTTAGACTTATGTATATTAAAACAAATATTCATCATGTCCAAGTATTTATAGTCGAGACATTGAAAAAATGATCCATTGTGGCTCTAGATACAAAGATTACGTACACATGTTGATCCTGCAGAGTCGTGTACGACAACCTGTTGATCTACTAGAGTCTAACAAGGTTTTTTCAAAGAAAGTTCAATTGTTTTTGTTTTAGGATTATTGGATTATCAATATGTAACATTTGTTCTTTAAGGAAAGCTAACACTTTCTTTGACCATCCTAAAATAAATCTCAAAAAGAAGATGTGTTTGACCAGATAAATGTCAAGTAGTCGGGCTTTGAACCCCAAACTAAAAAAATTGTAACACGTCTTGAGCTTAAATTCCTTGTCCATTTGTGTTTCTTGGTGGAGCTCAATATAAGCTCGATTATAGTATGATGGAGCATGATGTAGGTCCAATCAGGGGTTGACCTATGAAGCCCCAGTCGGGTCCTATGCATCCATTCAACCGATTTTTGCAAGTAGATTTTTTTTGAGGTATGAAAGGTCTACATGCTAAACTTCGTGGGGTGCTCCTGGATAATAGAAAACACAACTGCATCAACCAGAAAACAAAAACAAAAATCTCACGAAATCAACAAAAAAACTGAAGAAATCCTCGAAATCAATAAAAAAAACTTAAAAAATCCTACAAAACAATGGAATTCGGCTAAAATATATTGGACAATTGTGAGTCTTTTTTTTTGAACGACAAGTTAACACACACACATGCTCCCGGGGTATCCGGGCACCCACTCAAGGGTGCCACCTGACTAATCCCCGTCGACCACGACCCAACCCAAAGGCAGGCCCATGATTTGGATATCGCCACATGCTCTCCACGGGGTTCGAACCCGGTTAGTCAGGGATACCATCCACGAAACCCCCCCCCCCCCCCCCCAAGGATGTTATCAAACCACTGGGCTAGACATGTTATTGATGACAATTATGGGTCTCTGATCACCTTAAAGATGCATCCGTTCGACAAAAATATTGGGTCCACCGTTGGGCCTAATAGTAGTCCGATAGATGTTAATGTATGGATTTAGATTGTTATTTTATAGCACTTGATGTAGGCTCGATAGCAGTTCAATAGTTTTATTGTATGAGTTTGAACTATTCTTTTTTAGCTTTGTGTTTCTTAGTGAAACTCACTATAAGCACGATGATATATATATATATATAGGGGCTTAATCAAATGAGACCCTATTAGATTGTGGTAACTGTGAGATCCAATCTCATCCATCCATCTTTTTTTTTTTTTATAAATGATGAAGGATATTGTAGTCATTTACTAAATTACTTAATATTAAAATTAAAATTATAACAGACAAATTTCAATCAAGGATAAATCAAATATTTTCTATCCTTAATTATCTCAACCAACTAATGATTAGATATTCTTATTTTGATTATTTGATTTGGTCTTCTGGAAATATTTGTTAACAGTATTATGCAATACGATTTCTTATTGATTCATCTCTTCCATCGTTGATTTCTTATTATCCCTTCCATTGTTACGATTTCTTATTGATTCATCTCTTCCATCGTTGATTTCTTATTATCCCTTCCATTGTTGAGGTTGAGTTTTTTTAACAGTAGATTTCAATTCTATTTCTTATTTATTCATATCGTTTCATCCCTTCCATGGTTGCCATTGTGTTTTTTTAACAGTAGCCTGAAATTCTAGTTATTCTTTATCCATCTCGTTATATTTCATTCAATGGATAACGAAAATTCTATAGATTCCAAGTCCCAATGAATTGGAATACAATCACACGGATGTAACTGTATTTCAAAACACTGAGGATTTTGATACTGGGCTTTCACCTTACAAACCACAGGAAGTATTAGTCAATCAAGAACAGAGAGATGTGTATGTGAACCAAGAACAGAGGGATGGATTGCAGTTGTTAGACGATAGTGTATCGTTTGACGTAGACAACGATGGATGCTATCTACCTTATTCCAACAATGTGAATGTTGAAACTACAGGCAAGTTCTTCAATTTCTGTGGGTTATGAGTTGTGTAACTTATGGATTGCAGTTGTTAGACGATAGATGTAACATTTATTCTCACATTGTGATACATTGTGTAACTTATGGGTTATGAGTTGTGTTGCAAATATGAGTTGTGATATTCTGTGGTACATCGGGTTTTACATGTTCTGTGGGTTATGAGTTGTGTAACTTATGGATTGCAGTTGTTGACGATAGATGTAACATTTATTCTCACATTCTGATACATTGTGTAACTTATGGGTTATGAGTTGTGTTGCAAATATGAGTTGTGATATTATGTGGTACATCGGGTTTTACATGGTGTTATGTTTCAACTAAAACAATTCCATTGGTGAAATTTTATGTTTTTTGAATTTGTATTAATATAGCAATTTATGTTATCGTTACATAAATCGACCTATTTTTTTACATATTTGTATACAAAATTTAGTTGGAAGTTTATTTTTATTTTTACGTGTTAGTACGTGGTACATGGGTTTATGTAAGCTCATTTTTCGTAAACACATTCTAACAGGTGGTGGTCAATCAGAAATTCATTCTTTTACCTTTTCCCCCGGCGGAACTAAGTGGTGGACTCCCAATGTTGATGAATCAATGAAACCCGCTATTGGTCTCATATGCTCTTCATTGGATGTAGCCGAATCTATTTACCAGAAGTATGCCGAGATTGATGGATTTAAGGTAAGACGTTCACATCAGAAGACTAATGACGATGGATCAATACAGAATAAGTATTTTGTATGTAACAAGTTTGGGTTACCAACGAAGAAGTCGTTTGATTCCTTGGACCGTCGTAAACGTCAAAGGGAGTTTCGTAACTCGAATGTGAAGAGGACCGGATGTACTGCGTGTGTCAAGTTTCGTTTGGTGAAAGGAACATCAGAATACGAGTGTTATGGATTCGAAGAGCAACACAATCATTTTCTTTTGTGGAAGCACGATATGGGGCTGTCTAGAAAAGCACGTCAAATGAAATTTTCAGATCAACGGTTTGTTCATGATGCCGGTACTTCTAATATTGGTGCTACACGTGCTCATAAGTTACATACATCATTGAGGGGGGGGGGTATGAATATGGTGGTCCAACTGTTGTTGATTACCAGAATTATAAGCGGGATTGTGACAATTTTGTGGGTCGTGGTGATGCAAAGGTGTTGGTTGATTTGATGACCAAGAAGCGGGAGTCGGATCCTAATTTCTTTTTCGCGTACAATTGTATCGGTAGTGAATTACATACTATATTTTGGGCCGACGAGGTAGCGCGATTCAATTATTCTGAATTTGGATATGTGATATCATTTGATTCTACGTTTCGCACAAATAGGTGACTGTAGTTTTACTTTGACTGTTAATTTTTTTTTGGTATTTTTTTTTGTATATTTATATTCATATTTGAAAAAAAAATTCAGGCACTACATGGTATTTGTTCCATTCACTGCCGTCGATAACCATAATTGCAATGTCGTCGTTGGATCTGCTTTGGTTGGAAAGGAAGATATTCCAAATTACAGGTGGTTGTTGCAGGCGTTCCTCAGAGCCCATTCGAAACCACCTATGATGGTCCTCATTGACCAATGTGCCGCAATGAAGCAAGCTATTTCATCTGTGTTTCCAAATGCAAGGCATAGGCTGTGTATGTGGCACATTATGACTAAAGTGCCAAACAAGGTTAGTTTATAATAGCAATGTTGTTACCATCTTTTACTTATTTTATATATTTACATATTGTTATTTCTACAGTTTAGTTATGATCTTCTCTATAACACGACGTTTAAGAAACAATTTTTCAAGTTGGTGTGGAACATTCATATATCCCCTGATGAATTCGAGATTAGATGGAAACGTCTTATTGAGGAGTTCACACTAGAAGATCATTCATGGTTAAAAGATTTGTTTGCTGCAAGATCACAGTGGATTCCAGCATATTTCAAGGAGCTTCCAATGTGTTGTCTCATGAAGACTACATCTAGGTCGGAGAGTGCAAACTCCTTTTTTAATTCATTTTCTAAGATCGGAAATAATCTTTTTCAATTTATGTTGGGTTTTGAATTTGCGTTGGAGAAACAACGTAAGGAACAACGTCGTCTCGATTATAGTACTAGGACAACCTTACCGTATTTTGTTACTCGTAGCAAATTGGAGACGCATGCGTGTGAGGTTTATACACGTTCTGCATTTTTCGATGTGCAACATGAGTTAGACCGGACGGTGTGGTCATGTGCAATTAAGCGTGTGGATACACACGGAGAAGTTGTCACGTATGTAATTGAACATTTAGATAAACGAGTTGCGAAAATTGCAGAGTATACGGTACGACCTCTATGCCTTTCTCTTTAGACATTACATCCAATGAACTTTATTCTTTTGATATATGTTCTTGATCTTATCCGTTTCAATTTTTAAATGTTGTTTAGGTTGTGCGCAATATAGACGAGTCAACAACCGTATGTAGCTGCAATCATTTTGGCCATCATGGGTTCTTATGCAGACATGTCTTTAAAGTGATGTTAAATGCTGGACCTGAAGCCGCCGCCAAAGTCATTTTTTCATGTGTTAATGTAAAATCACTAATGATTTTATTAGTTCTCGTATTCTTTTAAATATGTATTGTTCTCGTTTGAACCCGACTCTCTCTCTCTCTCTCTATATATATATATATATATTAATTTTCTTTATTTAAACACATACAAAACTGAAAACATAAAAGTTTGAGGAAGATAAAAATAAGCAGTTACTCCATTTTTTCGAGCCCACCTCAAAATAAGTCGATCCACTAAATAAGTTGTTATGAAAGAACAAACATTTGTACAACTTTGAGTACACGTTTTTTCTTTGAGCAAGAGGTTTGAATATATCTTTAAATACATTCAATATAAATGTCTTGCAATAATATATGAATATTAATCGAAAACACAAATTTGAATATATATTAAAAGAAAAAGTTAGCACAAAAAGATTATAGACATCTTGATTTTGTCATTTTGTAGATTTGTTCATTGAAAAGTATAACTACACTGTAAAATATGATATTTGTTCGACAGAGATATCCGTATTTTACATATTTGTTTATTGATATATGTATGCTTCATATTCGTATTAAATCCAAAACATTGTATAATTTACAAATTATCAATATGAGTGCACATACAACATATTAAAATATAAATTGAAAAATAATTAAGAATTTATAAAGTATCTGACGAACCTATCAAGTATTATATTCTAAGAAATATGTTTTCATTTAACTATTAATAAATCAATTTGAACTGTTTGATCAATTGAACCGAGTTCCACTTCAGGAAACTATCGAGTGACTATAAGATCCATCAACTATATATTCAAATAAAAATATTTAGTTACGCTTAATGAATTAGCACATGATTGGTCAATTGACCATTGTTTTACTTGTGTTCTTTAGGTGTTACATATCGAGCATGTAATGAATACAAAATTATCAAGATCATATTTGATTGGTTTGTTCTAACTGATAGTGCTCGATTGAGTTTGATTGTTAATCGATACATTCATAAACATCCGTACATTAGATATACATTGATAAACAGGGTTGGGTTCCAGTGAGAAGTTGAGGTTAACATGAGAAGTGGTTATCAACCAATGGATGAGAAATTGATGCACATTACGATGAGATGCACCGCCATGCACCGGATCAATTCCATTCTAAGCCGCAATTCATAGGAGGGCATTTGATTAAAAGTGATGAACGGTTCAGATCCACATCTCACGTTTCTCACATTAACCTTAACTTCTCACACGATCCTTCGCCTTGATAAACATTCGTTCATTCCTAAGCAAAACATGTGCATTGGCTAAATGTTGTTCAAAAATGCCCTATAACATTCAACAGGAGAATCAAGTTTTACAACATACAATATAAGCTATTAGTAAATTTGCGTTCAAAAACAGTTTTACAATAATAACATACTGAGTCAATGTTAACTGAAACATGTGGACGACTTCATGTACCATTTTGTTAAACACAAGCACCAATGGTCAAGGTCTTAGGCCCTTTTGATGTTTTACTACCACTAGTGCATTTCTTGTAGTCCTCTTAGATGGATTGTTTCGCTAACTCGACTTTTCATTCATCTTGATTTTTTATTGGGTCATCTCCAACATCAGTTATTTAAGCAGATTCAACAACCTTACTTATGACTACCTTTGTTTAAGAAAGAGATGGGGAATATTAGGGAATTTTGGGAGGGGTTTATACAGGGTATTATATAGTGTTTGCTTTTGTGAGGATGTTTAGGGTAGTTATGCATATGCTTCATTTTTGTTCAAAATAGTTTGATACATGTATGTAAAACTATCAAACGAACTACCATCGAGCCGACGTTGAAATAAAAGATTTTAATATTAATGTTTTCATCAATCAAACAACGTTTAAAGAGTAACTACCGAATGCATCCACCATTATATAAAATAAAATCGACCAAATAACTATGGAAAATGAATTAAATCGACCATTAACATTAATCGAATCCATCACAATATTCAAATAAAATCGACCAAATAACCATTGAGAAAGTATTGAATTGACCATTAAAATTAATGGAGTAACTATTGACTCACATACAAAATCGATCACTAAAATTAATCGATAACTTAGGGTGTGTTTGGTACGCAGACAGGACAAGATGGAACAGGACAGGACGGAACAGATTACATCACATAAAACTAATTTACATCACTAATACATAGTGCAATGGATTATCAAAAACATAAAACTAATTTATCACGATTGGATTTTGGATATCGAAATCAAAACCCAAATTTTAAGTTTCGGATTTTAGGTTGGTCGGGTTTCGGATTGATATCGGTCGGGTTCAGGTATTATATGATGCAAAAGTTATATATAAATTCAATCGTTTTTTTGGATGAATACAATCGATTGAAAGATTGATGAAATCGATAGCAAGTTTAAAATTTAGAAAATATTTCAACAAACTATAATTTACGATTTTCAAAAAATAATTAGATAAATAAATATATATATATATATATAGTATTTAAAATATAGATTTATGTTATTTCGGGTTTTCGGACGGGTTGGGTGGCCAACGATCAAACCCAATCCGAACCCAGATATCCTCCCAAATGTCGGGTTTTGGATTATCGGATTTCGGGATATTCGGGTTTTGCAAAAACACCTTATTTTCGGTTCGGATGCGGATTCGGATTTCCGACTATTCGGGTTTTGCCCCTTACTTGGAGGCGTGGATGATGAGAATACATGTTTTATGTTTTTGTTTTTAACAAAGAGTATATTAGTCAAAATATTGTTGTTCTACTTAGTTCCAGGGGGTTGAAGTTTGTTCCACTTAGTTCTAGCGTGTCCCACATATGGTCACGCCAAACATGGGACAAGCCTGTTCTGTTCTGTGCTGTTCCACTCTGTTCTGCATACCAAACGCACCCTTAGAGAACCTATAGGTACAACTATTCTAAGTGAAAATAGCTTTTAAACCTAAGAAAAATGTCCACTGGGATGCAGAAGTTGCTACTTGCTCAAATGGATTTATTTTTTAACATTCATTGTTCCAACATGAACGATAAAGTGAAACAAACAACGGCCCATTTGATAAAATAGAACAAATTTCATAAGAGGATATAAAAAAGAATCCATTTTCACATAACTTTATCTTGGTTATAATCTCATGTAGACCTTCTACACTCTCCAACTTTTGTACCAACTCTTTGTAGCAAAAACATTGTTCGTCTTACATATGTTGAAGCCCCGAATGACAAAGGAAAACGTCCTTAGCAACTTTCTTAGCCTCCTTATAATTGAGGTCCTCTATTGTTGGGCCATCAACACAGGTGAGATGATCAACTAGTTTTTCATCGCCCTCTTTGTTATCGTTATTGCCATCAAGCACATATCAAGCTCAATTGAGTATGTATTGAGAACGTATCAAAGACTATCGAGCTCCATTGATACTAGACTATAATAAGCATGTCGAACAACTAATCGAGTTTCTATCTATTTTGATTAAAAAAACATGTAATACATTCATGATGAGTCAAAAAAACCAAAATCAATGGTTATGAAATAATATTTACATTAAAAAACTTATCTAAAATTTAATTATAAAATCTATCACTAAAACTCAAAGAAACAAATCTAGAAATTGAGGTTTAAAAGTAAGGGTTTGCGGGTTCAAACTTTAGAGTGAGAAGCAGAAGAGTGCATCTTCAATAGATTTTCTGTAATTTCTTTAAAATAGAGAATCAATAGTTCAAGTCTCTAAACAAAATCACACTTAACTTGAACATATTCTCTATTTTGGAGATTTAAGTACTAATTATATTATTAAAATATTCGATAAATTTATCATTCCAATATGCTTTTAAAAAAATTATACAAAATAATAATACATAGAATCTCATTGGTGGAAAAAATTAAAAAATCATTTCTTTCTCTTCAACTTTAAGTTTTAGAAAATCTTTAAACTTGAAATTTTCTATTGTTTTATCTATTTTAAATAACAATATAGAGAATATGTTTGAGGCAAAAAAATGAATAAAATATCTATTTTAAAAATCTGTTAGAGATGTTTTGAACCTTCTTTATACAGAATGAGGTATCTTCGAAAGAAGACAATTTTGAAGCATATTTCCAATAGTTAAATTGTATAAGGCCTAATCAATGTCCTAAATGGCGTGAGATGTGACGTAGTGGCGAGGCTAAGCCTCAAGCCTTAGAAGTCACAAGGAGGTCATGACATTTTTCAAGTCGTGACTTATGGCGGTAAATCTCTATATCATATATAATAAAGTAAGTTCACTTTTGGTCCTAACGTTTGTCACTTTCCACAGTTTTCGTCCCTCAACTTTATTTTAACAGATTTGTTCCTGACGTTTGTCAATTCCCAACAGATTTCGTCCCTCGGTCTAACGGTCGTTAACTTTTTCCGTTAAATCCAGTTTAATGAGGGGTATTTTAATCATTTTCTATATTATCTAGATTTTTATACACACTCTCTATTAAAGAAAAGGTCTTCCCTTTTTCATAATACCAACGGTAAGCATCCTGCTCTCTCTCGATTTAAATTTTTTTGGAAATATTAGCTGATATATTAAATATAAATGATGAACATAAATCCAACAAAAAAAACTCAGATCTGTGCTATGGAAACAAATTTTCGGCCAAATCTTGTAAATCTTCAAGCTCTAGCCAAACCTGTACCTAAACCCATGCCCACCCTCATCATCTTTGCTCATCGATAAACCCAAACACCTTGAACCCCTATTTGCTCCACCAATGAACTTCCCAACAAACTGTTGCGAATGAACTGCCACTAACTCAATGCCACGGATGAACTCCCCCACCCATTGCCACCAGTGAACTCCCCCACCTACTGTCAATCATAAAACTCAAACAAGGAACAAAAGCAATCTCAATTTCATGTGGTGGAAACACTTGGATCTTGATTTTCTAGTGGTGATCGTGGTTGGAAAATACCCACTAAAGTGGGGTTTTGATTTCTTGTTGGTGGTCATCCCCGATGATTTTGTCTCCAACAACGCCATCCATTTCATGATATCGTCGTTCCCGATGATCGATCCCTCTCATCTCCGATCATCTTGAATTCAGTGGCAACCTATTTCACTCAAACCACTGTCTCTGGTTACGTTTCTATGGTATAGGGAAGAGGATGAGTGAAGGTAACTGTAGATCCCAGAAACAGTGCAATCACAAGATAATAATAATAATTACTAAACAATGATTGAACTACAACTGCTGGTCATATGATTAGATTTATCAGTAAAGGGTTTAAGGTTTACAGAGAGAATTTCAATAGGATTGGGTAAACCTTCTAATGACCATTGACCTAGAAAACTAGGTTAAGAAAACATTATAAATGAGGCGTGCAAGCCCTATGGGCCCAAAAGCCCATTAACAGAACAACTTTCAATAAATTACATTTTTCACCCCGAACTTCTATTTAACAAACAATTCACCCTAACAATCTCCCCCTTTAAATTGAAGTTCGTAATCTCGCCAGTTGGGAACATATGTCTTTCGAAATCCGAAATTGATCTTGAAATATCTCATTGACGTCCTGTACTCCAGCCGTTCTTTGATCTGGCCCAAAGCTTTGAGAACAAGGCATTTGTAATTCGGATCCAAAGGTTGGATCGCTTTGTCATCTTGATCAATAGAGCGCTTCATCTTGTCTCGAAATAACATCAATGTACCATCGCAGAACCGTGCAATCTGACTAAATCAGAAGAATCGTGTATCACCTTTACCATTTACGTAAGTCATGCCAAGTTCTGGAAATTTTACCACCGTAGGTACATTCTGAATATTTGAAGAAAGACTGAGATCAGGCTTGAGCAGATTTATCTTCGATTTATTGCTTTCCAACCCAATATGGAAGTCTTCAATGGATGGAAGTTTCATAGCACTCTTCATGTATCTCTTAACAGCTTCCAGTGCATCTGTAACTTCTCCTGGTCGAATGGTTCTGGTCTTCAAGTCTCGGAGCAGAAATAAAAGATCTGGTAACTCAAGACTTCCAAAGTCAGCTTCAGAAAACTGCCATTTACTGCCATCTTCTCTGGTCACCTCAAAATAAGAATACTGTATGCTCATGTAGCGGCAAGAGTAAATCTGATCAACATATCTGATTCTGAGCTTTGTCCTGTCAATGCCTTTTATGAGACTTTTGTATATAAAAACATGTTAGCGTTGCTTCTTTCTGTTTGTCATTGACTGAAGACCATGCAAGACGACCTCATCGTACGGGCGGATCTAATGGAAAAAGAGATGTTTCTGACTTTCTTCAAGAAAAGGAACATTAATTCCGACTCTTTCCCATTTCAATGGAGGAACTGGCTGAGTACTTTCTATTTCGTTAATTGGTGAGGCTGGCGGAGATTATCTGGGATGATTTGTCTGAGGTAGATCAGGATGAACTGACAAATAAGTCAGAAGAGGCATACCGGCAGAAGATTGTTCGGCTGAATGGTGATCTTGAGCCACATTTTCGAAATTTAACAGCTCATCGATTTCGACTTGAAAGACTACCAAAGCTTTTTCTGTGCTGACCGGTTCTTCTGAATGATCTAGATCTGAATAAGGATCAACAATAATTTCCCAACTGTCTGGATTATAAGATGAACCTCTATCATATTCCTCGGGCTTTTCAATCGTTGGATTGACGTCGTATGGCACTAAATCCATTACCTGATCTTGGGCCTGACCCTGTCCTTCGTTTGGAGTACCTGAACCCATTTCTGTCAGTCCCTGTACCGTAACCACTGCCTGTACTGGCTCGGGCTCAGATGTACGTTGACGCTTCTCCCCCTCATGGTGATCAGGATCATCCTGGTCATCATGTTTGTGCTTGAGCCCTTATACCTGACTTCGGAAGGTTTCTTCCAAAGATGACACCCTTTCAGTCAGTGCAGATATAGTTTGCTGCATAGACTGAATAGTGGCGGTTTGGTGCTGGAAGGCTTCAGGAGTTATAGTGGGTGGGGGTGTAGGTGTAGGGGTTGATGCTTGAGATCGTAGGAGTGAGATTAGGTCTGCATCTTGGGATGGTTTAATTTGGGATTAGGCTAAGAATTTGGCCAGGAGCATGGATTTGAGGTCACCTATGGAGAACTCGGTGGGTGGAGGTGGTGTTTCAGGCTCAGGCATAAGGGTTTTACCTTTGATCATTCGCTTCAGAGCATCTACCTCCTTCTTCATTTCTGACCGCATGATAGAATGGACAACCTTTAGGGCGCCGTCCAGAAACTCCCTTGAGACAAACTCAGGAAAACTAACACCTGGGTCACTCAGACTTCTAGTTGTGGTAGCGACTGTGGAAGTCATACCGCCTACATTCACAGTTGGCGTGATGATAGTTGTGATAGGACTTCCACCCAATCCTCGTAATCCACCAATAGGTAGAGTTACTATGGGTGTTCCGGCTGGGTCACTAAGACGTCCAACAGTAGCCGAAGTATGGACTCATGTCCTAGTCAAAGAAATAATTTCATCAATTGGCTCTAGACGATGTGCACAGAAAGAAGGCGAGGACTAGGGCAGTTGTCCTCTGGTTTCAATACCGGAACTCTCCAAGTGACAGACAGGTAGAATATGTGTTGAATCCCTGTGAGAAACCGAAACCAACATCTGTTGAGAGATGTCGGAGTGGCTGGGTGGGGTGTGCAATTGCGTTGCTAGGTCCACGACGGCTTCTTCAATACCCTGTCTCAACACATGAGACTGGGTAGCAGATGTGGCTACCTGGCTAATAGTGGCTAGAGAAGGTTCAACCTGAGGTGGTTGCCTCATCACTCGTGTACACTCAAAATTATGTTTACTCTTTCTTTCCCTCTCTCTATTTACTTCTTCATTTTCGACTTGAACTCCCTCCGCTCTTCTTATGTCTCCGGGTGAGGGTTGGTCATCGTCACCATCAGAGTCAGATGACTCGTCACTTAGTTTCGTTGACTCGGTTTGAGATTCAGATGGGGTGGTGGACTGGTCATCGGCATCATCAGATTCGGTGTGGGAAGAGGAATGGATCTGATCAGTTTCTGTCGCGGTATTCTCTTCCGAAATCTGAGAATCAGTCTGTGGTGGGGTAGGTGATCGGCGAGAAGTGCTGGTCTCGCTTGGTCTAACGGCACTATCCGCTTCAGTTCCACTTACAATATTTTCTCTTAACACAGCCGGTCTGGGAGCCCCAAGTCTCCGGACTCTTCCTCCTCTCGTGCGTGGACCCTCACGCCTCTCAGGTCGTGCTCCCTGGGGAGGTCCTTCCGGTTCTGGATGGACCATATGAGCAGGTATACCGTGTGTGCGTCTATATTCTATCACACTCAGTGCCGTTGGACAAGCGTAGGCCAGTAAACCATCAGGGATACGTCTAGTGACTATGTTGGTGATTTCATTTCTAGTCGGGAGACGATGATTAGGATGGTGAGGACATACCGAATGAGAGGAGCGTCGATCTATCGTGGGATTGATCTGCATGTAGTTCCGAATGAAGATCTGAAGAAAACACATAAACGGGATGAAGTTTCGTCATTTTATTACGTTGTCTCGGATCTTTTGGTCTAGCTCGAACCATAGAATATCGGCGTAGTTTGTATGTCGGTGGAATGCAACACCGTGAAAGAGACGCAGTAAGTTGCCAATAGTCTGATCTATGCCCTTGGTGATGGTAGATAAGCATCTGCTGAGAAATGTGAATAGAGTGTACCATAGAGGTGTTAAGTGCCGGCGGTTGAATGCTGAAGGGAAAGGGAGAGGCACCGCATATCCCAGAGAGTGGATATCTGCACACAACATGGAATCTGAGACGATGGGGTAGAAATTGTCTCTTCCCGGAAAGGAGTCAGTGGTTGGTAAGCGAAGAAATTGTCGAAAGAGCTCATTTGTGAGAAGTATCTGCGTGTTGTCAATTCTGGCCTCCAGATGGAATCCATCTTCTTCTTCAATATGCGTGAGAGATTTCCAGAACTGCTGGAGATACAGTTGAGGAACATCAGCAGTTTCCGTGAGAGTATACGAGAGAGGGTGGCCTCTGAGGATCTCAATGATCACCTGGTTTTGGCCTTTGAGCTGGGAGAAGTCCAAATGGAAGGTGTTTGGAGTGAGCGAGAGGTATTGATCGGGATGGATCAATGCGGCATCAGTGATTGGATCAATTTCCGGATTCGGATTCTGAGCCATGGTACCTGTTAAGATAAAATATATTAGCACTTTGGTACAACTGAGAGCAAGGAATCCCGTTATATTTAGTTGGTTCGTGGGCTGAAATGCATGTCACTTTGGAACAAGTTCCAAGTACAAACCAAATGGGAAGATAATACTTATGTGAAACCAATATATAAAAGCATCAAAAGATTTGAACACAGGTGAGCATTTACTAAACAAGAAACTTGAAGAGTCCCAATCTCAAAATTTAACATAAGTAAATGTGATCCCGGGAGATCAGGACCCGGGGAGTATATGAACCCAGGAGATCAAATGTTAGGACCCGGGCACACAAGTACCGGGAGATGTACGGTATGGCCCCGGGGTTTCGAGGTCCAGAGGATGGTCATGGTTCACGACCCGGGGCGGCTGGGAAACAATGGACCAGGAGCATACGGTCCAGGAGTGTCTACAGCGTGGGGCGGACCGGTATGTTGAGTACCGGGCGGTCCCGGGGGTCTAGACCAGGCGGTCCCGGGAGGTCAAGCATCGGGCGGTCCTGGGAGGTCAACCACCGGGTGGTCGATGGAAAACCTTTACATCTGGGAGATTACTAGACCTGGGCCGGGAGATGTCGTCCCGGGAGTGAGGACCCCAGGAGTTGGTCAAAGTATCGGGGAAAACCATCGTGTAGAGAATCCACATACCGGGAGGGGCCGAGAGATATAGTACCGGGAGTTCACCGATCGATATACACCACACAAATAAAATTAAATAAAGATATAAGTCGTAAATCAAACCAATAAAGGACAATGGAAAACAAAGAAATAAGCTCAAGCAAATTGTGACCAACTCATTGACAGATTTGAACCCTTACTCCCACAATCACAAAATTGAGCACATAATCAGATCAATACGATTGATTGAACTCGTAGGCAAACATAGCCCGATAAAATAGCCGAAGTCGAAAGGCGGTGGAGTCGAACACCCAACTTCGTCGACCTCGGTGGAGGCCGATGATGGCAAAGCCCTAAACCCATGGATCTCACCACCGACCATGGCGATGGCGTGCCAAGACCCCAATCGACCGAGGTGATTTGGAGTTCGAAAACCTAACTTGGGCTGTGAGAGTCGTTGAAAACAGAGTGGTTTGGGGCGATTGAGTGTATCGCCGGGTGCCTTGGTGGCGGCGGCGGCGGTGGCGATAGGTTGACCAGGGGGCGGGCTATTACAGAGAGCTTAAGAGAGAGAGAGAGAAAACGTACCTGTGCGTTCGTCGATTGAGTGAGAGAAAGATAGAGAACTGGGAGTTAGAGAGAGATTAATCTATAGAGAGATTAAGCGAGGAGAGAGACCGGGAGAAGAGAGAGATGGATAATTTTAATGAGATATTTGAGGTCTCGGGATCTCAAACCCCCGGGCTAGGTTTAAACCCGCCTTGGGCGATGGGGATACCGGGTGTCCCGGGTTCTGGGTAACCCGATTTGAGACCAAATAAAATTTAGAGATCGAAAATTAACAGAAAAATAAAGATAAAGAAAGGCACAAAGAAGTTTTAATGCTCCTCCTCGAATAGAAAGTCGTGTTTCCACAAAAGTGACTCTCTCCCTTGATGTGAGCGATTATATAGAAAAAATTCACCTACTGAGATACAAAGCACAGAGAAACTTACCTGTTCCTTCTCTGAATGAGAACGATAAAACTTACTGAATGTCACGCGGCGTGACTCCCCCTTAACACATGAACAGGCCGAAAACGATACCAGGAATGACATAAGCTTTGATCAACTGAACTAATTAACTGAAAGAGGAAATGAAACACAACAAAATGAAGAAAAAAGGAGACACACGAAAATAGAAACGAACGAAATCTAACTTATTAATACAGAAGTTTGAAACTAGCACAGGACTTGACGAGTAAAACGCAAAAACCAATGACTGTTGACTTGAGCATCCAGAGACGAATCACTGGATCATTAAGTCATAGTCATTGGTTATTGAATAAGACTCGTATAGGTCTGTATAAGGGTCAAACTTTCAGATTAAGCATGCCTAGCTTGGACACTAGATATTGAAAGCGTTTTTCGTCCAAGGCTTTGGTAAACAGGTCTGCTATCTGATGTTCTGTAATAACAAAGTAGAGTTCGATTGTACCTCTTTCCACATGATCTTTGATGAAATTATAGCGCACATACATGTGTTTCATCTTCGTGTATTGGACGGGGTTGCTAGATATAGCAATTGCACTCTTCAAGTCGCAGTATATGGGGATCTCCGAGTAGTAGAATCCGTAGTCTTTTAGTTGGGTTCACATCCAAATCACCTGCGAGCAGCAACTGGCGGCTACTACATACTCGGCCTCAGCGGTAGAGGTTGAGACGCAGTTTTGTTTCTTTGATGCCCAACTGACTAGTCGATCTCCCAAGAACTGGACATGACCCACATGTTTTTCCGATCTAGCATGTTTCCGGCATGGTCAGCGTCTGAATAAGCCGTCAACTCAAAACCTGTCTCTTTCGGGTACCACAAGCCAATATCAGCAGTACCTTTTAAGTAACGAAATATACGCTTAACCGCTATTAAATGAAATTCTTTTGGTTTTGACTGAAATCTTGCACACAAGAATGTCAAAAACATAATGTCTGGTCTGCTAGCCGTCAAGTACATCAGGGAACCAATCATACCTCTATAAGTCTTAGAATCCACGTCCTTTCCATCAGGATCAGAATTTAGCTTAGTACTTGTAGACATAGGCGTCTTCATGGGTGCAGAATTTTCCATCTAGTATTTCCGAAGAATATCCGAGATGTACTTAGATTGATTTATGAAAATTTCTGTGGCTAATTGTTTAACTTGAAGACCCAGGAAAAAATTCATTTGACCCATCATACTCATTTGAAAATGTTTGCTCATGAGGACTGAGAAGTTATGACAATACTTGGGGTTTGTTGAGCCAAAGATTATGTCATCGACATAGATCTGTACAATAATGATATCATGCTTTTCCTTTTTAATAAACAAGGTGGTATCGATCTTACCTTTGGAAAATCCAGCTTTAATTAAGAATGAAGAGAGTGCATCATACCAGGCTCGTGGTGCTTTCTTGAGACCATATAAGGCCTTGTCAAGAATGTAGACATGATGTGGTTTGTCAGAACTCACGAAGCCTTCAGGTTGCGATACATCAACTTCTTCCTTGAGAACGCCATTCAGAAAAGTTGTCTTCACATCCATTTGAAACACAATGAAATTCTTGTGGGCGGCGTAGGCAAGGAACATTCGAATCGTTTCAATTCGAGCAACTGGTGCGAATGTCTCATCGTAATCAATTCCTTCTTGCTTGCGATATCCTTTGGCTACCAGACGCGCTTTGTTTCGTACTACGATTCCATATTCGTCCTTCTTATTCTTGAAGATCCATTTCGTCCCAATCACCGTCTGGTTCTTTGGCCTGGGAACAAGTCACCACACTTTGAGGCTCTCGAATTGATTGAGCTCCTCTTGCATAGCTATTACCCAGTCTGGATCATTTAATGCTTCAGAGACGGTTGAGGACTCGATGCGGCTATGGAACGAAGAAAAGAACAGTCATTTCCGGTAGCGGATCGAGTCTGAACGGGTGCGTTGGGGTCGCCTATGGTATGATGTAAGGGGTGAGCTCGTGTCCACTTGGTGGTATGTGGGAGAGGTTGATATGTCTGTTGGGAAGTATCGGGATCCACATAACCACCTGGGGGTAGATCTTGAACTGCTTCGAGTTACGATGACCGGTGAAGTGGAAGCTCCTGTGTTGGATTCGTGCGAGTAACTGAGGACGACTCAGCAGGTGATGTATCTGTAATGGCTTCTGGGATTGCCGGAGATGGAGTTTCTTAAACAACTCCAGCAGGGGTCGGCTCAGGAGCTACTACTGTTGCCGGTGCTTCAGTAGTAGCTTGAGTGGTCGAATGTAGAGGAGCACACGAGCTTGATGATTCTGATTCAGTGACAGTAGGAGTGGGCGCATCAGACGACGTTGATTTACTTGATGCGGATGGACCAGTGACAGTTGTCACGTCTAATGCTTGAACTGCAATCCTGTTACACGGTATATCATTCGACTTAGGAGTAAAATATTCATCATAAAAATGCTCAAAAAGTAAATCCAAATCTGAAAGATTAGCTTGTGACGTAGACGCTTGATCTGAATTATCAGGAGATTGTGTAGATCCTGGACAAAGTTGTCCAGAAGCTAACAAACCAGTTAAAGCGGGTTCTGAACTGAGTTGTTCAGAAGCCATATCAGCAGTCTCGTCAAAAGTCACATTCACACTTTCAACGATGGTCTTCATCAGTTTGTTGTAGACTTTGTATGCTTGAGCTTGAGATGAGTATCCGATGAACACTCCTTCATCCGCCTTTGGGTTGAACTTGCCGAGATCGTCCTTGTTGTTCAATATAAAATACATGCACCCGAATGCATGGAAATACTTGATGTTCGGGATGCGATTGTTGATGACCTCGTATGGCGTCTTGTTGAACCGCTTGTTGATGATAGAACAATTTTGAGTGTAGCAAGCGTTTGCAACTGCCTCTGACCATAAGAAAAGTGGGAGTTTGGACTGGGATAACATCGTGCGTGCGGCTTCAACGAGAGTTCGGTTACGACGTTCTACTACCCCATTTTGCTGAGGAGTACGAGCAGCTGAGAAGTTGTGGGTGATGCCCACTGAGTTAAGATAGCCGTCAAGAACTTGATTCTTGAACTCTGTGTCGTTATCCGTCCTAATGGTCTGAACTGATTTATTAAGATTAACTTGAACTCTCTTCAGATGTGAGATGATCAGTTCGGGAGTTTCATCCTTGGATCGAAGGAATTTGACCCACGTGTATCGAGAGAAATCGTCGATCATGACCAAAACGTACTTCTTGTGGTTGATAGTCTGAACGCGCATTGGTCCACACAAATCCATGTGGATGAGTTCGAGGGACCGTGAATTACTTGGAGAGCCTTTAGGCTTGTGATAAGCCTTCTTCATCTTCCCCATTTCGCAGGCGGCACATAGGTGATGCTTTTCGAACTTGAGATCTGGCATACCTTTTACGTGTCCGTCGAGCACCAACTTGTTGATGTTCTTGAAGTTCAGGTGCGAGAGTCTACGATGCCATAACCAATTTTGTTCGGTTGAAACTTTGGACATCAAACAAACTTATTTTTATACTTTCAGAGACGAGAGATCAATCGTGTAGAGATTGGTATGACGTGTTCCGGCTAGCAATTGTTTTCCATCTTCAGTCCGCACACTGCACCGTTTGGCTTTGAAATTGACCTCTAGATTCTTATCGCAAAACTGACCAATGTTGAATAAGATGTGACCAAGACCTTCGACGTAGGACACCTTCTTGATGGTGAGGTTGTCCTTTACAATATCTCTGTATCCCAAAATTGGAGAATAGTGATTATTTCCAAAACGTACATTCCCACAAAATTTCTCGGTGAACTTCGTGAGAAGCTCCTTTCTTCCGGTCATGTGTTTGGAGCATCCTGAATCTAAATACCACACATGACCGTTCTGCAGAACAAGTTAAGTCATTTTAGGTACTCATTCGTAAATGGGTCCTTTGGGGTTAGAAGTAACACCCGTCTGGGAGACCCGTTTCAACGTGGGTCTGTTTCTACGGCGTGGTGTATCAAACTTTGAACGATAATTGAAAACATGATAAGAACCAAACCAATCAGATGCATATCTACGATCAACAAAATCATTCAACCCACAGTAGGAACAACAAACACAATCATGAGACAGTTGATGTAATTGTTGAATTGAATAAACTTTCAAAGGAAACAATCCATTACGTTCAACCAAAGCATTAGAATTTAAAACATCATGACTGTTATTGTTTTTTCTAGAACTCAAAATTGGATTAACTGATTATGTCTTCACCGTGCTCTCCTTAGACTTGTTAGCTACCCACTCGTATTTGAATTCTTTCCTTCGACCAAAAGTATCTGAAATACCGTTAAAACTCACAGTCAGAAGATTTGATTTTGAGGATTGTCCCTTGTTAGAGCGACCGATCTTTTTCTTTTTCTGTGAACGTCTTTTGGATTTAGATTTATATTTAGAAGAATTGTTCACAGAAGTGTTTTGAGGGGCAGATGTGGAACATTCGCCCTTGTAAAATTGTACCGGAGGCTCACAAGTTGAATTCAGAAAATCAACATGACTTTAACTGAAGAATTTGTGCTTTTCAAAGGATCATGTGCGGAAGCATGTTGAAAATCAGAATGGTGATTCATTATGAAATACTTTAACTGAGGCCCCTTTCCCTTTTCAGAAGATATTGGTGAAGAATCACCCAGAAAATCTTTACAAGAATAGGTGTCTGAGGGCAGAGAAGAACGTTCTGATAGATTGATTATCTCCCCTTGGAGCTTTTCTTGAAGATAGTTGAGAAGGCAAATAGTTGAGAAGTAAGCTTGTTTATCTCTGTCTGAATATATTCTTTTTCCTCCCTAGATACAGATTCCTTTTGATCGGAATTTAGGCACTCAAGTTTGGATAATAAGTTTTGTTTTTCCTTTTGAAAATTAGCTCTCTCCTGTTCAAATGACTCTTCTAGATAAACAATTTTCTTTTCTAAAATCAGAGGTGGAACATAGATTTTGTAATCCATCGATTCCTCCTCAGGTTCAACGGGTTTTGAATCAAGCTCAACCTGAGAATGGCTTTATAAAATAGTCATTTGACAGAAAGCGGGGTTTATCGGTGTTATATGACGCATTTAATGAGTCATAAACTAAAGGAAGTTGCATCATGACAGTATTTTTCCTTCTCAAAGTTTCCAGTTCTGGATCCTCATTATCAAGTATCTTGGTCCATCTGATTTTGTACTCTGGGTAGGTCTTGTCCAATCCCAAAAATTCGAAAGCGTATAACGTGGGAACTTTGGTCAAGGATTTGTTCAGATAATGTAGGTTATCGTAACCGAAACCCGTTGCTGAATATTTGAATTCTTTAGGTGCGTTCAGATGAATCGTTTGATCAGTTTGACCGATTTTATAAAGTTTCAGTTCGAGATCCTTTAACTTGTTAGTTAACAGTTTATTTTCATTTTACAAGAAACACTTTTACTAACAATCTCAATTTTCTCATTTTCTGACATACGAAGCTTGTAAGTAAGATCATCTACTTTGGTCTTTAACTCTTTTGATTCTTTTGAAAGACTCTCACACTCTTCCTTTAGATTAGAAATTTTGCACCAGTTTCTAGAAATTTCTATGCTTTGTTTTCCAAGCTTTTCAGATTGTGATGACACACGAGTCTTCAAGGAGGAGATGAGGTGAGAATTTTCTCTATTGGTTTGCTTGTAGGAGTCTAACTTTTGCACAGTGATTTACATTTGATCAATTAAGGTTTTATGGATAGGAGCACATACCTGACAGGTGGAATCGCGATCATCATCGTCTGTATCAGACTGTGTCGACTGCTTACCCATGAAACACATATGAACTTCTGCATCATCTTCATCTTCATCAGACACGTAGAGCTAATGGTCATCTTCTGCCAGGAGAGCTTTATTGGATTCCTCTTATTTGGCCAACAACATCTTGGCCTTGTAGTATTCGGAGTTGCGAACGACCGGCTTACAGCATTCTTTGGCAAAGTGACCCAAACGACCACATTTATAACATTTGATCAGCTCGTCCTTTGATTTCTCATCAGGCTTCTTCTCAACCTTCTTTCCTTCATCAAATCGTCTTTTCCCTTCATACTTATCCTTATGATCATGTCGTTTGAGAGGAGTAGTGGAGTATCTCTGATTATTTGATGATGACTTTTTGAAGAACTTCTTTTTTTGAAATGCTTGAGACAAGAACATCACATCTTCCTTAATCTGAGTGTATTCTGGATCCGAATCACTGCCAGTGTATTCTGGTTCAGAATCACTTTTCACTGGTTCCTTTTCATGGGTTCGACTGACAGATCGAACTCTTTTGTCTGAGACGAGTGCTAAAGGATCAACCATAGGCTTTTCGTCTTCCTTTTGACTTCCCATCAGTTCAAGAACTTCCTCTTCATCCTGTAGAAGCATTTCAAATAGTTCGTGCAGGGGAACTTTCTCCAGGTTTTGAGTATGGCGGATATGAGAGACAAACGTCTTCCATTCCGGCTGGAGGTTGTTCATGAACTTGATGTTGTTCTCAGTGTTGGTCTTCCTGATGTGGCTTTTATGCAGATCGTTCAGAAGTTGGTTGAATCGTTCATATGTTTCCGTGAGCGTCTCGCCTTTTATTTCCTTGAAGCTGTCATATCGGGAAATGCAACTAGTGATCTTCAGCTGAGTGCTTATTCGGCTGCCCATCATCATTTTCTCAATCTGGTCCCACATTCCTTTGGCAGTAGCCTTGTAGCTGTCGATGCTAGCATATATGTCGTTAGGTAGGTTTTGTAGAATGTAACTCTTCGCATGCTTTTCCGCGTCATGCCGTTTCTTTTCTAGACCAGTAAACTCATCGATTGATTTTTCGAGTCGACGGTCTAGTCGACCTTCGTTGTCATCTCCAGGCAAGACTTTCATCGGCCAGACTTGTGGCCCCTCTTTCAGACACAAGAGAGTATTTCTTCATAGTCGGGTTTTGCTTCGATAAAAATCATGCATCGATCGTGCCATGGTGGGTATTCTCCCCGATAGAGCACCAGAGGTTTTGGATTCGAACCAATGGCTAGAGAGTCTCTACAATTCATCTTTAATGCACTGTATAGATCGTGAGACAAAGTATTTGATCTAAAAAAGAATGATTTTACCTAGGACCCAAGGACAAGGACCCGGGTAGACAAGGACCCGGGTAGACACGGACTCGGGAGACAAGAACCCGGGAGACTGGGACCCGGGGGACTGGAACCTGAGAGTGCAAAGTTCTGGGGTTGCAAGGTCACAAGAGTTAAGATCCTAGGAGAGTGAAGAGTCCGGAAGCAAGGTCCCGGGCGATTGAACCAGGTTCGTGTTCTTAAAAAAAAGCGGCGATAAACCAACAGATTCGACAAAAAACAATCTTTTAACACAAAATCAATCAATGTTTTAGATATATGACCAAAGAAACAGAATTAATTCAAGAAACAATCACTAACCGCTCAGATTAGCAGTTTCAATTTTGATTAATAATGAATACGCCTAAGAACCAAACTTAAATCTGGGTTTAATGATGAATATGCCTAAAAACCAAAATCGAATATGGGTTTAATCAATGTAGCGATTAACTCAGAAATCGACCCAAACAGTCTTTTAATCACGCAAAGATGAGATAGATTATCAAACACAGATGAAGAAAACAAAAAAAAGACTAAGCTTAAACTCAATATAAGGAATATAATTATGAGAAGCACAGACAATGAAGAACACGATTCAAGCAAACTAGACGTCGATTAAGCAAAAATCGATAGAGAGAAGGTTTTTAGACAAACCTTTTGGATCAAAAATCTTATCTCTTTGCTCTGATACCAATTGTAGATCCCCGAAACAGTGAAATCACAAGATAATAATCAATAATAAGCAATGATTAAACCACAACTGTTGGTCATATGATTAGATTTATCAGTAAAGGGTTTAAGGTTTACAGAGAGAATTTCAATAGAATTGGGTAAACCTTCTAATGACCATTGACTTAGAAAACTAGGTTAAGAAGGTCAGAATTCGCAGGAACATTCTATAGTCTTAATAAGAGGAGGTAGAGTGAAAGATTCGCCAGGTGTAAAATCCCATTGTATTCGAGGAGTCAAGGATTTGTTGGGAATTCCGGATCGAAGAAAAGGGAGATCATTTTTGTTTGTTTCGGAGCCGTTTTGGCGGGGCGTACTAAACCCACTACGTACCACACCACTGGGTGGCTCGCCTGAATGCCCAGTCTTTCTCTGTCGTCAACTCGACGAATAGGAAATTTTATTCGATAAACGAAAAAGAACAAAGAATTTAATAATTGGAATTACTAATAGTGATGCATGCATTGTTGTATTAGATCGAAATCTGAAGGTTCTTTCTTAACCTAACTACAAAGATTCGGATTTCTAATATGTTCATCCACGAGCTACTCTAAATTCGATCAAAGGAGCTATTGAAAGCATTTAGACAGATGAAAGTTGTTAATCATAAAAACCCAATCACATCAAGCAATTACTCAAATATATGAACAATAAGAACAAGAACTAGAGAGAGAAAGTCTAGAGAGAGAAAGTAAATCTCGTATTCATAAGTCTGATATTACAATATGAGCTTCGTTGTTTTCTAGATTACAACACCAACAACCTATATAAACCACCTATCTAACAAGACTTAACAACTAAGGAAATGTTAAACAAGCATTGACTTTTACAATACAAAGAATATGTTGACTTTTACATCTTTGACTTTCCACATTAAATCTTGGATACAATATTTAGACTTAACAATCTCCCCCTTTGTATTCAAGATTTAATAAAAATTTGATACTGAAATTCAGCTCTTGATTCTTCAGCATTTGTCTCTTTGAGCTTTCACAATCTGAACTCTTTCAGCCTTTTGAAGAATCTTGAAAAGTCTTTTTAATCTTTGAAGCTTTGAAAGTCAACATGTCTTGAATAGGAAACAGATTTCTTGAATCTTCTGAAAAACTTTGACAACTTTGAAACAAACTTTGAAACTTCTGAAAATTCTTTGAAACAACTTGATTCTGTATCTTCATCTCTTTGATCTCTGGACCATCTTTGGAAGAACAGACTTTCATAAATCATCTTGAATTAACTTTGAACAAACTTCTTCAGATACATTTATCTTTGTAACAGTGGAAGCATTTTGAACTTTCAGAATTTCTTCATCAGACTTTGAAGATCTTGATCCAAACAAACTTTCGTCAGACTTGAACTTTGAAATTGATCTTTGTATAATTCTCCCCCTTTTTGATGATTGAGAGCATCATAATCATCAAAATTTCTTCAATTTCAGCATAGACTTTGATCACCCCTTTTGTAATCATATAACAATCTCCCCTTTGACAATAGGCGCACTTTGATCTGAAGAGCCGAATCATGAACAATATATATCCGAATCTTTTCAAATTCAGACATAATGGACGTGGTAACCTTGATTAAACAAATGAAACAGTTAGAAATGCCTGTCAGTAACACAAAGTTACTGTGTACAACGAATGTACAATTTAAGGAGTTGTTTTGATGTTGAATCCCCAGGACTTCCATTCAATCATTGAAAAACACAAGGTAATTCTATGAATGTTCTGACAGAAAAACAAATTTTCTGTGTGCTCGTGCTTGGAAGAATTTAGCACAATGATTGTGTTTCATAAAGGCTCAAAGTATGTAAATCACCGAGACAGCAATGATTATACATGGACTCAATGTGCATGAGAAAGAGTCGAAGGTGGGGCAACTTTCCTTCTTTTTCAATATCAGTATCTTCCAAGAGAAGAACCAATAGATTATATGCTGCTTCCCCAGAAAATGTGAAACATTCTCTTTTTAAGAAAAGAATGAGTAGCTGGTGGGGTTAATGCAAGAGATGGCATGGGCTATTTGCCTATTTAAATGATGGTCACCAAAGAAATGTGAACCAATCAGTAATGTGGCTGCCTGGCTCAGAAAGATGTTTGGTGCAGAGTTCTGATATTCTTTTAACTCTGATCTCACACCCTCTTTCTTTTAAACATATAAGCTCACATCTAACCAATCTCTCATTTCCATTTTATCACTAAGCACGATGAGAATAACTCAACCGGATGAGTTATCTCCCCCACTATTTGATTTTGACCCCTCACCCCTCAATCACTCAAGGATAACTTCCTGGGTAGGAAACACTGGTTTACGTGAATCCATGGAAGTTCTGTTTAAGCTCACAAACGAATCCCATGTAAGTCCTAAAAAGCATGGTTGCTCAACAATTTAACTGAACAGTTAAGCACAAAGTGATAACAGTGTCAGAATGTTTGCTCATTTAAAAATATGAATGAATTTTGAGCATTTGAACTTTGAAGATTTCTCAAAACAAGGATATTGAATGAATGAAATGAAGTCAAGAGAATTGTTTTGAGAATCTGACAATGTATTAATCAGATCAAGTGAAAATGGTTAGGGAATCAAATAATTGGAAATTTTGTTTATATGAACAAATATAAACAATTTATCAATGAAAGCACAAATATGAAAAAGATGAATGATGCTCAACAACTTTAAAAGCAAACGGGGGTATTACCATCGAAAAATTGTTTGAATTTGAGACATGATAATAACAATTTCAAATAAAATACTGAACCGGTGTGTGTGAATACTAGACAGTATATGGACAAGATAATACACAAGTATTGATCTTTGGAAACACACGGTCAGTTAAACATTAAGCTCAAAATTTGAAAAACATTTAAAAGCACACTTCTAAATTCATAAAATCTTTTGAGAATAAGAAGTGGTTTGAACATTTAAGAAACGGTTTTTCACGTTCGAAAGTTGTTCTTCTTTCAAACAATCAGAGATCTAGATCAGAAGATATTTACCTTTTAAGCTCCTCCTCAAATCATGAAAGAATGATTTAGATCTTTTAAGCTCCCCTGGATATTAGCATAATATCCTTCTTTGATCAGAAGCCACTTTATTCACATCATTTATTCAAAAAATAAAATGACAGAAAGCAGTAAAACAATTTATAGTATGCGTTCTGATCTGAAATAATCAGAAGTCATCACCTCTACTCTCCCTTAAATTAGGCATCTGAAATATATCAATTAAAACAGGATAGAGATTGTTAAGACACAGTCTCATTGGATTCAAGATCATCCAAACTGAAGATCGCAATCTGAAGCTAAAGCCGAAACGTCGACTCTCGATATTAAAGTCTATGTCGTTTGTAATAAATGTCAATGTAATTGTTTGTTATTGTATTAGTTAAGTTAATATCTAGTTTGTTAGATATTAGTTAACTTAGTTAGTTATATTATTTAGTTAGAAATAATATCTAAATATTAAATCTAGATATTATGGTAGTGTGTTCGACACACTTTAGTTTTTAGATATTGTGTATCTCAACAACTCTCATAGATCAGATATTATCAAGAACACAAAAACACACACTTAAAGGTGTAAATCAGAGAGAAAACAGAGAACACATCTATAGCTTAAATCGATCAATCCTGTAACCGTTGTTATAATCAATACAGGTTGGTAATCGTTATTGTATTGTTTCTATAAAACTTGATTTAGCATTGTTGGACCGACAATTGGTATTAGAGCCTGATTAAGATCAAAATCAAGTTTTTTAAGAAAACGACTCTGTGTTCTGTATTGAAAATTGATTTCGAGTTTTTGAGTGTTTTAGGTGTTAAAATCGATCAGGTTGTGATCGATTAGCATGCTAGATCGAGTTGTTGTTGTTTGATTTAACTATTAAGCTTTAATCGAGTTCCATTTTGGTGATTTAGTGGTCTAAAGTCGAGAACAGAAAGTTACTGTGCCATCAAATTTATTTTCAAAAAGTGGTTTTTATTGCGATCGAGTGTTAACAAACTGTTATAGAAGTGTTTTTAGACTTATTGGTAAAGTTTGGTACTGCTAATCGACGAAGAAACAAGTTTTTAGTTGATTTTCTAAGTACAGGACGAACTTGCGCAAACCAGAAGAACACACGCAAAGCCCACTTTGCGTACCTTACTTTGCGCATCTAACGTGATACGCAAACTTCACTTTGCGCATCACGCCTGATACGCAAACCCTACTTTGTGCATCTCAAGCAACACGCAAAGCTTCATATCTCTTTCCTTCATATCTACTTCCTTCAACCCTTTCCTTGTGGATGTAGTTGTTTGGACCAGAAGAATATCTCTGACTGTTTGAACTTGGCTTCGTGTAGAACTTTTTCTGAAAAGCATTTGACAGCAGAATCATTGCTTGCTTCAGTTGTTCATTTTCATCCATGTCAGAGTTTGCATAACCTTCATCTTCTTCTGATTCATACACAATTGTCTTATTCTTCTTCTTCCTGACAACAAGAGCAACTGTGTCTTCAACTGTCTTTCCTTTATGCCTCTTCTCATCTAGAATCTCATCCACCTCTTCTTCATTTTGTCTGAGGGTTTCATACACCTCATGAAGTGGAATCTCATTCAGATCCTTAATCTGCTTCAACTGCCTAGCAAATCTTTTCCATTCAGGTTGAAGAATACTTAGGAATTTGACGTTCAGCTCAATTTGAGATTTGTGGACTTTGTTCTTGCTAAGTTCGTTCAGCAAAGTCACAAACCTGTCATAGGTTTCTTCTAATGTTTCTCCCACCCTGTCTCTAAATTCTTCATAATTATTTAGGCAGTTGGAGATTTTCAGCTGATTCCCAACTTTCGAACCCAGCATCATCTTTTCGAGCTGATCCCACATTTCTTTGTCGGAGGCTTTGTAGCTGTCAATCTTTACATAGATTTCATTTGGAATTCCCTGTAGAATGTATGACTTAGCTAATCTATCGCCTTTAGCTCTTCTGAGGTTATCATCTTCTAGCTCATGAAACTTAAGGTCAACCTCAGTCGGCACATTTTCAACCAAGCGAGTCGTCTTAACTGGTTTCATAACCCCTTCTTCTATAGATTTCCTGATGAATTCACCCACCGCATGTCTGTCAATAAAGTTCAGAAACTGATCCTTCCACTGTTCGTATTCTCCTTTAAAGAGGACTGGTGGCTTGGTGTCAGTTTCTATTGCAAAGGCTTCTCTGGATATCATTTTGAATAAAAATCTAAGTCTAGATTGGAGCAGAGAGGTTTGCGTATCAAGGTTTGCATACGCAAATGGAGGTTTGCGTGTCAAGTAGGTTGCGCAAAGTAAAGTTTGCGTATCACGTTAGATGCGCAAAGTGAACTTTGCGTTTCGAGAGGGTTGCGCAAACCGGACTTGATCTTTTCGTGAAGAGATTATCACTTAAACTGAGGTTTGCGTAATCAGTGTGATGCGAAAAGTAGGGTTTGTTTTACCAAAGAAAACTTTTATTTACTGGGTAAATTAAAAAGTTTGGAAGAGAAGTTATACAAAATGGGTCAAACTGAACAGACTATTCATCTGAACAAACCCAAAGAGGAAATAGAGAGATGGGGAATCGGTTATAAGAATCCTCACTATCTACAAAAGGGGATGTCTGAAGTGCCAGCACTTTATGACCATCTTTCTATGAAACTAGCTCGAAGAATCCCTGAGTTTGAAACTTTCTGGACTAAACTGTCGGAAGAGGATGAAGCCAACGAAACTGAAAAACGTTTGAAATCATCTAAAGTTCATCTTCCATTTTATTATGCGAAGATGAATAGTAGTTATAATGAAAATCCAATATATCAAAAGAAGAAAACTCTTTCAAGTGATTTCTTTCAAAGTTATTCTGAAAAAGAAATGGAGGCGAAACCTAGTCAAGGTAAACTATATGTCCCTCCTCTCATTTTAGAAAGTAAAATTTCTGAACTCGAGAATTCTTTAACAGATGAAAGACTTCTGATGAATATTGAGCAAAAAGTTTTTTCAACTGTGTTTTCAAATTCTGTTATTTCTAAGGCTTCAAACTCTAAGGATATGTTTAGTTTAGCAAATAAAGAGCTTGATTTTCTGAACTCTAATAGTGGTTTAAATGATTGTTCTGAACAATTTGACTTTAATGCAAAACTTCCTAACCATTCATCTTTTGTTAATAAATCTTCAAGAAAAACCAGTATGCCTGTTAACAGTGCAAAATCAACGAAAGTTGATAACTCAGTCTCTGTGAAAGTTAAAAATGCTAAAGGTAAAAAAATATCTCAGCATTCACAGAAACCGAACACTACTGGTAATCCGAAGAAGAAGCATTCGTTTGTTGCTCAAAAGTCTAACTCAACAGTTTCAGATGTTTTAGATCTGAGCAAGCAAAGGCCAGAAGTTAAATCTCTGTGGCAACGAAAACAGAAGCTTGACAAGACCGTTAAATCGTTTAGTAGTGTTAATTGTAGTAAGACTTCGCCTAGTAAAGATGTCTTAATTGCTGATGTTGCTATTTTGGACTGAAAAAACTTGTTGTTTCTCATAAACACTATACAATGAAGCAATTATTTCAGTTATCTTTATCTGCTAGAAAGTCTTCTATTTATGATAAACATATTTCTACTTCTTGTCAAGATTCTGAAGATTGGTTTGGCAATTATCATGTGCATTCATCTCATACTAATTCTTCAAATGCATTTCAAAAGAAAAGAGGACCCAATTCGAAATGGGTACCAAAATCTTTTGCTAACACAGAAAGACCCAAATTCCAGTGGGTACCTAAGGCTAAATCTATGTTGCAGGCACACAAAGCTTAAAGAGAAATCGACTTCTGATTATGTACAGATCAGGACTCGTTCTTCAATGTAAAAATAGGTTTTTGGATAATGCAGTTCAAAACCCGAACATCAAAGTCAAAATAGGCTTTTGAACAAATCAGTTCAAGACCCGCACTTCGATAATCAAAGTGAATATTCCAATGTTGTCGTATGAATATCTAAATTTGTAATTTCTCTTATGCAGATCCGTCATATGTGGTACTTGGATAGCGGATGCTCCAAGCATATGACTGGACAAAAAGATATGGTGTCCAATTTTAAAGAGAAATATTACGGATCAGTCAGATTCGGCAACGACCAGTTTTCTCCAATCATGGGATATGGTGATGTACAACATGACAATGTCACGATCAAGAAGGTGAGCTATGTTGAAGGCTTACGGCACAACCTGTTCAGTATTGGTCAGTTCTGTGACAAAAGCTTAGAGGTCAATTTCAAAGCCAAGACGTGTTCAGTTCGCACTGAAGAAGGCGAGGAACTCTTGGCCGGCACAAGAAAGTCAGACCTCTACACAATTAACTTGTCAAAAAATCCAGAACGACAACCAGGTTTGTCTACTGACGAAATCCTCGAAGCAACAAAGTTGGTTATGGCATCGAAGGCTCTCTCACCTCAACTTCAGGTACATCAACAATCTGGTCAGTGGAAAGCTCGTCAAAGGACTTCCAGAGATCAAATATGAAAGAGAACATCTTTGTGCAGCATGTGAAAAGGGAAAGATGAAGAGGGCACCTCATAAACCAAAGCCTGAACCGAGTACAAGCGCTCTGTTAGAGTTATTGCATATGGACTTATGCGGTCCGATGCAAACTCAGAGTCTAGGCGGAAAGAAGTACATACTCGTGATCGTGGATGATTACTCGCGATACACATGGGTCAAGTTTCTATGTTCAAAGGATGAGACACCAGATGTTCTCATCACATTCCTAAAGACGACCCAGGTGAATCTGCAGAAACCGGTCAAGTTTCTAAGAACAGACAACGGCACAGAGTTCAAAAACCAAAAGGTTGAAGAATATCTCGAATCTGTCAGGATTTCACATCAATACTCTGCTACTCGTACGCCTCAACAAAATGGAGTGGTCGAAAGAAGAAATCGTACGCTAGTCGAGCCTACTCGTACTATGCTAAATCAATCAGACTTACCTCTATTTTTGTGGGCTGAAGCTGTATCGACCGCGTGCTGTACACATAATCGCTCCATGATACATCGCAGATTCAAGAAGACTCCTTATGCGTTAATCAACAACCGAACACCGACAATCAAATATTTCCATATATTTGGGTGTAAGTGTTTCGTTCTAAACGATAGGGAGAGTCTCAACAAGTTCAGTGCCAAGGCGGACGAAGGGATCTTCATTGGTTATTCCTCGACATCAACTGCATTCCGTGTTTATCTGAAGAAGTCAAAGACGGTGATTGAAAGCATCAACGTCACGTTTGATGAAGAGATGGCTTCCGAACATCAAAGTTCAGAACCCGCTATAACAGGAATACTAGCTTCTGGGCAACTTCGTCCAGAACCTACGTCTCAACAGAATAAATCAGATGAAGCATCAACTTCTACTAACCATTTATCTGATTTAGATTTATTATTTGAATTGTTTTATGATGAATTTCTTGGATCTAATGTAAAGAAATCTGTTATGGTTGACAGGATGGAAGACTTAACGACTACTCATCCAACACCCCGATTCAACAAGAAGTTCCAATTCAAATGCCGACTCCAACAGTTGAAGAAGTTCCATGTGATGAAGAGACAGAAGTAGCTGAACCAGTAGGATGTTCTGTACAGATCCATCCACAGCCGAAACAAGTTGTACCTGTTGAGCCTTCTGAACCTACCACTTCAACTGCAATCATCATTTCTCCTGAACAAGCAGAAGAAGGTACAAGTAGATTTGTATATGATACAACTGACATACAATCATCTAATCCACTGCCTCATGAACATAAATGGACCAAAGAGCACCCGATAAGCCAGATCATTGGCGATCCATCAAAACCGGTGCAAACTAGGTCAGCATCATTGAATATGTGCATGCATGACTCCTTTCTGAGCAATTTCGAGCCAACACGTGTATCAGAGGCACTTGCTGATCCAGAATGGGTGATCTCAATGCAAGAAGAGCTGAATCAGTTCGATGCACTTCAAGTCTGGAGACTCGTACCAAAGCCTCAAGGTAAAACCATTATAGGTACGAAATGGGTTTTCAAGATAAAGAAAGACGAATGTGGTACCGTTATCCGAAACAAGGCAAGACTAGTAGCCAAAGGTAACAGACAAGAGGAAGGAATTGACTATGACGAGACATATGCTCCTGTGGCACGATTAGAGGCAATCAGAATGTTTCTAGCCTACGCAACCCACAAGAACTTCACGGTCTTTCAAATGGACGTGAAGACAGCATTCCTGAATGGAATTCTGAAGGAGGAAGTCTACGTCTCTCAGCCAGAAGGTTTTGTCAATCAAGAGAAGCCGAATCACGTCTACATTCTCGACAAAGCACTCTACGGTCTGAAACAAGCACCTCGAGCCTGGTATGATGTCCTTTCCACTTTTCTAGTCAAGTCTGGGTTTTCAAAAGGTACGGTGGATACCACTTTGTTTATCAAAAAAGAAAAAGCCGATATCATTTTAATTCAAATTTATGTAGATGATATTACTTTTGGCTCTACAAATCCTAAGTACTGTAAGAATTTTGCAAACCTTATGGTGTCTAGATTTCAGATGAATTTGATGGGAGAGATGAATTTCTTTCTCGGTTTACAAGTCAAACAATTTTCATCGGGTATTTTTATCAATCAATCAAAATACATTATGGATATTCTTCGGAAGTTCAAAATGGAAAATTCAAAACCGATTGGTACCCCAATGGCACCAGGTACTAAAATTGGCACCGATCCTTCGGGAAAGGCTATTGATGTTAGGACTTATCAAGGGATGATAGGTTCTTTAATGTATCTTACTTCTAGTAGGCCAGATATAATGTTTTCAACATGCTTATGTGCACGATATCAGGCCAATCCTAAAGAAATCCATATGTCTGTTGTGAAGCGCATATTCAGGTATCTGAAGGGGACTGCAGATCTTGGTCTGTGGTATCCTAAAGATACTAGTTTTGAACTAACAACCTACACAGATGCAGATCATGCAGGTTGTATGTTAGACAGGAAGAGCACGTCAGGACATGTACAGTTCCTCGGTGATAAGCTCGTAAGTTGGGCATCGAAGAAGCAACTTTGTGTTTCAACTTCTACGGCCGAAGCAGAATATGTAGCTGCTGCTAGCTGCTGTTCTCAGGTCTTATGGATGAGAACTCAATTGTGCGACTACGGTTTCCACTTCAACAAGATCCCGATATACTGTGACTCCAAGAGCGCCATCGCAATAACGGCGAATCCTGTTCAGCACACAAAAACTAAGCACATAGACGTCAGGTATCACTTTATTAAAGATCATGTTGAAAAAGGAACAATTGAACTTTTCTTTGTAAAAACTGATTATCAGCTTGCCGATTTGTTTACCAAACCTTTAGACGAAAAGAGGTTTAACTTTCTTATCTTTAAGCTTGGTATGCTAAATCTAAATATTTAATCAGTAGTTACCTATCAAAGTTTTCTAATTGTATACTTTTTCATCATTTCTTCATTCTTAACTCTGATTGATATATGCACTTCTCTATTCTGTTCATGAACCAAGGGGGAGTATGAGAAGAAATTGACAAGTGGTCAATATTACTTCGAGGGGGAGCTCATAAAATTTTGCATGTACCTTTTAATGCCAAATTTTTTTTGTAATGCAAGAATTTAGGGGGAGCTCTTCAAGACAAAAGGGGAGTACGGATATGACTTCTGATTATTTCTGATCAGAACTCGTACTTTAAAAAGTTTTACTGCTTTTTTCTTTTCAATTTAAGTTGAATAAATTTTACTTTGACTTGACATAAGACTTTTGCAGAATTTTTGAGAGATGCTTACAAGTTCATATGTTTATGACTTTAAAGCTTAGCTTAATGAGATAGAAGATCGTACGTAAAGGTATAATTCTATATATTCATCTCATATATGGTTGAAAAAGGACAACTTTCAATCATCGAAAACATTGTTTTCAATGTTCAAACCACTTCCCGATTCTCAAAACGAATTCATGATTTGGAAGTGTGACTTTAAATGTTTTCGAAGATCTAAATTGTGCTTTAACTGAAATAGTTAAACCAATCTGAGCATCACGTGCATCACAGGAAAACAAGGAATCATTGTGCTAGGACTTACAAGAAACTTCTATGGAATCACGTTAACCAGAGATTTCTACCCAAGAAGTTAATCCATAGTGATTGAGTGTAAGAAGTCGAAAAGAGTGTGTGATTAGAGAAAGCAAAACGTTTAAAAGAAAGAGCATGTGAGAACAGAGTTAAAAGAATATCACAACTCTGCACCAACTTTTTCTGAGCCGGGCAACCACATTTCTAGTGTTTCACATTTCTTTGGTGAACATTATTGAAACAGGCAACTAGCCCATGCCAACTCTTGATCAAACCTCACTATCTACTCATTTTCTTCTCAACAAGAAAGTGTTTCACATTTTCAAAGGGGATGCAACACATATGCTATCTGATTTTCATTTGGAAAATCTAGATATTGAAAAGAAGGAAGTCTGCACCACCTTCGCACTTCAATCATGCACATTGAGTCTGTGTTTAACTTACTGTTGTCTCAGTGGTTTACACAAATTTGAGCCAAATAAGCAATCATCAAGTACTTAATTCTTTCTATCACAAGCACGAACACACAAGGAATTTGTTTCTTTGTCATAACGTTTATAGAAATAACCTTTGTGGTGTTTCGATGATTAAATGGAAGCCCTGGGAGAGTCAACATCAAACAGCTCCTTTCCATTGTGTATTTGTTACACACAGTGACTTAGTGTTACTGACAGGCTGTTAACTGATTCATTAGTTGATTCAGGTGTTACACGACTACTTTGTCTAGATTTGCAAAGATCTGGATGAATATCTTTTGAATTGACGGATCAGAGGCTCCAAGTGGTTGACATTTCTTACAAAAAGTTTTGATGAAGCCGTTGCACTTAACATCAAAAAGAGGGAGAATGACTACACAAGAAATGGCAAAGATCACATGTTTCAAGAATCACGTCCAAGATTGAAATCTTCAAAAGCAAGTATTCTGAAGACATGCTGATTTAAGAGCTAGAGAAAGAGATTGCATCTTCTGAGCTGAACAAGAAGACTGAATTGCTAAAATCATTTTCGTAATGATCTTGATCCAAAGGGGGAGATTGTTAAGACACAGTCTCATTGGATTCAAGATCATTCAAACTGAAGATCGCAATCTGAAGCTAAAGCCGAAACGTCGACTCTCGATATTAAAGTCTATGTCATTTGTAATAAATGTCAATGTAATTGTTTGTTATTGTATTAGTTAAGTAAATATCTAGTTTGTTAGATATTAGTTAACTTAGTTAGTTATATTATTTAGTTAGAAATAATATCTAGATATTAAATCTAGATATTATGGTAGTGTGTTAGACACACTTTAGTTTTTAGATATTGTGTATCTCAACAACTCTCATAGATCAGATATTATCAAGAACACAAAAACACACACTTAAAGGTGTAAATCAGAGAGAAAACAGAGAACACATCTATAGCTTAAATCGATCAATCTTGTAACCGTTGTTATAATCAATACATGTTGGTAATCGTTATTGTGTTGTTTCTATAAAACTTGATATAGCATTGTTGGACCGACAGAGATCAAACACTCCCTTTTGAATTGTAGACCATCATATCAGAAAAATCTATCAGTGAAACAATATAGGATAGAGATCAGATCAGTTCTCTTGGGATGTAGACCATCATATCCATCAGATGCAAACATACAGGAGTAAGGTCCTTTTGATCGCTGAGGTCCGAGTCCTAAACTGTTGTGTTTATAAGTCATACTCCGTTGAAGAACGGGTCCTAAGCTGGTATGCTTAGAAGCCATAGTCTTGACATTGAGGTGCGGGTCTTGAACTGTATTGTTCAAGAGCCATCGTTCTCTTACTCCCCCTTGACTTGAGGTGCCTGCAACACAGAATTAGTTTTCTTCTTTGGTACCCACTGGTATTTGGGTCCAGAAATGTTAGTTGCAGTTCGTGTAGGGGTTATGGAGTAAGAACCATACTAGAAATGATCACTGGTCTTGTGGATATGATCATGTGTACAGCAGTAAGAACAATAAAATTTATTACCTGAAAACCTGAATAATTGATCTCTTGAGTATATAAGGTCAGGTTTACCTTTATGCTCTTTGTTATTCTTTGCTTTATGAACATGTACACTTGATGTCTTTCCATTAAGTTCATCTTTCTTGTCATCTTTGACAGATTTCTTCATCCAGACCAGTTTCTCTTTCTTGTAACTTCTTCTCCTTGGATAAGTATCTGAACTATCTAAATATTCATCAAAGAAAATGTTAGATCGACGAATCTGATTAAAATATTTAACTGACCTTTGTGAAGAGACAGATTTCTGATTTGAACTTGAAGCAGACTTTTCAAGTTCTTTGATCTTTGAAGCAAAGTTGTCTCTTTCTTTCACAAGTTGGTCAATCTTCTTTGAAAACTCAGACTTCGTCTTTTGCTCTTTCAGCACAGAAGCAGACAATTCAGACAACTTGGAAGTTAGCCTTTTGATTTCAGACTCAAAGATGGATCTTTCTTCTTCAAATCCTTTTTCTGAATCATTTCTCTGGCCGGATAATTCTTTAAAAAATCCTACATTCTTTTGCTCTATGGCCTTCTTTTCTTTATCAAACTTCTCTCTTTCCAAAATCAGTACTTTCTCAAAATCTGAAATTTGTTGAGAAAGTTTTATGCATTTAAGCTCAACCGACTTCTTTTCTTCATAACGCTTCTTCGAGAAATCTGAGAACTTCTTTGAAAAAATTTTCTTTTCACTCTCAAAAGAAGCTTTATCTTCAGCAAGCTATTTTTCAAGATCAGATAAATTCTTTCTAAGCTCCGCGTTCTCAGATTCCATTTTCAGAATCTTCTCATCATTCTGCCCAGAAGATCTTTTCAGAAGATCTTCATTGATAATCTTTACAACACTCATTTCTTCTTTCAGTGAGATGATTTCAGTAAAATATTCTCTTGACTTTTGCGAATGAAAGTCAACTGCATGACCCAGATTAATGTTCTCTAGTTTCAGCTTTCTATTCTTCTCTTCAAGATCTGAAAGAAATTCCATGATTAAAGAGTAATCAGCTTAATGTGAATGATCGTTCCAAACTATATATCAGAAAATCAAAAATCAGATTGAATTGAAAATTTTCGAAAAATATTAAAATTTGAACACCACTTGAACTTGTGCAAAGTAGAGTTTCTCGTAAGCAGTGTGTTGCGCAAAGCAAGGTTTTCAGAACCAACGAGATGCGCAAAGAATGGTTCTCGGAACCCGTATAATACGCAAAGTAGGATTTTCGTGAGTCACTGGATGCGCAAAGTAAGCTTTGTGTATGCTGAAGAATGCGCAAATATAACTTTGCGTATTTGCCTTGATGCGCAAAGTGATTTTTGCGTATACCGAAGGATGCGCAAATGTGACTGATAATCAAAGGATACGCAAACTGGACTTCTTCTTAAAACTCGGAAAAGCTTGCGCAAACCACCTAAGATTCTTGCGCAAAGTGTATGAACTTGCGCAAACCATGGTTCTTGCGCAAAATGGTAACTGATTTGAACATTTCGATCCAAATTGATTCAAACCTGCAATTTTGATCTCAAAAACTTATCAGTAACTTCGACAAACAATACTAATCACACAAATACAATCAATTTTCGATTAAAACAACAAATCTCACGAATTTGAACAAGAACAGAGTTCAAACTCGTTTTCAAGAAAAACTAAAAAAATCGAAAATTGAAATTGAAAGTGAACGAATTACAATATGAAATCAAAACAAGAATCAATCACCAACATAAATCGAACTCAATGATTCCATTTTCTTGCACTAAAAACGATTTTACCAACAAAAATCAGATTGAACAGTGAAGAACTCGTTTTCTTGAAAAACTTTCGAAAAATTCAAATTTTCGATCCAAAACACACAGATTTCAATTCAAATCATGATCAAATCATTTCTGAAAAGTTTGGTTCAGCTCTGATACCAATTGTTAATCATAAAAACCCAATCACATCAAGCAATTACTCAAATATATGAACAATAAGAACAAGAACTAGAGAGAGAAAGTCTAGAGAGAGAAAGTAGATCTCGTATTCATAAGTCTGATATTACAATATGAGCTTCGTTGTTTTGTAGATTACAACACCAACAACCTATATAAACCACCTATCTAACAAGACTTAACAACTAAGGAAATGCTAAACAAGCATTGACTTTTACAATACAAAGACTATGTTGACTTTTACATCTTTGACTTTCCACATTAAATTTTGGATACAATATTTAGACTTAACAAAAGTACTTCAACTACTGAAAGGGGAATGGCTACTTCAGATGAAAATCATTATTCTGCTTTACGGATCTATTCAATTTTAATTCAAGTTTCATGACTTTCTCGAGATTGAATTCCAATATCAGGGATTCACTACTAATGCTCCTCCTATCCTACTTCTTGCCAATTATAAAATAGGCATGCAAGCCCTATGGGCCTAAAAGCCCATTAATAGAACAACTTTCAATAAATTACATTTTTCACCCTGAATTTCTATTTAACAAACAATTCACCCTAACAGTAACAATCTATTCTCCGATCACATTCCTATCGATTAAGGTTGAGAGATTTTAGATTGAGAAGATAAAGATTGGGGGAGTATTAGGATTTTCTCTGAGATTTGGTTTTTTTGGGGGCGGTGGGTGAGTGGCTACGTGGATCTGATAAAGAATTGTTGCTTTTTTTCTTTTTGTTTTTTAGTTTATAGTAATATAATAGTATATAATATGTTTTTTTAAGTTTAATAAAGAATCAAGAAAATAAAGAAAATGACTAAAAATACCCCTCTTTAAATTGGATATAACGGTAAAAGTTAATTGCCGTTAGACTGAGGAACGAAATCTGTTGTGTAACACCCGGAATTTTTGGTACATATTTATCTTATTTTATTCCCATTAATGTTTGTAAAATTAAGCCTAGTGTGTTAAAGTTTGGTCTATAAAAGAACGTCGTAGGACGTACGAAAACCCAAATTTATGAACGCGAAATTTTGGCCACGATATACTTGGCGCGACAGTGCCCACGCAGTAGCATATGGCAGTATAGCATATGTCACAATCACACCAAAGAGTGAGGTCATGGAACACCTAACGGGACTGTGACATCTGGAACTATAGCATGTCACAATCGCACCAATTGGCACGACAGTGCCCGTGATAGCGACTTCTGGCACTGTTGCATGTCACAATCGAACCAATTGGCGATATAGTGCCCGCAACAGTGACTTTTGGCACTGTTACATGTCACTGTCACGATCGGGGTCCAGACTTGCATAAAACCTGTTTTTCAGTTAATGTTTCATTTATTCCTCATCTCGAACTCTCTTCATTAAATACGAACCCTGGTACATTTAAAAGTCATTTTTTCTTGGATTTTAAAATAAATCATCATCATTAAAGCTAAATATTCAACATAGAGTACAAGATCAAAGAAGTTTCATCTCCATTTTTGTGATTCCTTGGTTTTTAGGTTTTTATCCAAAACCAAGCAATGTGAGTTCATCCTACATCTTTTCCAAACTATATACATGCTAAAATGTTACATTTATGTTTCTAAAAGCTTTTATATCATTTACTTCTCATTTGGTTGATTTTGGAATAATCATGTCAAAACTAGGGTTTTGAGGATTTTGGACATTTTGCGGAAATGATCATGGAGAATGGTTTTATATACATAAATGATAACTACTTCTAAACTTTGATGAGATTTGGAATTCAAAATGTGTGATATCATATTTAAGGTTTTATTAATAAAATATGTATTTAATCACTTGATGGTTTCTTGAACACAAATGTTTATGTGTTGTGTATTGGTATATGATAAGTTTGTACAAGTATACACTTTAGCACCCACTTAGGACATTATTTTACTTCATTTTACATCTTTCCCAATCCTATATTGAGTCTCTTAGTCTTATTTTATACTTTTCGTTTGATTGGAGCTAGGATGTAGGAAGTGACAATCTTCTATTAATACTGGGGAAAACATTGCTAACTGACGGTTGTTGTAGCAGGCATTGCTACAACACTGATATTGGCAGTAGCCGGCTCAATCCTTGAAGATTTTTGAAGGCATCTTGGAATACAAAAGAAGATACCTCTGTTATATGCCTTGCTTTGTCTCCCCAAGCATCTTTTACTTCTGATTGTCCCTGAGATTTCAGTTTCTTATCACATATAAGAGATGTATAATCACAAACAAGAGATTAATCAAACCTGTTTTAGATTTCTCAATCAAAGTATTACAAGGTTTTCTCTCTTGAATGTTTTTCTCTCTCTAAGCTCTCTATCTCTAAATGTGGCGGCTGCAGTATTCTAATCTTGCCCACACAACATTCTCTCAACCCTAGCACCCTATATTACCACAAACCTATTTTAGGAAAAAGACTAAAATAATAAAAATACAATAAAAAATAACTTTCACTATTTATTACAAAGAACCTAGACTTTTATTGAGAGTGACTTTTCAGCATTGACTTCTTGAATCTCTCATCTTCAATCTTTATGATCTTGAATCCAATAAATCTGTGCTCTAACAATCTCCCCCTTTGGATCAAGATCATTACAAAAAAGATTTAGCAATCCAATTTTTCTCTTTGAGCTCAGAAAGATGTAATCCCTCTTTGTCTTCAAAATATAGCAATCTCCCCAAAAGATGTAGATAAAATATCTTTCATATGATGGAAAGAAATTATCTCCCGATTTAGCGCATAATGCTTTACCAAAGTATTTTCAAAGAAAAATTCTCAAAAACTTTGAACTTTCTGACTTGGACATTTCTTTAAGAATTGTATTCTCCCATTTCTTGATTAGCTCTCCCCCTTTTTGATGAATTGAGCATCGATATCATCAAAACTTCTTTAGAACAAGAAATGTCTTTGACCATGCTGATCTTCCACGAGCCTCTGATTCACCGTCAATTCGAACAATGTATTCATCCAGATCTTTTCAAATCTACACAAAATAAGAATGTAACACCTGAATCAACAAATGAATCAGTTAAAAATGTCTGTCAATAACACGAAGTCACTGTGTGTAACGAATACACATTGGAAAGGAGCTTTTTGATGTTCACTCCCCCAGGGCTTCCATTCAATCATCGAAACACCACAAAGGTAATTTCTATGAACGTTATGACAAATAAACAAATTCCTTGTGTGTTCGTGCATGAGATAAAAAGAATTAAGCACGGATGATTGCTTATATAGGATCAACATTGTGTAAACCACTGAGACAACAGTTAGTTAAACATAGACTCAATGTGCATTAGTGAAGTGTGAAGGTGGGGCAGACTTCCTTCTTTTCAATATCCAGATTTTCCAAATGAAAATCAGATAGTAAATGTGTTGTGTCCCCTTTGAAAAATGAAACATTTTATTGTTAAGAAGAAAATGAGTGGCTGGTGGGGTAATGTCAAGAGTTGGCATGGGCTAGTTGCCTGTTTCAATAACGTTCACCGAAGAATTGTGAAACATTAGAAATGTGGATGCCCGGCTCAGAAAGTAGTTGGTGCAGAGTCTGATATTCTTTTACTCTGTTCGCACACCCTCTTTCTTTTTATCATTAAGCTCACATCTAACCAAACTCTCTTTTCATTTTACCTCAGCACACATCCCACACTCATTTCTTTTGGACTCCTCACACTTAATCACTAAAGGATTAACTTCTTGGGTAGGAAACACTGGTTAACGTGAATCCATAGAAGTTTAGTTAAGTCCTAGCACACAGAAATCCCATGTTTTCCTATAAAGCATGTGATGCTCAGATGATTTAACTTTATCAGTTAAAGCGCAAAATAGATCATGAAAACATTTAAAAGCACACTTCCAATTCATTAAATCTGTTTGAGAATCGGGAAGTGGTTTGAACATTTAAGAACAGGTTTTTCTTATGATTTAAAGTTGTCCTTATTTCAACCATATATGAGATGAAGATAAGGAATTATACCTTTTGCGTGCAGTCTTACATCTCATGAAGTCAAGCTTTAAGTCATAAAGATATTATCTTGTAAGCATCTCTCAAACTGCAAAAGTCTTAAGGTCATAGTCAAAGCAACTTTATTCACAGAAATTTAAATGACATAAAGCAGTAAAACAATTAATGTACGAGTTCTGATCTGAAGTAATCAGAAATCATAGCCATACTCCTTTGACTTGTAAAGCTCTTAAGCTCCCCCTAAATTCATGCATCAGAAAAATTATCAGTGTAAAATATAAGCATTAACTCCCCCTCAGATATTGATCACCATATATGTTGGATGCATAAAATTTCAGACAAAATATGTACTCCCCCTTGATGGTTGATTTCCTCATTGGAGTATTGGAGTACAATCTCTTATCATCACAGGAGTAAGGTCTTTTGATCACTGAAGTACGAGTCCTAAACTGTTGTGTTTAAAAGTCATCTTCGTTGAAGTACGGGTCCTAAGTTGATTTACTTAGAACCCTTTGTTCTCTTACTCCCTCTTGACAGTAGGTGCCTGCAACACAGAATCATCCTTTTTCTTTGGTACCCACTGGTATTTGGGTCCAACTGTGTTAGCACAAGATTTTGGAACCCATTGAAATTTGGGTCCGCTTTTCTTTTGAAACCCATAGGAAGAATGAGAACGATGAGAATTTACAAAATATGTGCCAAACCAATCATCAGAATATTTATGAAAATTATAATCATTTCTATCATGATTGGAAAACTTTCTAGCAGATAAAGATAACTGGAATAATTGTTGTCTTGAATATTTCTTGCGAGAATCAACAAGTTTTGGTTTAGAAATAGCAACATCCACAATTATATCATCTTTACTAGAAGTATTCTTATTACAGCCAGCACTAGAAAATGATGTAACATTCTCATTTTTCTTTTGCTTTGGTTGCCATTCAGGCTTAACTTCATGCATTTTCTTTCTCCAATCTGAAATATTTGAAACTTTAGAGTTAGAATGGTGAGAATCAAACAAATTCTTCTTCTTTGACTTACCAGTGTTGATCTGTTTCTGTGAATTCCTAGATTTCTTCTTCTTACCTTTGGCAGCTTTGGATTTCACATAAACTGATTTATCAACTTTCGTTGATGTTTCACCTTTTTCAAACACACTGGGTAATCCAAAAGAATTAACAACAAAAGAAGAATGATTAGGAAGTTTAGCATTAAAGTCAAAATCACCAACACAGTCATCTAAACCACCATCAGAGTTTAGAAAATCAAACTCATTATCAAATAAACCAGACCTATCATCATATTTTAAAGCCTTGGAAGATTTAGAAAACTCGGTATATTTGAACACAATAGAAAAAATAGTTTGTTCTAAGTCCATCAAAATCCTTTCTTCTGCGAGAGTATTCTCGAGTTCAGAAATTTTCCTTTCCAAAACGAGAGGAGGAACGTACAGCTTACCTTCGATGGGCTTAACCTCCATTTCTTTTACAGAATAACTCTCAAAATAGTCATTTGAAAGAGATTTTGATTTATCAGAACTATAACTATTATTCAACCTCTCATAACGAAACGGAAGTTAAACTTTGGTTGTGTTCTTTCTTTTAGCATATTCCTTGGCTTTATCCTCTTCAGACAGACTAGTCCAGAAAACTTTGAGTTCAGGGTATTGAGGTGCCAGTTTCATAAATCCAAAATCATAAAGACAAGGCACTTCAGATATACCCTTTTTGAGGTGGTGTGGGTTCTTGTAACCAAGTCCCCAACACTCAGGATTCTCTTTAGGTTTGTTCAGATGAATGGTTTGCTCAGTTTGACCCAGAGTATATAATTTCCTTCCAAAGCATTCACTTTTTCAAGTAAAGATTTGTTTTCTTTTGAAAGCGAATAATGCATTTTAGTAAGCTCTTTTGAATCAAACTCACACAGTCTATATTTTGAATTTGTTTCAGCTAACTCTTTAAGAATGAGAGTATTTTCTTTAGCGCTGGTATCAATATTTTTATGTAAAGTCTCAATCAATAATTTATTCTCAACAATATTCTCGCTAAGTTTCTGTATTGATTGGTTTTTGTCTTTATTGATACCTCTTTCACGCTTAAGCTTTGACTCTAACTTTTGAAGTCTAATCATCATGACATTTATTTGATTTACAAAATTAGATTCAGTCATGTCACAAACCTCTTCATTCTCTTCTTCATCTGACTCATCTTCATCTTCAGCTTCATCCACCATCTTTCCCATTAAACACAGGTGTGCTATCTCTTCCTTCTCAATATGTTCCCATAACAGCTTTCCTGTAGCTGTTTTGCATTCTAACTTGATAGAAATCTCCTTTAAAATCTCCTCGGAAAATCCTTGCAATATAAAAGATTTGGCTAAACAGTCAGCTTGATGTCTTTTTCTTTGCTCGTCTGAGTACATATCAAGTGGTAATGGAAGTTCTTATTTTTCTCTTTCTCCATTCTTCTTTATAACAGTAAAGACTCTCCTTGGAGTTGTCATACTCCCTTCTCTTAGAGATATTCTAATAAGATCCCTTAATTCATGTTTATCAATGAAATCTATGAACTGATTTTTCCATTTCTCATACTCTCCTTTGAAGAGTACTGGTGGCGTTGTGTCAGTTCCGATGGCGAGAGCTTCTCTGGAAGTCATCGTGTTTCTGAAAAGATATGCAATAGAAACTTGAAATTGATCGTTAGTCCAGATAAAATCAAACAATACTGAAAATCTTAGAATGAAATTCAGAAAATTTTGATCAAGAACAAAACTTTGTCCCCCTCCACAGACTTAGCACGGGGGTCCCGCTACCCGGTTAGCGGGTGGGGTCAAGGGGAAACGCCCTTGCGGGGGTATGGGGGCAGCGCAAGCTATACAGAATTAGCACAAAAATTCGCAAAACCCCGAAATGCGTTAAGGCAGTAGCGCAAACGACAATTTGCGCTAGGAGGCTTTGGCGCAAAAGAGCTAATTCGCGCTAAGAGGAGCTGGCGCAAAAGAAACTTTGCGCAAGAAGTGGGTCGCGCGAAATGGAGGTTTGCGCGAGAAGTTGATGGCGCAAACCGAGGTCGACCGGGGTCCTCTGACCGGTGTCTTGTATGGAGCAAAGATAGTTTTGCGCGAAGAACTTTGCGCGAAGAGCAGCTGGCGCAAACATTGTTTTGCGCGAGGAACTGATTGCGCAAAAAGAAACTTTGAGCTATGGGAAGTTGGCGCAAATGTCAACTCGCGCTAAGTATTTGAAAAATCTTCAATCTGGCGCAAAAGACTTATGAACTGGCGCAAAACGGATGAACTGGCGCAAAACGATGTTCTTCACCTATCCTTCGAAAATCGGCTCTGAATCGCCCAAACACCTATCTAGACTTCGATTTACAACTCGAAACTTTGACAATAGGACCATAAACACATCTAGAACTGATTACAATCAAGTAATTTCAAAAATAAACACTATAAGAATGATTTCGATCGATGGAACAGTGCACAGGACTCGTGAAGAACAAAAACAACAAAATCATCAAATAGATGATCGATTACAGTACAATACTCGATAAAATCAATACAAACACAAACTAATACTGATTTCGATCATAACCCAAGTGATTTCAACTCGAAAAACACACAAAAATTCAAAAATCAAATCTGGAAGATGATGAATAGTGTCGAACAGTGTTTTTCGGGAAAATTTGATTTTGATCTGGTTTAGCTCTGATACCAATTGATTGTCCCTGAGATTTCAGTTTCTTATCACATATAAGAGATGTATAGTCACAAACAAGAGATTAATCAAACCTGTTTTAGATTTCTCAATCAAAGGATTACAAGGTTTTCTCTCTTGAATGTTTTTCTCTCTCTAAGCTCTCTCTCTCTCTAAATGTGGCGGCTGCAGTATTCTAATCTTGCCCACACAACATTCTCTCAACCCTAGCACCCTATATTACCACAAACCTATTTTAGGAAAAAGACTAAAATAATAAAAATACAATAAAAAATAACTTTCACTATTTATTACAAAGGACCTAGACTATTATTGAGAGTGACTTTTCAGCATTGACTTCTTGAATCTTTCATCTTCAATCTTGATGATCTTGAATCCAATAAATCTGTGCTCTAACAACTTCTGTTAACTAGACTTAATATGCTTGGTGATTACCCTTGGGACAATTTACTTTTGTACTATTAAGCATCTTTTGATTCCATTAACTTAGTATAACTGCATAAGTAGGAGTTTAACTTTCAGTTGTATGCATGAACTGTTAGAACTGAAAGTCCTAGTGCGTTGAAAGTTGTATAACGCATTTATATAGTTTAATTGTTTTATTTATATGCGTTGTAAAAGCCTTTTATTGTTAGTTTGTTAGTTTGGTTAGTTTTATTTCATTTTTAGTCCTTTTTCAGTTAGAGTCTAGTTAAGTCCGTTAGAAGTTTTAAATTTTACATTTTTAGTCCCTCTAGTTAGTAGTTTTAACTTATGTCATTTTTAGTCCCTCTAGCTTTGAGTTTTAATTTTTTTTCACTTTTAGTCCTTGTAGTTTTAAGTTTTAGTTTGTGTCACATTTAGTCCTCGTACTTCAAAGTTTCAAAGTTTGTCATTTTTTATCCCTAAACTTTCAAGTTTCACTCATTGGCATTTTTTGGTCCATGTACTTTGATTTTTTTTTCATATATTGACAAGTTTAGTCCCTGGATATCAAGCTTTACTGGTAACAATGACTCATTTGATTGATTTTGATACTTCAAAAGGAGATATGATGAAAATCATTCTAGATTTGAAAGCAAAAATTTGCACTTTGGAGGAAACTAATAGCAATCTTGAGGTTTCAAAACTGAAGACAGAGGTTGATTCAATGACGACTGTAGTAGAGAGAAATTTTTTGAAAAATAAAAACTTCGAGCTGAAAAGGAGAATATCAGATCTTGAAAGAGAAGTTGATATAAAGAAAAGGGATCTACATGAAAACTCAAAGAAAATATCTGAACTTGAACGAGAAGTTGCAGATTTTGAAGCCAAAAAAGAGAAGTACCTGGTGCTTGAAGAAAGAGGAAACATGTTGGAGAATGAAAATCTCGATCTGAAGAAAAGACTTGCTGTTTTTGAACAAGAAAAAGTCGATTTCTCAAATGAAAGGAAGAATCTTGAAAGAAAGATTCTCGATCTTTCAAAGAAAGTTTTCGATGAAAGAAATGTTTTTGAGGCTCAAAATGTGAAACTTTCAAAACATATTTCTAATTTTGAAAAGGTTTTGATAACTGAGAGAGATTCTTTTGAGAAAGAGCGAAAAGGTTTTGAGAGTGAAAAGGAAATGCTTGAAAAGAAGAATGTTGCGGTTTTTAAAGAGATATATGATAAACGCAACAGTATAGAAAAGGATGTTGAAAGTGAAAAAAAGATTTTCGAAACTGAGATTCATAAGCTTTCAAAGAAATTATCTGGATTAGCAACAGAGATTTTGAAAGAACAGAAGGTAAAATCCGATTTACAAAAACAATTTGACTTGATTCTAGAAGAAAGAAATGTTTTATCAGCAAAAGTCAAGAAACTTGAAGAAATAAATCCAAAAGTTGATTTATCTGAACCAGTCAGTCCCGATACTGTAGTTCAGTCTTCTTATTCTTCAAGTTCACCTTCTACATCTAATTCTTCGAATAAGTTTGTCAAATCAAATGAATTTTCAAAAGATCGGATTCGTACTTCAACTCTTTTTCTATAATTCCCCTATTGATGATTCAAATAATCAAGTGTTTCGAAAAGTCAAGATGGTTTAGAGAAAGAAACCAACTACAGAAAGTAATGATGGAAACAAGCCTCATGATTCTTCTGTAGTTGATACAAAGTCATTTATTTCCATGACTGAGTCTTCTACTTATGTCTATTCTATAGGAAAGTTGATCGGCCTGCGCCGGCAAACGATCTGTTGTACTTACTGTGGAAATAGTGACTTTGTGCATCCAAGGTACGTAAATAGTTGGTATGGTACTTATAGCATCCCCAATCCTCAGTTTAATAGCTTAAAATCCAAGGCAACTAATCATCAAGGATCCATCACAGCATGGATACCAAAACCAAAATCTTCCTAATTTATGTTGCAGGAAGGTCATGTGTGATTTAATTCAGATTATTCACGTCACATGACTACAATCAAGGGTTAGGCCATCTTTTTAAGGGGAGTACCATGTTGCTTATTTTTCATATCGACTTCTGAACACTTCAGTTCAGGACTCGTACTTCAATGTTTTGACTTGTACTTAAATGTTCTATTTTTGGCGAGTTAAAGGAGTGTTAGGACTTTTAATGTTTCTATGGTCAATCCAGAACCGGAAGGACCTATCCAAGAAACACATCATATTCATAGATATCAATGAGGGATCTAGATTGATAGATGAGTTCGGAGTGTGATTGAAAAAAAATAGTGAGGATGTGACAGGACGTAAAAGAATTATTGGTCCTTACCAAACCGAGTCAGTTATCCGGGATACCACACAATCTATTCATTCTCGTTCTTTAGAGATGGATATTGAAACAAACATGGACCCAGTGTCGATAACTTGTGTCACCCCACCCAGCCACTCAAGTATCTCTCAAAAGACACTTGTTTCATATATGCACGGAGATTTTGCACATAATCTATCTATTCCTCACTCGGAGGACTTAGATATTGAAAAAGGAAGACATCAGCTTCGGTCTCCGAACTTCATTTCATCTCACTGTGTCTATTCTAACCGGCGTCCCAGGTTGAATCAATCTTTAAGCATAATCGATATGATTTATACTTCTTTCACACACGCATTAATCTCTATGATTCCCCTTGCATATCTTTGTGATATTGCCAGAACAGTTTGAGTAGTAATTTTTTAATACTTTAATTCAGTGATAACTGGAAGTCCTATCAGAGATACCCCATTGCCAACTCTGAAAATAGGCCACACAATTAATTTTAATTGTTGTGATAACAGTCACTATTGTGTTTTTGTGTTAGCTGTTACCCTTATTTACTAAATCGCTTTATCTGATCTTTTGCTACTCATCCGGTTAGTCTTTGAAGTTACATGATGCTCAGGATTCTCCTAATCATCATGAGGGGGAGAACGACATACAATTCAAAGACACAAAATATCATGTTGAAGGGGAGTTAACAAAATCTGAGGGGGACTAACATAATTTCTTAAATCTGAGGTTGAAAAGTCATTGGATTTCAAAAATTACATTTATTCTATCCCTTATCCTATGGTGTTTGTTTCAAGTTGATCCTTCCTACGATTTGATTAAAACAATTTCTGAAGCTAAAAGTCTATTCAACTCGCGGTTCAAAGACAGATTCTTTGTTTTTAAACTGAAGTTGCACCGTGGAATGTCACGTAACTCGTACATTATCTTTCTTGTGTGTTGATCCGATATGTTGAGTTTCTACAGTTGAAAGCTGATTGATAGTGCGTTCAGTCGAGGCTATTGTACATTGAATCTGGTTATAAAGTTGAAACTATGAAGACCAATAGCTTTATTCAAGGGGGAGTTTGCTTCAATGGGAACTGAAGATGTGTCTAAGTGATTAATACTGCCAGGCTTTCATGATTACTACTGCTGAGATAAATTAATACTGCTGAGCATAGTTAATGCTGTTGTGACTTAATACTACTTATTTGATAGTCAAGATATGCGCAGATCAAGGCTTGAAGATAATCATGGAAGGTTGAAGATAACTATGGAAGAATATACTGAAGATCTTTTAAGTTTTGTAATTATCTTTTATTTTCAGTATATGTATAGATGTATTCTGAATAGTTTTAAAGATACGAGATTTCTAAGTTTTTGTTTAGAGAGAGAATTAACCTCAAGGTTTACAATCCTAATTCTAGAGAAGTAGAATTCGTCTTGGTGAGCCTGTTCATCAAGATTGAGGTTTTGTTTGAAAGCTTGTAACTTTAATCATTCAATAAAGTTTACAAGTTGTGATTCATATTTTACTGTTCCATTGATAGTTTGATTATTAAAGTGTCTTTAATATTGTTTCTGAGTTTTATTATTCTTGTTAAGAATCAGATCCTGACAAGTGGTATCAGAGCCTAGTATTCTCAGAAACCTTCATTCATCATGGACAACACAGTTGAATCAACCAGTACTCTTGTTTCAAAGGTTCCCATGCTCAAACCCAATGAGTTTGACATGTGGAAAATTAGGATCAAGCAGTACATCCTCCTTACAGACTTTTCTATGTGGGACATTGTTGAGAATGGTCCCTCTGCTGAAGGTAAAATTGGGCAAGATGGAAGAAGACCACCTCCAAAAACTGATGCTGAGAAGAAAGTGAGACAATTGGAGATGAAAGCCTTAAGCACCCTGCTTTTGGCCATCCCTAATGAGTATCAACATCAGTTTCATCACTGCATTGATGCTCAGATTCTATGGAATGCTTTAGAGAAGATATTTGCCGGCACCAAGAGCACTAAGAGGAATCAAAGGTATATTCTCAAACAGCAATATGATAATTTTACATCTTCAAAGAATGAGTCTATGACTCAAACTTTTGATAGATTCAATAAATTAATTGGTGAGTTGGCTACTGTTGGAGTTCAGATGGAACAAGATGATGTCAACCGAAAGTTCCTCAGATCTCTTGGAGATGAATGGACCATGTACACTATCTCATTCAGACATAATGACATGTTGGAAGAAAAGGAACTGGATGATCTGTACAATGATCTGAGAGTGTTTGAATCTGAGGTGGAAGCAAAGAAGAAGCCTACTGGATATGTTCATAATGCTGCACTCCTATCAGCATCAACTGATTCTACTGCTAACCCTGAATCAGTTAATGTTGCCAGTGGAGTAAATCAAGAAAAAGGCAATGAATCTGTGTTTGAAGCCTTTCTTTCCAGCCATGGTAACTCTTCTTTAATCAATGATGACTTAGAACAGCTTCATCCTGATGATCTTGAAGAGATGGATATTAAATGGCAGATGGCCATGCTTTCTATGAGGGTGAAGAAGTTCATTAAAAGGACTGGGAGGAACAACTTCTCCCAAAGAAGAGAAGATGGAACAGGCTTTGATAAGTCAAAGGTGGAGTGCTACAAGTGTCACATGAAGGGACACTTTGCCAGGGAATGCAGAAGTGGAATGTCTCAAAACAACCACCAACAAGCTCAGACTGGAAGCTTCAACCAGAACAGAAACTCTGCTCAAGCTCTTGTTTCTCAACAAGGAATGGGGTTTGACTTGAGTGATCAAGCAGAAGATACCATTAAAAATCAAGCTCTCATGGTAGAGGTATCTGATCTCCCAACTGAGGTACTTTCTAATCTCTGTTCTCAAACTTGCATAGACATTGTGAAAAGGTACAGGGATCACAACCAGAGTATGAGTGATGACCTTAAGAGATTAGAAAAGGATAGAAAAGACTATGTGAAAATTGTTGAAAGGTTTGAGGAACAAATTAAAGGTTTCCAAGCCAATGAACTTCAACACACATATGATACAAATTACTGGAAGTGGGAGAAAAATGATCTAGAAATCCAACTGACAAAGTCTAAAGAGGAGAATGAAAAGTTGAGAGGAGAGCTAGCCAAGGTTAAGTTGGATGTGGAAAAGTTTTCATATGCTTCTAAAGCCATGGATTCTATGCTAAAGGTCCAAATCCATGATAAGCTTAAACCAGGAATTGGGTACAATAACACACTACCACCATACAATAACAACTACATCCCTCCTAAATCAGACTTGTTGGAGACCAAGGATAGGAAGGACTTGCATGAGGGAGCCACTAAGGTAGATCCTTTAGATGAAGTAGTTGTTAAGGACAAGACTGAGAAAGAAGCTGGTAAGAGTAAGGATAACACTGTGAGTGGTGAGATTCCCTTAGAAAATAACATTCTTACCAATGAGGGTGGTGGAAGGAATTGGGTCAAATTTGAGGGTGTTGAGAAGGCTGAGGGAAAGTCTAAAAAGGTCCATTACAAGCAGACTACAGTTGTGAATCCTGTTCCTTGCAAACTGTGTTCAGGTAATAAAAATGAGCCCCTAAAACATGATAAACAGAGGGGAAATCAAAGAAATTGGAATAATCAGTGGGCTCAGAAACAAGGAGTTGATCTGAGTAGAATCATCAGACCAAAACCTTGTTTCATATGTGGCAAGTTGAACCATCTGGCCAAGCACTGTTACTTTAATCCTATGAACCAAAGGATAAATGTTCAAAGATCTGTGCTAAAACCCTTTGGTTATAGGAAGAATGAAAGGAACCATGTGGCTAAGAAACCTGTTAAATCTAAAAGCCACATGAAGAAAAAGACTGTAAAAGAGAGTGTCAGGATGTGGGTTCCCAAAAGCACTAAAACTGTTAGTACTGCTACCACAAATAGTACTGCTGACAAAGATAGTGCTGCTAGAAGCAATACTACTGCTATCAATGTTAGTGCTGCTGAGAGTATTAGTACTTCTAAAACTAACATTGTTAGTACTTCTTCAAATGTTAATACTGCTAACTCTATTAGTACTTCTAAAATTAGTATTGCTTCTAGTGTTGGTGCTACTAGACCAATCATCTTGACAAAGTACTCCAGTAAAGAGTTTTCTGAATTTAAAAATCTCATCAAAAAGGAGTGCAAGTACTTTGATGATAAAGGGAGGCCCAAGACCACTTTGGTTTGGGTTCCCAGTCAATACTAATTGATTTATCTTATGTGCAGGGCAACCAGAAGCTCAAGGAAAAGAGCATTTGGCATGTTGATAGTGGTTGCTCTAGGCACATGACAGGGAACATGGCTTGCCTCAAGAATTTCAAGAAAATTGATGGAGGGCATGTTGCCTTTGGTAATACTCCAGATGGAGGTAAGATTAGTGGTAAGGGAGATGTAACAAAAGGTAAGATGACCTTTGAAGATGTTTTCTATGTTGAACAGTTAAGATACAACCTGTTAAGTGTATCACAGGTTTGTGACAAAAAGCATAGTATATTATTCACTGAGTCAGAATGCATTATTCTTGCTCCTAGATTCAAGGTAGTTGATGAAAAGATGATACTACTAAGAACTCCTAGAAAGGATAATGTCTATTGTTTGGACATGGAAAATGTTTCAAATGATTCATCTCTAAACTGTCTTGTTTCAAAAGCTTCTTTGGATGAATCATCACTTTGGCACAGAAGGATGTGTCACATGAACTTTAAAACAATGAATAAACTTGTTAAAAACAACCTTGTAAGAGGTCTGCCTTCAAAAGTCTTTTCATGTGATGATCATTGTGTTGCTTGTCTCAAAGGCAAACAACACAAAACTTCTCATAAGTCCAAAGAGTTGAAAACAATTTCTTCTTCTCTTCAGTTGTTGCATATGGATCTGTTTGGTCCTACAAATGTCATGAGTATAGGTAAGAAATCATACTGCTTAGTTATTGTTGATGATTACTCTAGATTTACTTGGGTATATTTTCTAAGGACTAAGGATGAGACAAGTGGACTGATCAAATCCTTTATTCTAAGAATTGAAAACCAAACAAATCAAAAGGTAAAAGTCATTAGGTCAGATAATGGTACTGAATTTAAAAAATCTGGATCTAAACACCTTTTGTAAGGAAAAAGGAATTGAGAGGCAATACAGTGCTCCTAGGACTCCACAACAAAATGGTGTTGCTGAGAGAAGGAATAGGACACTGATTGAAGCTGCTAGATCTCTGTTAGCTGATTCAAAACTTCCAATTACTTTCTGGGCTGAAGCAGTTAATACTGCTTGCTATGTCCAAAACAGAGTTCTAATAGTCAAGCCTAAAAACAAGACACCATATGAGCTTTTAAATAAAAGAAAACCATTTATTGGATTTTTCAAACCTTTTGGGTGTCCTTGTACCATTCTCAATACCAAAACTCACTTAGGAAAGTTTGATAGCAAAGCAGATGATGGTTTTCTTGTTGGTTACTCATCTCAGAGTAAGGCTTACAGAGTATTTAATTCTTCTTCTAGAATAATTGAGGAAAGTGACAATGTCAAATGCAATGAGAACACACCAAATCCTATTGGTTCAGGTCCTCAGTGGTTATTTGACATTGATTCACTAACTAACTCTTTGGGTTTCAGTAGTGATGATCTTGCAGGATCAGGAAGTAGAGGATCAGGGGATGAACAAGTACAAGATATTATTCCGCAGTCTGTGATCTTTCCCATACCTACAATGACCCATGTTGAAATCTGTGATAGGGAGACTGTTACTGAACCAAGTCAGAGTGAAGAAGAAAGAAGAGATGATGAGAATTTAGAGCATGAAGAGTCAGAAGCAGCTGATGAGATTCCCTCAGCTGACTTAAATGATTCCAATTTAGATGTGGGAATGAATAAAGAACCTAGTCTTCAGACAAGAACTCAAAAAAATCATCCTCCTAAGCTGGTAATAGGAGACATCACTTCTCCTATGATGACTAGGAATCAAAGCAGACTTCAAGATTTGCAGCATCAGCAGCATACAGTACTCTCTTGCTTTCTATCCCAGATTGAGCCTAAGAAGGCTTATGAAGCAATGAAAGATTCAAGTTGGATAGAAGCCATGCAAGAAGAGTTGCTACAGTTCAAATTGCAAGATGTTTGGGACTTGGTGGACCTTCCTAAAGGTCATAGATCAATTGCACCAAGTGGATTTTCAGAAATAAAAAGGATGAGAGAGGAATAGTAATCAGAAACAAAGCAAGGCTAGTGGCACAAGGGTACACTCAGGAAGAAGGCATAGACTATGAGGAAGTGTTTGCTCCAGTTGCACGGGTAGAGGCAATTAGGCTGTTTCTAGCCTATGCCTCATTTATGAAGTTCAAGGTATACCAGATGGATGTGAAGAGTGCCTTTCTGTATGGAAAAATTGATGAGGAAGTATATGTCTGTCAGCCCCCTGGATTTGAGAATCCATCATATCCTGAAAGAGTATACAAACTGAAGAAAGCTCTCTATGGTCTACATCAAGCCCCAAGAGCATGGTATGATACTATGTCTACCTATCTCTTGGAAAATGGGTTTGAAAGAGGAATAATTGACAAAACCCTTTTCATTAGAAGAAATAAGAAGGACATCCTACTTGTTCAGATCTATGTGGATGACATCATCTTTGGATCCACAAAAGATCAGATGTGTAGAGACTTTGAAGAGTTGATGCACAAGAGCTTCAAAATGAGTTCAATGGGTGAACTTACTTTCTTCCTTGGGCTTCAAGTGAAACAACAGAAAGATGGGATTTTCATAAGTCAATCAAAGTATGTGAAAGACATCCTAGATAAGTATGGTCTATCAGACTCAAAGCCAGCAAGCACACCAATGGAAACACACAAACAGATCATAGCTGATCTTGAGGGGGAGGATGTTGATGTCCATCTTTATAGATCAATGATTGGATCTCTCATGTATCTCACAGCCTCAAGACCAGATATCATGTTTCCAGTGTGTGTCTGTGTGCCAGATTCCAAGTCAAGCCAAAGCAGTCACATCTTCAAGCTGTTAAGAGGATTTTTAGATACTTAAGAGGGCAACCTAGATTAGGTCTTTGGTATCCTTATGAATCTACTTTTGACTTGATTGCATATTCAGACAGTGACTTGGGTGGTGCTAATATGGATAGAAAGTCTACTTCAGGGGGATGTCAACTTTTGGGTGCAAGACTAGTATCTTGGCAGTGTAAGAAGCAAACCACAGTGTCCTTATCCACAACAGAAGCTAAGTAGATTGCTGCTGCAAGTTGCTGTTCACAGGTTCTATGGATTCAGAATCAAATGCTGGACTATGGGGTAACCTTTCTTCACACTCCAATCTTCATTGACAATAGCAGTATTAGCATTGTTAACAATCCAGTCAAGCACTCCAAAACAAAGCACATTGAAATCAGGTATCACTTTATTAGAGACTGTAATGAAAAGAACCTTATTCAAGTTGCTAAAGTTCATACTGATAACCAGTTTGCTGATCTATTCACTAAAGTTTTTGATGTGGGTAGATTCACTTTCTTGGTCACAAGTGTGGGCATGATCAACTCTGAATGAGCTCATGTTTAAAAAGTGTTTGTATACCTATTATTTGTTTGTTTTGTTTGGTGTTACTAATCATCTTTCTCAGTAAGTTTATTGCCCTGCTCAGACTAACACAAGCTTCAACAGTGTATAGTTAATGCTGCCAGTGTAGTTTTAATGCTGCCAGTGCAAAGTTACTACTGCAGATTCACTATTACTACTGCTAGTCTGAGTGACTACTTCAGGTATGTGTTAATACTGCTAGTAGTTAATACTGGTAGTCGTTAATACTGCTAGTTAGTTAATACTGCTAGTAGTTAATACTGCTAGTCGTTAATACTGCTAGTTAGTTAATATTGCTTGTAGTTAATCCTGCTAGTTCGTTAATACTGCTAGTTAGTTACTACTGCTCTCAGTTAATACTGCGAGTGGTTAGTACTGCTTTAACGGAAAATAGGGTTAATACTGTTTCCTTCCCGAATCATATAAATACCCTCTTTGCCCGCCTAAAAGCTCACAACGACTCTTTGAATACTGTTCATCTTCTCTCTCACTCTTTTCTCTCAAGCAACAAGTATGTTTCAGTCCAGTATCCTCAAGAACGATGGCATCCATGGCGTTTATTGATGAGCACAATGAGATCGCAATGCTTCAAAAGCCGAAGCAGGCTGATGGATTCCATCAAATAGTCGATTTTCTCAAGACCAGTCATATAGCATATGCTCTTACTGTGTCACCACCAATCTTCATCGAGCACCAAAAGCAATTTTGGGTCAATGCCACCGCGGTTACTGAAAACGGTGTGCAGTTTATCAAGACAAGGGTGTGTGACTAACCCCTGATAGTCACTGAAGAGGTCATTCGCATTAGTCTACGTCTGGACGATGCCTCAGGTATTACCTCTATCCCTAATGAAGAGTTGTTTTCCCATCTCACAAGAATGGGGTATGAAGGCCAACAGGGTGTTTTCAAATTTTACAAAGCTAATTTTTCTCCCCAATGGCGGTTCTTTGTTCATACCCTTATGCACTGTATTTATAGAAAAACTACTGGATGGAGTCAGTTCAGCAGTACCATTGCTTATGCTTTGGTCTGCTTGTCTACTGCCATAAAGTATAATTTCTCAAAAATGATTTTCAATGACCTTGTGTCAAACTTGGGAAATAAAAAGAGTTTCTATATGTACCCAAGATTTGTCCAGGCAGTTATAACCTCTGAATTGACGGATATACCTCAGTTTAATGAGGTATATGTACCTAAAATCCCTAAGGGCAAGGTCTTTTCAAATATGAAAATATCTGCCAAGGACTCGAAAGGAGTTGGCACCCCATTGTTCTCTACAATGATGGTGGTGTCCCACAACCAAGAAGGTATGGCATCAGGGTCAAGGCCCTCACTAGACCATCCCACTGAGAGCCAAACCCAACCTTCAACCACTATATCACTTCCTCAGTCTCTTGTTCATAAGCCAACACCTGTGTTAACCAAAACTTATGCTAAGAGAAAGGTACACAAGGCTCCTTCCCTTGTTGTACCTCCTACAATCCCAGAACCTCAAAGCCCTCTAATGGAGCATTCTCCATTAGAGAATATCTATAAGGAAACCACTTGGGTGTCTCCCAACTCCGAGGAGGTGCTCACTGAGGAGATGTATGAGCATATGGGTGAGAAGGCTGCCACTACTTCTACTAGCACAGAGAAGGCCAGTGGTAACATCACTAAGACCTTCCCCATGGCAACTTTGGGTGAGCAATCATCCAAAGGTCCCTGGTGCCAAAAAACCAAGGGGGTGGATGGTGCTTCTGCTAGGCAGAAGACCTCCACTACTAAATGTTCCAATGATCCTTCAAAAGGGGTTAACACTCCTGGAGAAGGTGAGGATAGATATGACTATCATGAATTGATTTCTGCCATGTCCAAAATGGAAACTGAACTGGATGCTCAAAAGCAGGTTGTCAATGAACTCAAGAAAGTCATCATCAACCAACAAGAAGATATCAGCAGCTTAAAGAAGTTGGTTCAGAAGGTGGTTCAAAAGAAGAAGAAGCAAAGGTTTGTGCTCAGAAGAAGGAACCCAGTGGATGATGCTCCCAAAAAGGGGGAGTTAGAAGCTGAGATCAACCTGGAGAGGGAGATACATGGATTTGAGGGGGAGTTTAATGTACAAACAGAAACAGGGTTTGTGTTTGAAGAAGCAGCAGTAACAGATAGAGCAGCAGAAACAGTTAATGTTGCTGAAATCAATGAAGCAGCAGAAATTGTTAAAGAGATATTAACTGATCTCATTAGCAGAAATTTGGAAGAATTTGAGATAGCTGAAGCACTTATCAAGGCTAAACATGATACTCCCAAGGTCACTTCAAAGGCCAAAGGAGTTGTCATCAAATAAAAGGGTGAGGTTATCAAGAAAGCAAGGGTTGAGAAGGTAGCAAGCAAGGATAAAGGCAAAGCCAAGATAGTGGAATCTGACCAACCACTTAAAAAGCAAAAGATGATTGAGTCAGATGAAGATTTGGCTAGGAAGATTCAAGCAGAACTTGAACAAGCAGAAACAGTTCAAATGAAGAAAGATAGGGAGATGGCAAAAGCTCTAGCTTCAAAGCTTAATGAAGTATATCAACAGAGCTTGGCAACAGAGATAGCACAGAAGAAAGCTGCAACTCTAAAGAAGCCTGTGATGATCAAAATGGTTGCTAAGAAAAGGCAACCTTCAAAGACCTACCTTGGCACTCAAGAGAGAAAGAAGATGATCACTTTCCTCAAAGGTGTTGTGGGAGTCAAAAAGGAGATGTTCTCAAAGATGTCATTTGAACAGATCAAAGGGTTGTATGATGCAGAGATGACTAAGCTTCAAGGGAATGACAAAGCCAGAGGAAGTTCAGCATGATATCAGAAATGTTTTCAAAACCATCAACAACTGGACTTTGTATGAAAGAAGTGGAGTATATGCACTGGCTGTGGATACAAGTCATTTTGAATACTTCTTGGTGGATAGAGTTTACAACCATAGCAGATTAAAGCTGCATGCTATGTTGAAGAAGAAGCTTGGTTGTGCACCAAATTCTGAAATGGCAAGGTACTCGATCCAGAGAATTATCAATCAAAGTTTGGGGCTGAATCCTAATATAGGTGTATGAAAATGGAGTTTTGGGAGCATCTGAAGAACTTGACTTCTCTTCTCTAAAATTCAAGTTAGGGGGAGATTGTTGGGAACTGAAGATGTGTCTAAGTGATTAATACTGCCAGGCTTTCATGATTACTACTGCTGAGATAAATTAATACTGCTGAGCATAGTTAGTGATGCTGGTGAATATTAATACTGCTCAGAGTGTTAATGCTGCTGTGACTTAATACTGCTTATTTGATAGTCAAGATATACGCAGATCAAGGCTTGAAGATAATCATGGAAGGTTGAAGATAACTATGGAAGAATATATTAAAGATCTTTTAAGTTTTGTAATTATCTTTTATTTTCAGTATATGTATAGATGTATTCAGAATAGTTTTAAATATACGAGATTTCTAAGTTTTTGTTTAGAGAGAGAATTAACCTCAAGGTTTACAATCCTAATTCTAGAGAAGTATAATTCGTCTTGGTGAGACTGTTCATCAAGATTGAGGTTTTGTTTGAAAGCTTGTAACTTTAATCATTCAATAAAGTTTACAAGTTGTGATTCATATTTTACAGTTCCATTGATAGTTTGAATATTAAAGTGTTTTTCCGCAACTTCTTTAATATTGTTTCTGAGTATTATTCTTGTTAAGAATCAGATCCTGACAGTGGTCATTAAGGTTTACTCTAGCTTATCAAAAAATTTCTCTGTAAACCTAAACCCTTTACTGATAAATCTAATCATATGACCAGCAGTTGTGATTGATTATCATTACTGTTGATTGCACTGTTTCTGGGATCTACATGAACAAAATCTAAATCAAAGTTTCTCACAAGCTTTGTATTATAGTAGTTTTTAATTGCAATCTTTAGTACTTGATCTTACTTTCTATCAGCTGTTACTACTGCAATCTTTACAACATTCATTTACTTTTCTTGCAACTCTACTTTTCAAGTCCTTTACTTTAAGTCATTTACATTCATGTCATTTACTTTTGAGCTTTTACATTCATCCATGTTAGGCTAAACACCTTAGTGTGGGTGTAAGTGAAGGTTGTGAGATTAAGCCAAAGTATTGGTGGATATTTGCTTGTTAATAGCAATTTACTTCACCATTCACAAGTGGTGCAAACATTTCATCTAGTAATCTTTGACAAATTGACACATGTTATTTTATTTAGAGGAGTTAGACTTAAAAATAAGGCAACGCAAATGTTTTTTACTAAGTGTGTTATAGAGGCTACAGAGAGCTGCAACAACCTTATGGGTTGCAAAACTATATTGAAAGAAAGGAAATATTTGTACTTGTTTGATTATTGATGCATCACCATTTGCACTGCCAACATATGGTCTAATATGCACTTCCTTGGAAGGTGTTGGATCAAATAATTGTATTCAAGATTAATGTTAAAGTTAAGGGTTTAAACTGCAATTGTGATAAAGTTAATTAGAGGGTTTATTATGTAATAATCTAATAGTTGTTAACTATTGGGCCTCAAGCCCGTTAAGCTTTTAGCTAAGCCCGTTAGGCCTAAAGCCTGGGTATTTAATGTTTTGGTTTATTAGATTTTAGGTTAGAATCCTCATATTTACAATAATCATATTATAGTGAGGTGAAGGTTTCTCTGTAATCCAAGGGTATCAAGAACACTCAAGGTTTAACAGTTTATACAAGGGATTGGTATGTTACTCTGATTTATATATCTCTTGATTATTATTGTGTTGCTTGATTACTTGATTGATTGTTTACCAACTAGATTAAACTGGGATAACAATTGGTATCAGAGCCTAAAGAATCAAGTTTTAGGATTAAATCTATTTTTTTTTCGAAAATCACTGTTCATCGAGTTACTATTCATTGCGAGTACTGTTCATCCGATTTCATGCATTAATGTGCTTATTGGTTTAAAAGTTGATCTGATTAGTTGAGATTCATGCTTCTGAATGCTATCTGATTAATTAATCGCATTATAGATCATAAAGTGGTTGAATTGTTGGTTTAATTGTGTTCATCGGTCGTTTCAATTTTCTGGGTTTGGTTTCGGTCGAATCCAGAAATTCTTCGTGTTCTTCGGTCATTCATCGTGTTTATCGATATTATTGTTTGACCGATACCTATTCGACCTGAGCCTTCGACCGGGTAGTTGTGATCTCCGGTCATTCCCTTCGACCGAACCTTAGCATTCCCCGGTCTTTGCTTCGACCGGGTAGGTGCATCGACCGGACCTTAGTGGTTTCCGGTCTAGTATTCGACCGATACTTTGTTACTTCGGTCTTCGCCTTTCGACCGGATACCTTGTTACTCCGGTCTTGCCATTCGACCGGATACTCGTATTCCCGGTCTTGCCATTCGACCGGATACTTGTTACTCCGGTCTTGCCATTCGACCGGATACTCGTATTCCCGGTCTTGCCATTCGACCGGGTACTTGCATACTCCGGTCTTTCCTTCGACCGGTACAGTTCATTCTTCGAAGCACATTTTCCAGTCCTAGACAAATTTTTGCAAGCTGTAACAGGGCCTCTAAAAGCCTAATTTTTTTTCTCTATGGGCGCTGCCCCCATACCCCCGCAAGGGCGTTGCCCCTTGACCCCACCCGCTAACCGGGTAGCGGGACCCCCGTGCTAAGTCTGCGAAGGGGGACAAAAGTTTTGTGCTTGATCAAAATCTTCTTAATTTTTCAGTATTTTATTCATAGATATTAGTGCTTTATACTGTGTGCGAGGACTGCATTTGATTATTTTTGGAAATTTATTTTTTTCTGAAAATTTTTGAGTGTAGTCTTTACTTTTGATTCTAACGATCTCATCTAGTTGGTTGTCTTGGTACAGAAAAGTCTATTTACTAACCGTACAGCTAAGATGTCGAATCAGCTTCTCTCGATGGGTTCTCAAGTCAAACCTCCTGTCTTCGTGGCAAATGAGTATCAACAGTGGAAGACAAGAATGATTCAGTTTCTGAATCACAAGAACAGAGAGTTCATGACAATAATCATTGAAGGTCCCAAAACTCCAATGATCACAGTAAAGGGTCAACCTGCTACAGATTCCTCTCCTGAAATCCCTGACAGAGATATTCCTAAACCTGTTCAGTTCTTCACTGAAAAGCAGAAAGACCAGCTCAAGTTAGAAGAAGAAGCTCTAATCTATCTGACGATGGCAATTCCAAACGACATCTACAATCGTGTCGACAGTCAGAGTACTGCTAAAGGAATCTGGGATGAACTAGCAAGGAAGTTTGAAGGAAGTGAAGCTTCTATTCAAGCTAAGCAGAATCTGTGCATAAATGCTTACGAGGGATCTCATGCCAAAGAAGGAGAGCTGCTTTTAGATACCTATAATAGGTACAACATTATTCTCAATGACTTGCGGAGGAACAAAATCGCCAAATCTGCTTCTGAGATAAACTACAAGTTCATCAAGAATCTGAATCCAGAATGGAAGAACTTTGCTATCAACCTCCAAATGTCGAAGAATATGGCTCGAGAAAATGTCACCGATATCTTCTCTACTCTTGCTCAACATGAGGATGAGGTGAGATCTATGAATAATGAGTCTAATCATCTGAAGGATTCTGTGGCTCTCATAGCCGGCAAAGGTTCTGTATCCTCTGCAAGGTCGAAGAAAAAGGCGTCTAAAGCTCTAGTTACTGAAGTTACTGACTCTGACTCTGATTCGAGCGATGAAGAACTGGAAGTTGATTCAGATCCTGATATTCAAAAGTTCTCTGAAGACTTGGCTCTCATTACGCGACGATTCAAGAAGAGCTTTGGCAAGAAAAGATTTTACTCAAAGCCAAAGTATGATGGATACAAGAAAGAGAAGTCTGAGATGCGATACAAGCCGAGGCATGGAAAGAGAGAGGAAGGACGAGAAGATCAGAAGGAAGATAGAAGAGAAGGAAAGAGAGAGGAGAAGCGAGAAGAGCAAAAGGATGAACCAGGAAGATGCTACAACTGTGGCAAATTTGGTCACTTCTCAAGGGACTGCAAATTCAAGAAAGTGAAGAACTCAGAGTACTACTCAAGAAAGTCACTGATTGCCAAGAAAGCTGAAGAAGGAAAAGTACTAATGGCTGAAGAAGAGAACTGGCTGTTCCAAAGTTCTGATGACGAGGAGCAAGCACATTTCACCCAAGTTTCTTACATGGCAAAGCTGGAAGGTGACGATGAAGACTCTGAGACACAATCCGAAGAAGCAAACTCTGAGGTTAGTGAAAATTCTGAACTCATTGAATCTTTAATGGCCCAAATACATGGCATGAAAGATGAATTTGTTTTACTGAAAGGCAAACTGAGCTCTGCACATCAATCTGTTTTAAGCTTTCGTGATGAAAATGCTATTTTAAAAGTTGTTGTGGAAGAAAAGGAAAAGGAAAAACATGATTTAAAAGCTGAAAAAGAGTCTTTAAAAGAAAAAATATCTGGTTTAGAAACAGATCTTGTGAATCTTAATGCTGAAAAGGGTGAGTTTCAAATCAAATTTGAAGTCTGTTATAAAAAAGAAATGAAGCTTTCACCAAAATAAAGCAACTGGAGGACATTAACATGAAACGAGGTTAGACTGAACAGACATTAAATCTGTTGACCAATAAACTCCAAGAAGAAAGGTTTTACAAACTTAAACCAGGTTTGGGTGTGCCAATTAATGAAATTTTGAAAAAGGCACCGGAGCACCTATATAATTTTGATAAATTTGGCTCCGCAATAAAACCCATTCCTAACATTCGCGCTACTTTTGTTGAAGCAAGTTCTCCTAAACCTTCTGAAGAGACCAAAGGTCAAGAAGAAATGGGAAAGAACAAGTCTGGTGACACTGATTCTCAAAATCTTTTTAAATCTGTTGGTTTTACATATGGTGATTTGAACGAAAGCTATGCAACTCGAAAGATCGAATTTACTGAGTTTGAATCACTATTTACCACACCTTCTAAAGAATCAGTGAGCACCAACACAGTTCTACCTGAGACTGCATGCAAATTTGATGAGTATGAATCGGATGTTGATCCATCTACTATACCATCAGTCTCAACTCCCATTGCTTCTAAACCTTTACTTCCTGAAGAGGTTGAAGAAGTTACTGCTACCGTGGATGAATCTTGTGTTCAAAATGATAAAACGGAGTTTATTGAGTCCATGACTGAAGCTACATTTTCTGAAATGATGAATGCTTCAGACTCTGATCCTGTTTCTAATTCAAAGGGATCAAATTCTGTGAATGATCATACATCTGAATTGATATTAATATATTTTTGGATACTTAAATGCTTATCTGACCGTGTGTTCTTAAAGATAAATACTTGCGTTTTATGTTGTCAATATACTTTGTCAAGTATTCATACACATAACGGTTCAGAACATTCTATTTTGACTTTGTTATTACCATGTATCAAAAGTAAAATCTTTCTATGGTAATACTCACGTTCTTTGTATTCACTGTTGATTGAATCAAACGTCATTTCATGTGCTTTAATTGAAAATATGTTTATATATTGTTCATATAAACAACATTCGTTTTTGATTCTCCAGCATAGTATTCTTCATGACAAATCGTCTATAAGCTTAATTGAAAACTCCTTAAGAGCTTAAATCGTCAAACTCTTTTAGTTTGAGGGGGAGAATTGCATCGTCAAGCATCTTCTATTTTGACATCTCCGAAAGTCTTATTTCTCATGTAACAAGGAGTATTTGTGCTTACATGTACAATAGCCTGTTGAACAACATGTTTCATTTAGGAAAATACATGGGATTCAGTGTGTGAGCTTAACAGAACTTCCATGGATTCACGATAACCAGTGTTTCCTACCCAGGAAGTATTCCCTGAGTGATTGAGGGGAGAAGGGTCAAAAGAATTGAGTGATGGTGTGTGAAGAGGTAAAATGAAAAAGAGAGATTGGTTAGACGTGAGCATTAAAAGAAAGAGGGTGAGAGATCAGAGTAAAAGAATATTAAACTCTGCACCAAACTTCTTTCTGAGCCGGGCAGCCACATAATCTGATTGGTTAACATTCTTTGGTGACCATCATTGAAATAGGCACCTAGCCCATGCCATCTCTTGCATACAACCTCACCAGCTACTCATTCTTTTCTCAAAAAGATAATGTTTCACATTTTCTGGGGACGCAGCACATACGCTATTGGTTCTTCATTTGGAAGATACTAATATTGAAAAAGAAGGAAAGTTGCCCCACCTTCGAACCTTTCTCATGCACATTGAGTCTTTGTACAATTTGTTGTTGTCACAACAAGTTTACATACTTTGAGCCTTTATTGAAAAGCAATCATCTATGCTTAATTTTTTTTAACACATGCACGAGCACACAGAAATATGTTTTCTGTCAGAACGTTCATAGATAACCATGTGTTATTCGATGATTGAATGGAAGACCTGGGGAGTCTACATCAAACCAGCTCCTTATATAGTAACTTTGTGTTACTCAGTAACTTTGTGTTACTGACAGGCATTCTAACTGAGTCATTTGTTGATTCAGGGTTACACCTATTAAACTGTTTGAATTTGAAAAGATTCGAATGGTTACTACTTTCTATTTTAATCTGAAAAGATTGAAATAATCACTTTTTCCATCTGGGAAGACTGCTCTTATTTCATACATGGCTCGTTACATGATGAAGACTGTGCTTACATGATGATCATACACAAAGGGGGAGATTGTCTTGATAAGGGGGAGATTGTTTTGCCAAGTTTTGATGATGTTGATTATCACCACTCATCAAAAAGGGGGAGAAGATATAAAAAGGGGGAGAAGATACAAAAAGGGAGAATACAATCTGAAGATCTGAAGATTTCAAAGATTTTAAAGATTTTAAAGTTTTTAAAGATATCAAGTTTTGAAGTGATCAACGACATATCTGAAGATAAGTGAAGACAAGAGAAGACCCGAAGACAATTGCAAAAAAAATTTTAATCTTGAATCCAAAGGGGGAGATTGTTGGATCAAATAACTGTATTCAAGATTAATGTTAAAGTTAAGGGTTTAAACTGCAATTGTGATAAAGTTAATTAGAGGGTTTATTATGTAATAATCTAATAGTTGTTAACTATTGGGCCTCAAGCCCGTTAAGCTTTTAGCTAATCCCGTTAGGCCTAAAGCCTGGGTATTTAATGTTTTGGTTTATTAGATTTTAGGTTAGAATCCTCATATTTACAATAACCATATTATAGTGAGGTGAAGGTTTCTCTGTAATCCAAGGGTATCAAGAACACTCAAGGTTTAACAGTTTATACAAGGGATTGGTATGTTACTCTGATTTATATATCTCTTGATTATTATTGTGTTGCTTGATTACTTGATTGATTGTTTACCAACTAGATTAAACTGGGATAACAGAAGGCCATTCAATCCAATAGTGTTTGTAGAGAACTATTGTTGCAGCACCCTTGTGATGCTATAGCAATGTTTACTGCACTCGGTTTACTGAAAGCCAACCTGATCTTGCATCCATACTATCTTTCACTTATTAGTATATTTCAGTATTCTGGTCACCAATTTTCAAAACATACTGCTTCGTTTTTACTCTTGAAATCTTGTTTTAAAGTTGACTTTGGTTACTCTTCTTGCTTTGAAAATATGTGAGGTACGATAACTGGTATTACTTACCATTATTACTTGCTTTGGACGATACTAGTGAGCCATGTATACTTGCATGATTTGCCAGTTGCTATAACTTTTTGGGGTTATATCTAATCTAGTACAGTATGGTATATCTTGAAAGCATGAACGTGTTAGACTATAATGTAATGGATCCATAGGCATAGAAATCGGTTTTTGTGGAATTAGGTTATGGGATAATAATTCCCTTTTGTAACTTGAAATAGGCATTGGGTCTTTATTGACAATAAGGTGTGGGATCTAGAGTCGGGCATCGTCCATAGAGCAATAAAATGTAATTTCATAGTGAACAAGTCTAAATTCGGATTTTGGACAACCCAAGGAACATACCTAGTGTGGTTGAACTTGGGACTCTACAAGCAACATACTTGGAGTAGTTGAGCTTGATAGATCGTAATGATTGTAATCCATGACTGTGGCTTATATAACATAAATTGTGGCTTACTTTTGGGTTTCGTCACTATCCGTGGAAATCGAGCCTCCCCCGTCAGCATAAGATTTGGGCCCTTCCAAGGGCAGAAATGGTTTAAATGGTATAATCGTTAGATTAAAGCTATGCTTTCCGTTTTAAATGTTTTCTAGCTTTACTCTATAATTGTCTGAACTCACTAGACTTTAGCCTAACACTTTTTCTTAAAATGACATGTATATCAGTTTTTCTTAGCGATAAGGCTCTGAAGGCATGATCGGAGTGTTGGTTGTCGTTAGAGGCACTTTTTGGAGTTGTGGACTTTTGGACATATTTGCATATTCACATGACAGAATTCTTTTAGAAGATAATAGTGACACCCATTCTTAATCTAATCTTAGTATATAATAGATTAATAGGTTGTTAATATCATTTTCATTTATTGAGTTGAAAGCACTTTACAATTTCCCTGTTTTGGGTTATTTTATTTATGTTGTAATATTTTCACGTCAATGTTTAGGTTTAAGTTCATTTTAATTTTTGGGATGTTACATGTCGGAATTGACAACTGTTAGGGACAAATTTGTTAAAATAAAGTTGAAGGACCAAAACTGTTGAAAGTGACAAACGTTAGGGACCAAAAGTGAACTTTACTCTATATAATATAATATTATATATATCTATATATAAAAACATATTCTAGCATTTTCTTAGGCACTCAGGCATTGGGGGACAAAAAGTTCATAGCTATTGCAGGGTCGTGGAAAGGCATAGACGGTCTGTTGGGTCATCAAAAATTTGAAGATGACCTCCCTTTTTTCGGCTTGTAATTATTCATTTGTAAAATGTTGTACATCTCCATATTTTGTGTATTTTATGGTTCTTTTGTAATAGCTTAGTTGTGCATTAAAAGATCGGTGAAATCGAAGACCAACCGAAGTCAAGACAAAGAGTTGGATATTATTCGGCAGATCTCACTCCTGTCTATGTTTCTATGATTGGTCGGCAGGAGCCTCCTCTGTCGATCCCCTCTATTCGGCCAACTTCCTGCCGATCATTCGGCAGTCATCATCTACCGAGTGATCTCTTTATTCAGCTATCTCTTGTATATCCAAATCTTCATGATTTGACTATACTTCTTTATTTCTAACATCCTTCTGACAAAAGGAATGGAACCTTCTTTTGCACATAGGATATTCACCCAAGTTCTGATCTGATAGAGACTTTCTCCAAAAGATCTCAAAAAGATTTGTACCATGTATATTTTATTGAGATATTGTTTTATCATAGTACAAAAGTTCCTTTTGTATATTGATAAGCCACTTCAAATATCTTATAATTTATTAAAGAAAATCTGAAAGATCCAATCTACATTTGACAAGTATCCTTTGCATTCAATGCATTGGGTAGTATATAAAGGTGAAGACTTCCTCCATTCAAACCACGATTTCAGCTCAAGAGAACTCAGTGCACTCAGGAAAAGTTGGCAACTATTCTGTAACACCCCGAAATCTATAGCCGAGAAGAAGACAAAAAGTGCGGCAGTGTTTCGCACGAGTGTCTGCACGGGTCGAACTGCATCGTGATCTACGCGGGGATCTGTCCAGAGGGCGGCGCACCTCTCCGCGCGAGTTGGGTCGCGCCACCACTTGCGCGTGCGCACTGTGCGCACATAAAAGGGGAAAAACCGGCCACCACCCCATTTCTCTCAAAAAAAACTCAAATCTCTTCCCCCTTTCTCTCCCAAACCGACCCTCAACCCCAAATTCGAACCCTAGCTCATATTTGGGGGTTTTCCTCCTAAAACTAAGTGTTTCTTCTTCATCTAGCAAGTTGGGAGCTAGAACCATCATCCCTCCATCTTCATCTTCTCCACCAAGCTTCTTATGATTTCACCCAACCTTTTACCTATTTTGAAGATGAGAAGTCGTGGCTCATTTTGGGTGACTTAGAATCATTTTGGTTGGGGGATTCAAGCTATGGTTAAGGTAATCTTCTATTCTCTTCATCTATGGAAATTAGGGTTTTGGTGTAGTGGAGATCTTAATGCATAAGGTTTGGGGGATTCTAAATGGTTAGATGTAAATATTTATGGTTGAAGTTTATGGATCTATGTTTTGGAAGTTTTTGGCTTGAAGATCCAAGTTTCTTCAAAGAAGTTTAAGTTGGGGAAAATCTAGATTTAGCCTAAATCTAGCAAAGTCAGTTCAAGTTGATTTGTGAAAACGTTGTATATGCCAAAATGTTCATTTTAAAGTATTTATGTGTTTATCATGAAATTGTTACTTGTTGAGTTATTTGGTGAGTTTTGATCATTTGAGGTGTTTGGCTTTAAAAATCTTGTAAAAGCCCCTCCCACATTTGGGATTTTTGGGATATGTTGAAAAATAAGTCATTTTAAAGTGTTTGATGATTTATTGCATAAATGAAAATTATTTGTTAAAAAGACTCTTTTAGTGTTTGTTTGTGTAAAAGGTTTGGTTTCGTGTTATGGGACGTTTGGAAAGGATAAAGAGTATAAATCCATTTGGAAAACCATTTGTCCCAATCTAAACTGTATTTGAGTCTATTCAAGTATTTTAGAGCATGTGTTTGCATGACGTGGGTCGTGTGCGTTTATTATTTGGGGATCGTTAATCGTTGGTCAAAAAGGATTTTGAGCGCTTTAGTTCGGGGTCGACTTAAAAGAGTCTCGGGGATAATTGTCCCGTTGAAATGGCTCAATGTAGAGCCCGATTATGAATTACATGCTAATGCATCGTGTTGCATATTGAGGTTGATTACATGCTCGAGTGCGTTGATCATTCATATGTAGTCATGTAATGTTAGACTGTGTTGCATTGGATCCATAGGCACGTAAGTCAGTCTGTTTTAATGGTCAATTGGGTATTTCGGGGTTGGACTCCGGGACCCATGTTTTACGACCATGAACTTTTCAAGTAGGAACTAGGAGGGTTGAGTCTGGAAGTGCTACCGAGGAGGTAGGCACTAGGACCTCCGCCGCTTGAAGTAATGCCTTGGAGGTAGTCTTTAAGTGTGTCGGGCCTTCAGGGTGGAGTTCTTTTTAATGTTCACCAAGGTCAACTGTCTCTTAAGGTGAAACTTGTTAAGAAGTCGTAGGGACACTTGGGATTTTATGTCGTGAGGTGTCATGCGATTAACGTTGTATGGTGGCATACTTTTGTGTTCCTCCACTCTCAAAGGATATGGGCCTCCCCCGTCGTCGGCCAACAATATTTTAAATGTTAACGCCTTACTTTATTGTCGTTGGATTTGTGTGGTCGACTGTAAATGATGACCTTAATATTGGGTTCTCCCGCGTATATTAAGGTTTGAATGAAATGCGTCCTTCCCATGTTTTGGTATTTGGTTTCCTTCCATTTTATGGTTGCGTGAGTATTGGTCCTAGTGTCCATGTTTTCGGTGACGTATCGTACATGTGAGTTATTAACCATGATTTATGGGTTGAGTATTTTACCCCACCCGTTCTTGGGTGTTTTGGGATACAACATTATATCCACGTTTCTTAAATTGGGAGTCAATCCACGTTCTCGTTTCGATTGAGTTTTGGGTTGCATAGTTTTATAAAGAATGTTTTGTAGTAGGGGGTGTCCATCTTTGAAAATGTATGATATTGGAAAGGAGTCGTCTTCAAGTTTAAAGTAAATCATTTGAAAGATTACGATTTTAATCGGGGTTCATACATTTTTAAAGATATATTTGTTCATGTAAAGCTCTTGAACTCACTAGGCGTTAGCCTAACCTTTTAATTGTCCGCATGTGCAACAGGCTTCGTTTGGGAATAGTTCTAGTGACACTATGAAGAGAGAAGTGCTAATTGTGTGCTCGGGAAGTGAGTAGATTAGTGAAGTCTTCCGCATTGGTTTTGTGAAGAGCAACTTGTATTAAGGTTAAGTAGCACCCGACTACGGTTTAGTCCTTGTACCTTATTGGAGTTGATATTTATTGAGGTTAATTATAGAATTTTAATTTGGGTATATTGAGCTTAGTGTTTTCTAAAGTTGTGTTCTAAGGGGTCGTTTACTAAACGCTTACCTGGGTAAGCGTTTACCAAGTTATATTACCTTAACCGATGAATATGACAATGACCAATAATCTTACCCGGTAAGAGAGAAACCAATGGTCGAGAGTCTTACCCGATAAGTGAGGGCGACGGCTCTTACCCGGTTAGCGCTTACCGGGTAAATTTTTGCCTACGATACCGTTTTAATTGACTAAAATCTTACCCGATAAGGCAAGTGATACCATTGAATTTAACCGGTAAGTGCTTACCGGGTAAGTGTTTGGGTAAACGGGCCCTAAGTGTAAGATTGTTGGAATAGTTGTGTTCTAAAGTTGTGTTCTAAAAGTTTTCTAAGTGTAAGATTGTTAGAATAGTTTAGTGTTCTTTTCCTCAACAATATTTTGTTTTCTATGTGTAATTCTTGATATTTTATATCAATAAACGAATTAAAATTAAGTGAAATTTTCTGTATTGTATTCAACCCCCCCCCCTCTTCTACAATAATTTTTTACTTATTAGGGACCAACAAATGGTATCAGAGCAGGTTAGTTTAATCCATAAACTAGATCTGCAATGGCATGACCTTCCTCTGTGAAAGTTGACTCCTTTTCTCAAAACTCTTTTTCCAACTCCTACGACAATGGCTCTATAGCCAAACCACCCAAGTTCTACCCCCAACAACTTTTCTCTTTGGAAAAGTCGCATGATGTTGTTTCTTGAAGGTGTAGATAGTCGTTTCATCAATGTGCTTCGTGAGGGACCCATTGTCCCTAAAGTCTGGGATCGTTTTCAAAAAACTCGTACTTATCCCAAAGACAAAGAAAAAGATAAATATGTTATTTATAGTGATTCTGATGATTCCTTGGATGAAGAACGAACCTTTGCTACTGGGAGGTACATCCTCAAAAATCCCAAGAATTATACTGAGGATGACAAACGTCTTGTTGCTCTTGACTCTAGAGGCAGAGCAATCATTGCTCTTTCCCTCCCTAATGAGGTGTACCACTCTTTGGTAAATTTGTCTACTGCCAAGAAATGTGGACCACTCTGTGTGTTATGTATGAGGGTACAGAAGAAGTCAAAAAGATCAAAAAGATCTCTCTTGTACGTAAGTACGAACTCTTTTCTCATGAAAAGGGATAATCTCTCTCTGACTATTATAATCGTTTTAACAGTCGTGTTAACGATCTTAAACTTCTCGGAAGATTATATGACAACGAGGAAGTCTTGTGTAAATTCATGGATGGTCTTCCTGATTTCTAGGAGAACATTTGTACATGTATCAAGACGACCAAGGACCTTGATAATCTTCCTCTCACTGTTCTTTACGGATCCCTCTTTAACTGTGAACAAACTAGGATCCAAAGGAAAACTATCATCAAAGATATAAAAAGTCCTTCTATGGATCTTATCTGTGATACTTCCAAGAAATCTATGTGAATTCCTAGAATCATTTATCCTTCTGACGAGTCTGATCGAGAAAGTCATGATGATTCAGCTCACCAATCGAAGGCTTATCTTAGTGAGGCCGATGATGAAGGTGAAGACAACTCGGTTGAACAAATGACAGAAGAGATGGGCATGATTGCAAATTTCTCCAAGTTTAAAAATAATTTTTCTTCTAACCGATTTAAACCCAACCGAAAATCTTCTTTCTCTTTTAAAAACTCTTTGGATAAATCCAACGAAGAATGTTATGCTTGTGGCAAGAAAGGCCACTTTGCATCAGAGTGTAGAAGCAATCCTTCTGGTAGATCCAAATCTAACTATTCCAGTTCTTCTAAAGGGAGGAGAATAAGATCATATTCGGTTGGTCGATCCTTCTCCCGAAAATCCTCTTCTTCCTCTTTCAAAGAAAGCATTGATCGAGCTGAAAAATACAAAGCCAAATACAAGTGAGAAAATGAGAGAAATGAGAATGCTAATCGAAGAGGTAAAGGTTTAATGGCCGAGTCTCGTGATTGGGCTGATGAACAGACATCTAAAATTGAAAAGGATATTACTAGCAAATGTCTCATGTCCAAACTAGATAATATGGCCGAAGTCAAGGACACCGACATGACCATGGCATTAGTCTGCACTGAGTGTTCTTCTTCCTCATCTTAGGTACATCCCTTCCACTCTCTTTATAATGCTAAAAAGATTGAAGCATTCGATTTCTTAACTGTTGATTTCTACAATGAAAATGATGCTAAAAGAAAGGTTAATGCTCAAGTTAAATCTCTCTCCTCTCAACTCCAAGTCTGTCTAGCTCAGCTAAAGCACTTTGATAAAATCAAAGTTGAGCTAGAGGATTTAAAAACCATCAACTACATTCTTGCCAAAGAGAAAAACAAGATGTTTAAACGTCTTAAAAAGAAGCAAGAAATTGTAAATAAATGGACTACATCATATAAAAATCTTCAAAGAATTTTTCAAGACCAAGTAACAGGTGATGACAAATTTGGACTTGGTTTTGGCAAAATGGATGTTGTTGTTTCTTCCTCTCATGTTCCCTCTTCTTCTTCTAAACACCCTTCCTACTCTCCTAAGTACACTGACTCTGACTCAGAAGACTCTCACTCAGTTCATTCTATGGATCTTCGTTATTCTTTGAAGTTTGGTGTTTTTATAAAGGATAAACAATCTGCTCCTAAGCCTCAACCTGAGGAAGATCAAGGTTCAAATGATCTTGCAAAACCCATAAATTATCTTCTCCAATCATTGAATCTTGATGAAACCACCTCTTCTTCATCTAAATAGTTTTTTTTTCCTGACAAAGGAAAGTTTGTCGTTTGTGATCTTCCCTTGAAAAGAAATATATCACCTTTTTTCAAAGGTGCGTCTCATGCTCCTCCCGCCAAGTTCATTCCAAGGTCGGTAAATTTAAAGAAACCTAAGGGTAACTCAAACCCTTCTATTCCTACTTCTGAAAAACGGATTCTTGGACCTGTGCCCTGTCCTCCACCTTCTTCTACCAAATCTCTCAAAGTCAATATCAAAGGAAAAGGCAAGGAATTAAGTCAAAATCCCAAAAAGACTTTTATCTATAGAAAGTGTTACAACTATGGGGACACTTTTCACCTTGCAAAAGATTGTCCCAAGGAAAGGATTGAAAGAAGCAATCTGAATGTCTCTTCCTCTTCTTCTTCTAACCCTAAAGGACCCACTTCAAAATGGGTACCAAAAGACTGATTCTTTGTGATTGCAGGTTCTTGAACATCAACAAACGTGGTATTTAGACAGGGGCTGCTCAAGACATATGATCGGCAATAAAACTCTTCTGATTAACTATGTGACTGAAAAGGACCTACTATAACTTTTGGTGATAACTCTAGAGGTTCCACCAAAGGTTATGGAACTCTCTCAAATGGTTCTATTACCTTCAACAAGGTTGCTTACGTGTAAGGACTGGTGCACAATCTTTTAAGCATCAGTTAGTTATGTGATCTGGGATATTATGTGATTTTTAGAGTTGATGACTACCACATTGTTCTATCTGGTTCCAGAAAGGACAATGTGTATGCCATCAACATGGGTCATAAATCTGCATAAGGAAGTATATGCTTCATATTAGAAGATTCTGTTAAAAAGAAGTGTCTCTGGCATAAATGTCTTTCTCACCTCAACTTCAAGATGTTGAATACACTCTCCAATAAAGATTTGGTTATTGGAAATTTGGAATGCCAAATTTATCTTTTGTCAAAGAAAAGTTGTGTGCAACATGTGAAAAGGGCAAACTAAAAAAGTCTTCCTTCAAAACCAAACAGTGCTTTTCCATCACTACTCCTCTTCAAATGTTGCATATGGATCTATGTGGACCAGTCAGTACTCCATGTCTTGGAGGAAAAAGGTATATTCTTGTGATAGTTGATGAATTTACACGTTACACTTGGGTATCTTTTCTCAGGTACAAAAGTGATACATATGAGGAAATCATCCACTTCATCAAGAAGTCTGAAGTGCGCAATGGTCAACTTGTAAGATCTGTCAGAAGTGACAATAGGCACAGAATTCAGAAATGCCACCTTGGAAGCCTTTTTCAATAATAAAGGAATCTCCCAAAACTTTGTTGTTGTTAGAACATCGCAACAAAAAGGTGTTGTGGAAAGGAAAAACTGAACTCTATGTGAAGCAGCTCGTTACATGCTAAGTGAATCTAATCTTCCTACCTATTTTTGGGCTGAAGCTATCAACACCGCTTGCTTTACCCAAAATAGGTCTGTCATTGTAAAGAGACATAACAAAACTCCATACGAAGCATTCTATGGAAGAAAACCCAACATCATTTTTATTCATGTTTTTGGATGTGTGTGCTTCATATTCAATGACCGAGAAAACCTTGGGAAATTTGACCCCAAAGCTGATGAAGGGATCTTTATGGGCTACTCTCTCACCTCTAAAGCCTACAGAGTATATAACTTATGAAGGAAGTGTATTGATGAGTCAATACATGTGAAATTTGATGATCAAAATTCATCTTCTCTCACGTGTGATGACAATGAGCTAAACCAATGGATAACCTCTTATGTGGGGGATGATTCTCACACTCATCCATCGGCAGGTCAACCTTATGTTCCCTTTTCGGCTGATAACCCTCCTCAAACCAACAATCCTTCCTCTTCTTCACCTGCCGAACCGAATCTTCAAATCACAGTATCTGAAGACCCTGTCGATCCCACATCTCACATCATTCCCTTTAACAATGTTCCTCATGAACCTACATATACCTTTCCTTTTGAACCCTCTTCTTCTCACTCTCGTAAATTACTTCATGCACCTCTTCCACCAGCTACTAAGTGGACCAAAGATCATCATATTTAACAAATTATCGGTGATTAAAAAGTAGGTGTTCAAACTAGAAAAGGCATTGGCAATATTGGTCTCTATGTGAATTTTCTCTCTATCATAGAACCCAAGAAAATTGAAGAAGCTCTGGCTGATCCATGTTGGATAACTGCCATTCAAGAAGAACTTTCTAAGTTTTAAAGAAACAAAGTCTGGAGACTTGTTCCTTGTCCTTCAAGAAAGACTATTATTGAAACAAAGTGGGTCTTTAGAAACAAAATGGATGAAGAAGGTATTGTCATCCGCAACAAAGCTGGACTTGTTGCTCAAGGATACAGACAGGAAGAAGGAATTGACTATGACGAAACCTTTGCCCCTGTTGCTAGACTTGAAACTATAAGGATCTTTCTAGCTTATGTTGCTCATAAAAACTTTAGAGTTTTTCAGATGGATGTCAAAAGTTATTTTCTCAATGGAGAGCTTGCTGAAGAAGTCTATGTGAAGCAACCTTCTGGCTTTGAAGATCCCTCTCATCCAGACTATGTGTACAAGCTGGACAAGGCCCTCTATGGTCTCAAACAGGCTCCTCGTGCCTGGTATAATACTTTGTCTGATTTCCTTCTCTCCAACAAATATACCAGAGGTAAGATTGACAACACTCTCTTTCTCAAGAAGACCAAAGGTAATATTATTCTTGTTCAGATCTATGTGAACGATATCATTTTTGGTGCTACTGGTGAATCTCTTTGTCAAGAGTTTGCCTCTCTCATGAAAAGTAAATATGACATGAGCATGATGGGTGAGCTTACATTTTTCTTAGGCCTTCAAATAAAACAAACATCTGAAGGGATCTTTATAAATCAAAGCAAATATATTCATGATCTACTCAAGAAGTTTAATTTTGAAAATTGCTCTCACATGAAAACTCCTATGGCACCACCTCTTAAAATTCATGCTGATCCCGATGGTCAATCTGTTGATATCACTAATTTTAGAGCAATGATTGGTTATCTTCTTTATCTTACTGCTAGCAGACCTGATATTATGTTTGTTACTTGTCTATGTGCGGGTTATCAAGCCAATCCTAAGGAATCTCATTTGGCCGTTGTAAAATGCGTCTTCCGGTATCTAAAAGGTATCATGAATCTGGGTCTTTGGTATCCCGAAGACTCAGGTTTTGATCTAATTGGGTATTCATATTCTGACTTTGCAGGATCTAAAGTAGACAAGAAAAGCACAACTAGAAGCTGCCAATTACTGGGTGGAAATTTGGTCAGCTGGTCCAGCAAGAAACAACATTCAGTCTCCACCTCTACTGCTGAGGCTGAATATGTTGCAGCTAGAAGTTGATGTGCTCAAATCTTGTGGATGAAGAATCAACTTCAAGATTACAACCAGTTCTACTCTCAAGTCCCCATTCTATGTGATAACTCTAGTGCCATAGCAATTGCCAACAACCCAATGCTTCGCTCCAGATCCAAGCACATAGATATCAGATATCACATTTCCAAAGGTGATATTGAACTTCACTTCATTCCAACTGATTTTCAGTTGGTTGATCTCTTCACTAAACCTCTGGATGAAGCTAGGTTCAACTTTCTGATTAGATCTTTAGGTATGTTAAATTATGAATAAAAAAAATTCTAAGTCCATTCCTACTGAAGATCACCCTTCGGTAGGTCTCCTTCTTCTACCGAACATCATCCTTCGGTAGAGATGTCTTCACCTACCTAATTTTCTCTTTTTGGTAGGTTTCTCTTCTTTTCGGCACTTCTCATAATTCTTCGGTAGGTCTCACACTTACTGAAAATATACCTTTCCTTTCTATATTTTCGCCACAAATACTTACCGAAATACTATATTTCTGGTAGATCTCCCACTTATGGAAACCCCTCTTTCCTCTCTTTATTTTTCTCTTACTGAAACTTGATTCGGTAGGACCTTCGGCTACCGATACTTACTTAATTCGGTCGAACTTTCGGTAGATTTTAAACCCACTGAATGTTTTTTGGTAGGATGATGTAAACGATCTTATCCACATGTCTACCGATTACTAATCGCACCTCTGTTTTTTACCACTCCTATCTTAACGCATGTCCTAATTTGACACGACGTGTCAGGGATGCAACGTTTTCCATCCCACGCCCCTGCAGTAGCCGTTTTTGGGTTGTTCCACTTCCCCGCGATCTCCTATACATCCTTCCATCATTACTCCCCATTAAACTTTTTTATTTGTCCTTCCATCATTACCCCCCCCCCCGCTATATATATTTCGATCATGCCATTTTTCACTCTTACCTTCATCACCTTCCTTGAACTATTTCTCTGCTCTCTCTGCTCACCTAAAACCTGCAACTTTCGAAGATCTCTACATCCTCAACAATGGCTTCTTCCAAATCCTCCAAGGCAAGCAAGAATATTCCTCTTACAAGGGAAACTCTTCTTTTCCCTGCCTGTAACCACATTGCTCGCTTTGACACTGATATCGACCATCCTGAGTTCAACCAAGTTTCTGCCTTTCTTCAACGATCACCTCTACAATACGCTTTTACTGCTACTCCCAAAATGAGCAAGATGCTCCTTGGGAACTTTTGGTTAACGTGTGTTTATGACGAATCTAGTCATATTGTTTCTGCTTCTGTGTTATCTGCTTCTGAGAACCCCGATCTTACTTGTGGGGTTACGGATGTTAGGGAAGCTCTTTAACTTCCTGAGTGTTCTCCCTATGACCCCTTTCCCACGGGTAATGAACAAGAAGAGGTGATCGATGCGCTCAACTACATTCCTGGTGGTAAGAGCAAGGGTTCCGGCACTTTGCTTCGAAAGAATATGGGAGGCATCTGGAACTTCTTTTTCTCCCACCTGATTCACTGATTTTCTCACAAGAGCTCTGGCTGGGATCAGTCTCCCTCTTACTTAACCAGGTTAGCTCATGCACTAATGTTTGTGCGACGAATTGACTTTGCTCAATTTGTATTCGACTCAATCGTCATAGTTACCTCTCCATCGCGTACCCCTCATGTGGCTCTTCCCATATTTCTTTATATTGTCATCAATCACAAGCTCAAGATGTTTCTTGATGCTGACGCCAAGCTTCCTGAGCCAAAGATCATCTATGATCTTATTGTTGCCAAAGTTGGCAAGATGGTTCTCAAGAAAGGTCCAAACGGCACAGACAAGCCGATAACTCGAGGTATGTTATCTTTCATTACTACTCCCAATCCTGTGGGGAGCCCCAGCGGAGTTGGGTACCGAAAGGCCCCATCAACCACTAGGTCCCAACATTTAGGTGGCCCCTGTTCCCTCTTCCCGAGCAAAATTGGTAGGCACTAAAAAGAAAACACCAAAAGGTTACCTGTGCCGCCGCACTTGCTTCTATGACCATGCCGCCAAAACAACCTTCAGGGGCTACCCAGGTCACACCCTCTTCTTCTCATAAGCGTCGGAGCTCCAAATCTCTTAAGTCTCACTCTAAGAGGCTTAGGAAACCTCATCTGGCCAAACCACAAACTCCCCCTACCGATTCTCAACAGTAGAGGTTGAAATTGTCCCTCTCGGGCCACGGGAATCTGCTATCCCAAAAACCACCTCCTCTGTTCCTTCTCCACAAGGTTCGGTTGTACAACCAGGGACCCTCACTAAACCTTCATCAACCCTTCAGTTGGTTGACGAAGACGACTCGGACTCCTCCCCAGTCCCAGGCCTCTCTTCTCCACCTCACGGCCTTACACCCGGGGCTAGTCACGATGTTATTGCACGATCCAATGAAGGATCGGCCACTCCAGGGTCCGGTTCTAAGGATCCCAATGATTTTTTGGAGATGTTATTTACGGACACTCAGTCCTATGATGTTGTCGATAATACTCCTCCCTCTCCACCACCGATCCAAGAGTCGGCAGTGATGAAGTCTGCCGAAAAACCTCAACCTACACCATCCCTAAACCGAAGCCCTATCCAAAATCCTCCCCTAAACACACTCCAACCCCATCCCCCAAACCCACAACCATACACTCACACCAACACTCCCAATCTGACACCTTCTCAACTGATTCCTCACCTGATCTTGCCCCTAAACGGCACCCAATTGCACCCCACCGAAATTTACCACACCACCCACCAACCCCACCTACCGACAGACCCAGTACTTCGGCACCTCCACCTCCACCCCATCCTCCATTTGTATCGAATTCCTCTCACCCTCACCTACCAATTCCCGCTGAGGTGCTTACCGATATCATTGATACCAATCGGCAGCACCGTATGCTTGGTGCTCAATTTGCCAATTTCCAAGCCGAGTTAGATCGATTCACTACTCAAACGGGTCATCGGGTTACCGTTTTTGAACAGGAATCCATTTGGGATAAACAGTTGTCCCGCGATCTAGACCATAACAATCAATCTTTGGCTGAGTTGCTCTGCATCATCAAGGAGCAGAATACCGAGCTCCTACGGGTTCAATCTTCCTTCTTCAACTACATGGATGCCATGCAAAAATATCTTCATGATATGGCTGATCCTCTTGGTGATGCTTTGGCCACTATCATATATCACTTGGAGCAACTACTTAAGGACAATCTGGCTCTCACTCTTTCGATTGTTGCACTAAAGGCATCTTCGGATGCCCAGGATCAGGAGTTGGCCTCTCTACGATAAAAGGCCAATACTCAGGATGATGTCAATGCCAAAATCCTAGAGTCTCTTTCCAACATCAACAGAAAGCTCGATGATCTGCCAGCATCGGTCGCTAAGTGTCAATCTAAGCAGTGGGATCTTGATCTTGGAGATGCAGTTTTTGGGAGCGACAACCGAGCTTGCCTTAGCCGAATTGATAGGAGAATGGGCCGTGTGTCGGCCAAGGCAGGTCTTTCTTCCCCGTCAGCCTCTGAGGGGGAGAAATCAGGTGAGGGGAGAAAAATACCCCTCATGCTAAAATATCTAGCATCCGGCGCGAAGAAATTCATCAAGAGGAACCCTAACAGGAAGTTCGGCAAGAAGGCTCCTATATTGAGGGGGAGAAATCTGAAAAGGAAGGCACCGACAGGTCGGTTGCTGCCGATCTGGTCGAAAGGGAGGGAACCGACCATAAAATTGATTCTGAAAAAGTTGATGAATCTACGGGGGAGGCAAAGAAGGATAAGGGCAAAAAGAAACTCACACCTGAAGAAGAAGTTGTCGAACTCAAGCGTTTTAAGGAAGATAGAACTAAACGCTTTATTGATGGTCTGAAACTTGCTCCTCCCCCAAAGATTACTTCTCATCTTCGGTTATCGGCTGAGGAGATAAAGGCGGTTGAGCTAGCTCAACAAGATTTTGATAAAACAAAAGAGTTGGCTCAAAAGATGGCCGAAGAAGAGGCTAAGAATGCCAAACTTTCGGTTGATCCTATTGGAGCTCAAGAGATGGAGCTTGGATCATTGGAGCAATCGGCTAGAGAGTTGGAAGAATACAAGGAAAAGTGCATCGAATGGTACCCCAGATCTCTCACCAGCTGAAGAACCTCCTCCCCAATTGTCAGTATAACAATCATAAAACCTAAAAAGACAGGTGATTCTATGTGTGTGGTCATCGACAGGGAGGATGGTTTAAGACGTACCGAAAAGCTTGATTGGCTTAAGTTGTACGGTATCACTGAGTGGTTCGAGATCATTGATTGGTTGAACAAAAGTAGGAGTGCTTATAAAGATGAAGTTGAAAAGTTCATTATTGAACTTCAGACAAGGTTCGGATCCTACCGAAAAAAGTACAACATCGAGCACACTCCTGCCGAAAGAGACATCATTGCCGAACTCAAGGATGATAATCCTTCCTCCTCCTCCAAGAGTCGAAGTCCAGGTCCTCTAAGAAGGAAGGTGTGTTCCAACAGATGGCCAAGGAAGGAAAGGTTCCAAACACTTCCAATCTTGATATATCTATATCGACCTTGGTGTCTCATCCTTCTACTACTATCATTCTTGAGCCTGAGTATGGGATCTTTTTCAACGATGGCTTCAGCCAAATGCGCTTCTTCAGAGCAAACCAGATTCCCATTGCCAATAACATCTTCCTCTCTAGGATTCTTCAGATCATTCCAAGAGGTGATCAGGCCGTAGCTCTTTATCAAGATGTAACTGTCGAGTTGAAGAAGAGAGATGTCATCCCGTGTGATCCCTATGAAGAATCTTAGTTTTCTATCTTTAATTTCATTGTACTTAATTTCTCTTTGCTTTATATTGTAATCTTTGTAGATCCCAAAACTATCAACAACTCAAGATCAAGTAAAGATAAACAAGATGAGATTGGGAGAGAGTACCTTTTATTCACATTGAATGTAAAACTACGCCAAAAGCAATTGCTTATGGAGAAGGTACAACTTTATTTCCTTATAGCGTAGCAGCCAACGCCACATTTCGATTTAGGAAGATGTTGGTCAATGACCCAACAACCCCCCCCCCCCGACATCTGCCAACACTAACAAGATCTTCGCTAGAAGTCAATGGCTGCACAGCATGCCTTTGGCATTTAAATGCACTCCATGGGATTCGAACCCGTCACCTGCTCTGATACCAATTGTTAATCCCAGATTGCTCAAGTAACAATGAATAATTGAAAGATTAATTATATTGAATGATTGAGAGAGTTACAAACATAGGATTGAAAAGCAAACTCTCTCTCTAAACCTGATAAGCGCACAATATTGATTCTCAAATCTAATGTTTAACCCTAAACACCTCTAAACAAGACTTAAATACCTTGGACCTATATAAGCTAGGCACAAGCCCATTAACAAATAAATTAAGCCTATTACATAATAAAAGGATTTTACAACGCGATTAATAATTAAAAATTTAAACTATATAAATGCTTTATATAACTTTCCACGCACTAGGACTTTCAGTCCTAACAATCTTCCTACAAGATTAATACAAGTAAAATTTTTCTTAAAGTAAATATTGTGTATAGCTTATTCTTTCATTCATTTATTCTTGTAAATGTCGGATACTCTAAAAAACCCAAAAAGAAACAAAAAGAATGGTTTATATGAAAAAGAACCCAAAAGAGTAAAAATGGGGTCAAAATGCATTATTCATTATACTTTACTCTTTTATTTAAGTATGGGATGCCATCATCAAATAGTGGGAGATTGTTGGGTCATCAAAGATTTGAAGATAACCTCCCCTTTTTCGGCTTGTAATTATTCATTTGTAAAATTTTGTACATATCCATACTTAGTGTATTTTATGGTTCTTTTGTAATAGCTTAGTTGTGCTTTAAAAGATCGGTGAAATCGAAGACCAACCGAATTCAACATGAAGTGAGCCTACTGATGCGGATCAAGACAAACTTCACAAGATATAAGTTACCCTTGCCGAAGAGTTGGATACTTTTCACCAGAACTCACTCATGCCGATGTTTCTATGATTGGTCGGCAGGAGTCACCTCTGTCGATCCCCTCTATTCGGCCAACGGCAGTCATCATCTGCCGAGTGATCTCTTTATTCAGTTATCTCTTGTATATCCAAATCCTCATGATTTGACTATACTTCTTTATTCCCAACATCCTTCTGACAAAAGGAATGGAACCTTCTTTTGCACAGAGGATATTCACCTAAGTTCTAATCTGATAGAGACTTTCTCCAAAAGATCTCAAAAAGATTTGTACCAGGTATATTTTATTGAGATATTGTCTTATCATAGTACAAAAGTTCCTTTTGTATATTGATAAGTCACTTCAAATATCTTATAATTTTTGAAGAAAATCTGAAAGATCTAATCTACATTTGACAAGTGTCCTTTGCATTCAATGCATTGGGTAGTATATAAAGGTGAATACTTCCTCCATGCAAACCACACTTTCAGCTCAAGAGAACTCAGTGCACTCAAGAAAAGTTGGCTACTATTCCTCTCATCTTCATAGCTTTTGAACTTAGTGTTTTCTAAAGTTGTGTTCTAAAAGTTTTCTAAGTGTAAGATTATTAGAATAGTTTACTGTTCTTTTCTGCAACAATCTTTTTGTTTTCTATGTGTAATTCTTCATATTTTATATCAATAAAAGAATTAAAATTAAGTAAAATTTTGTGTATTGTATTCAACCCCCCCCCCCCCCACAATACTTTTTACTTATTAGGGACCAACAAGTGGTATCAGAGCAGGTTAGTTTAATCCATAAACTAGATTTGCAATGCCATCACCTTCCTCTATGAAAGTTGACTCCTCTTCTCAAAACTCTTTTTCCAACTCCTACGACAATGGCTCTATAGCCAAACCACCCAAGTTCAACCCCAACAACTTCTCTCTTTGGAAAAGTCGCATGATGTTGTTTCTTGAAGGTGTGGATAGTCGTTTCATCACTATGCTTCGTGAGGGACCCATTGTCCCTAAAGTCTGGGATCGTTTTCAAAAAACTCGTACTGATCCCAAAGACAAAGAAAAAGATAAATATGTTATTTATAGTGATTCTGATGATTCCTTGGATGAAAAACTGTAAGTCCAAGATTTCAAGCAAACACAACTCAATTCATCAATTTCGCACAATTTCTAGAGAGAGAAAGTAGTGAGAGAATATGTCATATATCTGAAGTCACAAGTTTTACAATGAACTCTCATACAACTGAAGCACACACTTCTCTCACAAGGTTTCACACTCAAGACATTACAGTCATAAGCCTTCCATTCTACAAACACTCAAGCTACTATAGGTATATATACATGATTGACTTAGCTAGACTTGTCTTTGTTTGACTTTACAGACTTTAACTTTTCTACATTAAATCTTGGATATAACTATACACTAACAATCTCCCCCTTTGTATTCAAGATTTAAAAAAAATTGACAAAAGTCTTCAGCTCTTGATTTTTCAAAAATTTATCTCTGACAACTTTAAACATTGAAGCTCTAGCAATCTTCAAACAATCTGCTTTTGAAGAATCTTAAAAAGTCTTTCACTTTTGCTTTGTAAAGTCATCAAGTCTTGAACTTGAATTTGAACTCTTTAAACTTCTTTGATATTTAAGGAATTTTTCAATACTTGTATCTTCATCTCTGTGATCTCTGAACTGTCTTTGAACAAACAAACTTTCTTGAATCATCTTTGAAACATTTTCGTCAGAATCTTTTTGAATCTCCCCTTTTTGATGAGATACTTGATCAAAACTTTCATCTGTCTGACTTATAATCTAACTTGAAACTCCAGATATATCCCCTCCATTTCGATAAAATTTCATCAGGATTCAAATATTCAATTGACTTGATTATCTCCCCCTTTTTCTTTTCTTCAGAATATCTCACCCTTTTATAATCTTTCAAACTTCATTTAAGCTTTCATTTGAATTGAAATTCTTGAATATCTCCCCCTTTTTGATGAATTGTGAGCAGCAAAATCATCAAAACCTTTTCAAGTCATCACATTCTTTGAATATTTATCTCCCCCTTTGTGATAAGATAACAATCTCCGCCCTTTGATCTGAGTATCTGTCAATTCATAAAATGTATATACCCGAATCTTTTCAAATTCAGATATAATACGAATTGTAACCCTAAATCAACAAATAATACAGTTAAAATGCATGTAAGTAGCACGGAGCCACTTTGTACAACGGATGTACTTTGGAAAGGAGCTTTTGAGATGTTCACTCCCCCAGGGCTTCCATTCAATCATTGAAAAACCATAAAGGAATTTTCTATGAATGTTATGACAAGAAAACTCATTCCTTGTGTGTACGTGAAAGTGTAGAAATGATTGAAGCTACTTAGCTTTTTCAGGCTCAAAATGTGTAAGCTGTTGAGACAGCAACAAGTTTTCCACGGACTCAATGTGCATGAAAGAGGTGCGAATGTGAGGCAAACTTCCTTCTTTTTCAATATCTAAATCTTCCGAATGAAGATCAGATAGCATATGTGTTGCGTCCCCAAGAAAAATGAAATATTTCTTTGTTAAGAAAGAAACGAGTGGTTGGTGGGGTTAATGCAAGAGTTGGCATGGGCCCGCTGCCTGTTTCAATGATGATCACCAAAGAACGTGAACCAATCAGAAGTTGTGGTTGCCCGGCTCAGAAAGAGTTGGTGCAGAGTTTTCATATTCTTTTAACTCTGATCTCACACCCTCTTTCTTTTTAACATTTAAGCTCACTTCTAACCAAACTCTTTTTTCCATTTTACCGCTCAGCACAATGAGAAAAATTCAATCGGATGAGTTATCTCCCCCACTCTTTGATTTTGACCCCTCACCCCTCAATCACTCTAGGATAACTTCCGGGGTAGGAAACACAGGTTAACGTGAATCCATGGAAGTTCTGTTTAAGTTCTCACACAAATCTCATGTAATTTTATCCTATAAAGATGTGATGTTCAACAGTTTAACTTGAACAGATAGGCACATGATATCATTGTCATATAAAAGTATGCTCATCAAGGATATAAATGAAATTTGAGCATTTGAACTTTGAAGATCTCTCAAAACAAGGATATTGAATGAATGAAATGAAAGCAAGAGAATTGTTTTGTGAATATGACAATGTATCAATCAGATCAAATATCACGAAATATAAACGTGAAAGGTTAGGGTATCAAAGAACTTGATAGTTTGTTTATATGAACGAATATAAACAATTTAGCAATGAACGCACAAAGATTGAAATGATGATTGATGATCAACAATATTGAATTACAAACGGGAGTATTACCATCGAAAAATTGTTTCGTTTAGAGACATGGTAATAACAGTTTCAAATAAAGTACTGAACCGGTGTGTATGAATACTTGACAGTATATAGACAAGATAATACACAAGTATTGATCTTTGGAAACACATGATCAGTTAAACATTAACGCTCAATTATGAAAAACATTTTTAAAAATCACACTTCTAAATTCATGAAATCTTTTGAGAATCGAAAGTGGTTTGAACATTTAAGAAAACATTTTTCATGTTTGAAAGTTGTTCTTCTTTCAAACAATCAGAGATCTAGATCAGAAGATACTTACAAACATTTAAGCTCCCCCTCAAATCATGATAAAATGATTTAGATTCAGATAAGCTCCCCCTGGATATTTGCATAATATCCTTATCTGAACAAACTCTTCTTTGAAGTACGGGTTCTAAACTGTTATGTTTAGAATCCATAATTCTTCTACATTAAAGATCGGGTCCTGATTTGTTGTAATCAGAAGCCAAAAAGCTTGACATTGAAGAACGGGTTCTGATCTGATATAATCAGAAACCATAATTCTTTAACATTTAAGATCGGGTTCTGAACTGAAGTATTTAGAAGCCTTTCTCTTAACCATTGAAGAACGGGTTCTGATCTGATATAATCAGAAACCAAAGTTCTTGATCTCCCTAAACCTGTGGTACCTGCAAAACATATTTGACAGGTTTTGGTACCCACTGGTATTTGGGTCCTGGTTGGTCAGATTTAGGAATCCATTTCTCAATAGATTTAAATCTTTTAATTACATTTTTCTAAGAAGTAATTCTATAAGTTCCATACCAGTGATGAGCTGATTCTCTTTGAACAAAATCATTTTCTCCACAGTAAGAACAGCAAATCTTCTTTTGAGCAATCCTGATCAAATGATTAGCAGAATAAAACATATCAGGTTTACCAAAAGATTTACCTTTATGTGCATTGTTCTTCTTGGCTTTTGATGTGGATGCGAATGATTTGTCATTCTTCTTCTCATTAGGAGAACCTTTCACTCTCCACACCATCTGTCCTTTCTTGGAAGAATTCTTTTCAAGAGATTTTACATAAAAGCTTGTTGAACTATCAACAGATTTGTCATAAAACAAATTAGATGGACGAATCTGATTTGATTTGACAATGTTTGATTTGACATTGTTCTTTTTGAAAACATTTACATGAATGGAACTTGAAGCAGTTTTAAAAGAACAAACTGATTCAGTTGAATTATCAAAAGATGGTTGACTAATCACATCAGCTGAAATTTTATCAGATAATTCAACATTTACAACTTCAAGTTTTTTTATCTTTTCGGACAAAATGTTTATTTCATCAAAAAGTGTGTCAAACTTCTTTTTCAAAACAGATCTGACCATCTGTTCTTTTAGAATGTCTGATGATAGAACAGATATCTTTGATGTGAGCTTAGATATTTCACTTTCAAAGATTTGACGTTCTTGCTCAAAGTCTTTTTCTAAGTTCATGTTCTTTTTAGAAATTTCTTTGAAAATCCCAACATTTTTCTTTTCAAAAATTTTCTTTTCAATATCAAAAGACTTCTTCTTTTCTTTAAAAGATTTTCTTTCATTTTCAAGTAAGTCTTGTAGTGTAGAAATTTTCTTGGGAAGTTCAATAGTTTTATCTTCAAGAACTTTTCTCTCTTTTGCAAAAGTATCTCTTTTAGTTATTACAATCTTTTCAAATTCTGATACTTGCTTCGAGAGTTTTAAGCATCTTTGCTCCAAATCCCTTTTCTCTTGAAAAGCTTTCTTAGAAAAATCAGATAGCTTTTGAGTGTAGATTTTCTCCAGATCACCTTTGATTGTATCTACATTGAGACTTTTCAATAGATCATCATTTTTAGCCTCCAATGCAGATATTTTCTCTTCAAAAGCCTTAAACTTGCTATGTAGATCAACTGATTCAGCTTTCAGCTCTGATGATTTCTTTTCAGTTGTCTTCAATTTGCTTTGAAGATTGGTTATTTTTCTCTCTTTCTCTTTAATTTATTTCTCTCTTGCCTTGATGATACCTGCAAGATCAGATTTAGAATCATTAATACATTTTGCACATTCATAAGTTTTCTCATAATTTAAAATTTTAGCTTTAAACTCCTGAATCTGATTTAAAAGCTTTGAATTATGAATCTTCAATTTATCTTGCTCAGCTTCTATAGCAGGTATTTCAGTCATGTATATTATAGCATAATCTCTCCCTGATAATACAGTAGACATCTTGAATAGTATGCTTGAAATGATAGTCCAAAATATTCAGAAACAAACTTGACTTGAAAGTCAAACTTGGTCAACACTTGAAAATATCAGAAAATTTTTCTAACTGTCAGAACTCGCAAACCACTGGAACTTGCAAAACACTGTGGCTACACTTCGCGCAAACAGGCTTATGCGTGTATTAGGTTCGCGCAGAACAAAGCATGTGCGTTAAGGTTCGCGCTAAAAGAGTTGTGCGGATTTTTGAACTTGACTTCTCGCAGACACTTTGCGCGTTCTTGTACTTAGAAAAACTTTGAACTCTTAACTTCTCGCAATGTCGTTGCGTGTTTCTATACTTAGAAAAAATTTAGACAAACAAGAACTCGCAAGGAACTTCGTGCAGAACACCAAAACTCGTAGATTATAGAATCCAAGAACCAAACTCGCAAATAGCTTCGTGCGCGTTTCAACTTCTCGCAGATCAATATTTGCGCGTATCAATAAAGAACTCGCAAAACCCACAAAAAAAACAAAACTCTTCATTTTGTGCGTTCTTTCTTTCTTGCGTGTTCTTTGATGTGCGTGTTCTTCCCTTGCGCAAAAATCAGATCTTGCGTGTTCTTCATACTTGAACACGGATTCGATCAAAAACTTGAATGGCCTGCAATCAAAACTTGAAAAAGCACAGGGTTGATCGATTTGATAATTGGAACACTTTTCTAGTACATCATTTAGGCTAAAAACAACAAAAGTACAGTGCAATCAACGATTTACAGTGTTTGACTTTTTAAACCAAAAATACACAAAAATTTCAAAATTGAGTGTAAAACAGTGCGAATTTCATGATCAAGTATGAACAAGAAAGATACTAAAACCCAAATGGATCACTATGAACCCATTATCTTGCACTAAAATGACTAATCAAAAAAAATCGATCCAACAGTGATCTTCTAGAAACGATCTGCGTGTTTTTCCAAGAAAGTGAAAAATTCGATCAAATTAATGCATTCTGAATAAATTGGTCTGCTCTGATACCAAATGTAAGTTCAAGATTTCAACTAAACATAATTCAATTCATCAATTTCGCACAATTTCTAGAGAGAAAAAGTAGTGAGAGAATATGTAATATATCTGAAGTCACAAGTTTTACAATGAACTCTCATACAACTGAAGCACACACTTCTCTCACAAGGTTTCACACTCAATACATTACACTCATAAGCCTTCCATTCTACAAACACTCAAGCTACTATAGGTATATATACATGATTGACTTAGCTAGACTTGTCTTTGTATGACTTTACAGACTTTGACTTTTCTACATTAAATCATGGATACAACTATACACTAACAAGAACGAACCTCTGCTACTGGGAAGTACATCCTCAAAAAGCCTAAGAATTATACTGAGGATGACAAACGTCTTGCTTCTCTTGACTCTAGAGTCAAATCAATCATTGCTCTTTCCCTCCCTGATGAGGTGTACCACTCTTTGGTAAATCTGTCTACTACCAAAGAAATGTGGACCACTCTGTGTGTTCTGTATGAGGGTACAGAAGAAGTCAAAAGGAGCAAAAAGATTTGTCTTGTACGTAAGTACGAACTCTTTTCTCATGAAAAGGGATAATCTCTCTCTGACTATTATAATCGTTTTAACAGTCTTTTTAATGATCTTAAACTTCTCGGAATATTATATGACAACGAGGAAGTCTTCTGTAAATTCATGGATGGTCTTCCTGATTTCTGGGAGAACATTTGTACATGTATCAAGACGACCAAGGACCTTGATAATCTTCCTCTCACTGTTCTTTACGGATCCCTCTTTAACTATGAACAAACTAGGATCCAAAGGAAAACTATCATCAAAGAGATAAAAATCCCTTCTATGGCTCTTATCAGTGATACTTCCAAGAAATCTATGTGCATTCCTAGAATCACTTATCCTTCTGATGAGTCTGACCGAGAAAGTCATGATGATTCAGCTCACCAATCGGAGGCTTATCTTAGTGAGGTTGATGATGAAGGTGAAGACAACTCGGTTGAACAAATGACATAAGAGATAGGCATGCTTGCAAATTTCTCCAAGTTCAAAAATAATTTTTCTTCTAACCGATTTAAACCCAACCAAAAATCTTCGTTCTCTTCTAAAAACTCTTTGGATAAATCCAACGAGGAATGTTATGCTTGTGGCAAGAAAGGCCACTTTGCATCTGAGTGTAGAAGCAATCCTTCTGGTAGATCCAAATATAACTCTTCCAACTCTTCTAAAGGGAGGAGAATAAGATCAGATTTGGCTGGTCAATCCTTCTCCCGAAAATCCTCCTCTTCCTCTTTCAAAGAAAGCATTGATCGAACTGAAAAATACAAAGCCAAATACAAGAGAGAAAAGAAGAGAAATGAGAATGCTCATCGAATAGGTAAGGGTTTAATGGTCGAGTCTCATGATTGGGCTGATGAACAGACATCTAAAAGTGAAAAGGAGATTACTAGCAAATGTCTCATGGCCAAACTAGATGATATGGGCCGAAGTCAAGGACACCGACATGACCATGGAATTAGTCTCCACTGAGTGTTCTTCTTCCTCATCTCAGGTACATCCCTTCCACTCTCTTTCTAACGCTGAAAAGATTAAAGCATTCGATTCCTTAACCGTTGATTTCTACAATGAAAAGGATGCTAAAAGAAAGGCTAATGCTCAAGTTCAAAAATGTCGCAATGGATGGAGAAGATTATGGCTTAAAAAAGATGCGATAAAAGCAAAGATTGTTAGACAAAAGTCCCAAGTGAAGTGGGATATTGAAGGGGATGAGAACACACGTTGGTTCGATGTCGGTTTAATAATTACAACATTCGTGGATTGAGTATTAACTGTCAATGGCGCGAGGATCTGGATTCTTCAAAACAAGCTTTCTTCGATTATTATAAAGGAAATTATACCGAAGAACCTGTAAGTCGTCCAACTTTCTTAAACAGTTAAATTCCAAAGTTATCAAAGGAGGATGCCAACTCTTTAGAAATCGTGTTCACATAAGACGAAGTTTGGAATGTTATTAAATTGTGTGGCAGTTCTAAATCCCCTAGGCCAAACGGTTTTAATTTCAAGTACATTAAAAAGTTATGGCAGATAATAAAAAGTTATCTCATGAATGCACTCCCTTGGTTTCACGATTCAGGTTTGATTAGTAACGATTGTAATTCATCCTTTGTGACCTTTTTTTTCCTAAAATCGCAAATCCTATTGAGCTTCGTGATTATCGACCGGTCAGTCTGATCAGGTGTTATTATAAAATATAGGCTAAAATTCTAGCAGAGAGGTGTAAAAAAATCTTTGGAGAAGTCATTGGGGAATTTCAAAATGCGTTCATTGGGGACCGTTTTATCCTTGATCGGGTCTTAATCGCCAACGAAACTATAAATTACATCAAAAATGGCGGCAAGAAATGTCTAGTATTTAAAGTCGATTTCGAAAAAGCTTATGATTACCCGAATTGGAATTACCTTCTCAACATGATGTCGGAGATGGGCTTTGGTGTGCAATTGGATTTCTTCTTTCCTACGGACAGTTTTAATTTCAATCCACTTAAATGGTTCTTCTTCAAAGGAATTCTCGATGTCAAGAGGTGTAAGGCAAGGGGGGGCCTTTATCACCTTTTCTTTTCTTAAGTGTTGCTGAAGGTTTATATGCAACTTTACAAACAACAGTCTCTAGAAATATCTTCAAAGGTGCAAAGATTGGTCGCGTTTGTATTATTATTTCTCATTTGCAATACGTCGATGACAACATCTTTTTTGGAGAATGGTCTAAGGCGAATACTGGAAACTTGCTTGGCATCCTCAAATGTTTCCAGTTGGCTTCTGGGATGAAAATAAACCTTATTAAAAGCAAAATATTCGTCGTTGGAGTGTCGCTGTGTGATGTGGAGAACATGGCGAAGTGGATGGGTTTTAGAGTTGGATCAATTCCCTTCGATTATTTGGGTCTACCTGTCGGAGCAAAAATGAAGTAGCAAGGGCCTTGGTCTATCATGGTTGACAAATTCGCTAGAAGTCTATCTTCATGGAAGTCCAAAATGTTGTATTTTGGTGGTAGACTTACCTTGGTGAAATCAGTCCTAGGAAGCCTTACACTATATTTCTTTATGATGTTTTGTGCGCCAGCTTCTATGATTCATTCTCTTGAGAGAATTAGGAGGGACTTCTTTTAGGGTGGGGCTGAGAACGGGAAACTAGCATGGGTCAAGTGAAACATGGTTTTATCCTCTTCTGATCGGGGGTTTGGGTATTGGGTGCCTTAAGGCTGCAAATCATGTATTGTTGGGGAAGTGGTGGTGGAGATTTAGAGTTGAAAATGATACTATTTACACCAAATTGATTTGTAGTGTTTACAAGGGGGTTAGGACGAACTGACGTCGTTCCATCCAGATATAAGGGAGGTGTATGGGAAAACATAGTCTCATTGAGTCGGGTTTTAGAGTCTAGCGGCGTGCAGTTTTCGTCGTCCTTTGAAAAAAAACTCGGTGATAGGACGTCGATTCAACTTTGGTTTGACAATCCGGTGGATAGTGGTCATTTGTGTGACCGTTTCCCGCGTCTTTTTAGACTTGATAAAGATCGTAATACATTGGTTGTGAATAAGGGTCGATGGGTAGACAGTAATTGGGTTTGGGTGTGGGTGTGGGATTGGACTCGTAATCCGAGGGGTTGTAGTGTGATCAAACTTTCTGAATTGCATAATTTAATTCAAAATATGCAGTCGGTTCATGAGCGTAGGGACAAATAGTGGTGGAAGGTGGATGCCAACCGGGAGTTCTCGATGAAAAAATTGAGGACCATAATTGTGTATAAGTATTTGTCTCCACATAGGTGTTCTTTATTAACTTGTTGGAACTATCTGGTTCCGAGGAAGGTAAACATTTTTGTGTGGCAGGCACTCAAAGACAGCATCCCACTAAGGTTAAATTTGGTCAAACAAGGGATCGATCTGGATTCCGTTTTATGTATGTGTTGTAAGGATGAGCAAGAGTCACAAGATCACTGCATTTTAAAGTGTGGATTAGCTTCGAGAGTTTGGTATTACATATTTTAGTGGTGGAAGATCGACGATATCATTGGGAATTCAGCAAGTGAGATCTTAAAGCATCGTGGTTCTCTGGCTTCGGCTTGATTGAATTCTACATGTCGAGCTACACTTTGGTGCTTGGTGTATATATTATGGGAACATCGTAGCCAAGTCGTTTTTCGGAATAATCTTCATCTGCATATCTTCTAGTTGCAAGTATTCAAGCTAGATCTTACGACTGGATTTTGAGAATAGTGTGAGAAGGATGTATATCGCAGAATCTTTGGCTCTATGCACCGTTTTTGACATCCACTTCTGTGTCGTGAGGCTTTTCGGTTGCTCGTATCCCGATTTTTGGTTTTGCATGAGCTTGGTCTTTGTTGTTGTTTTTCATCTTTTTGTCTGGGTTAGTTCAGTTTAGCCTTGTTTCGGTTTTGTTCTGTTGTTGGCATGAGTTTTTTTATTGTTCTGTAATTTCATTTGGGTGGTAATAAATTGTTTGTCTTTCAAAAAAATTATTCAATTAGTCAATGATAAGAAACTAGTTAAATTAGGGTAAATATTAAAAACTAGTAAATAAGATAATAAAAACGTAAAAAAAAATAAATATTGCGTTACAAAAGACCGCATATTAAACCATGATATGTAACAAGTTTAATGTACCATGAGACACAACACAAGTCTTGAATCGTAGCGAGAGTGGACCTGATTAAACATGTGAACTCAAATTCCCTTTTAGTAAACGTGTAAATCGGTGTGTGTATTTGCTATACGAAATTATGACATTTGTTTTCATACATATCTATACTATATTATAAAGCACGGATAAAAAACTCTTAAATACAAATTATTACGTACAAAGTACCATTATTTTATTCAAGATTTTAAAAATCTCTTAATTTACAAGTTTCAAAGCACAAAATACATATTACTACTGCAGGCTTCTAACACCCACCAATTTGGTATGTATAGGACCTTCTTTTTCTGCAGACCTTTTCATATATCATTATTAATTAATATATTATATTACTATAAATTTGTTTTAATTATATTATTAAATATGTAATTGGTTATTTTTTTTAGATGTCATTAAAATATATAAGATAATCATTGAATTCTAACAAAATACTTAATTTTTTTTATATAAAAAAACATTATATTATAAAGCCTAAATTAAACAAATTTATATAAAAAAAACATTATCACTTTCTCAAAACCATCCAAAACCGTACTATATATCGACAAAAGAAACATTAAAATCGTGATGTATCTCGCTGCATTGCGCGAGTACACTTCTAGTTAGTAAAGAATATATTTAAATTACAACATTTTACTAACAAGTAATTTAATAAAATATTATATATTAAATTGCATAAAGAAAAACTTACTTTAATGCTATAATAATCATATATATGAAAATTGGTGTGTTTTTAAAAATATAGTATAAAAAACTTCTATTTTGAACTATAATTATTTTGGGAAGAGTATCCTAGTACAAACTAATTTCGGTTAATTGCAACCATAAATATATCAATATTGATAAATTTAATGGTCATAATCATTGAGAGCGTTTGGAATCGAATTTTTTTTAAGAATGACAGGAATTTTATAAAAACTAGTAAGATGCTAGAAAAAAATACAACTAAATAGAAGAAATGGCAAAAACTGTCTGGAATCGAACTCATGGCATATGGTACATTCTGTCTTTGTGATAAAATATTCGAATACCAAATAGATATTTTTTAAATTTTAGTTATGTCTTTAAAATAAAAACCTAATAAAAATTCTATTTTTATTTTTGATTTATTGAAGTATAAAAATACGTTTTATTTTTTATTTATCTATACTATATTATAAAGTACGGATAAAAAACTTTTAAATACAAATTATTAGACACAATGTATCATCATTTTATGCAAGATTTTAAAATGTTCTTAATTTACAAGTATCAAAACACAAGATACATATTACTATTGCAGACTTCTATCACCCACCAATTTGGTATGTGCAGGGCCTTCTTTTATGCAGATATTTCCAAGTTTCCATGTATCACTATTAATTAATATATTATATTACTATAATTTTGTTTTAATTATATTATTATGATTATTTTTTCTAGATGTCATTAAAATATTGAATTCTAACAAAATACTTAATTTTTTATATAAAAAATATTATATTATTAAGCCTAAATTAATCAAATTTATAAAAAAACATTATCACTTTCTCAAAACCATCCAAAATCGTACTGTAAATCGACAAAAAAATAAAATAAAACATTAAAATCGTGATGTATATCGCTACATTGCACAACTACGCTTCTAGTTGACATAAAACACAAAAACAATTTGAAAATGAGGTAACAGTTGATTTTGAATAAATATAATATTTGTATTTTTTTGTCTGAAAACGTGTCGACCGAATTTGGATTCAGCAAAGCGGGTCCACAGGAAGCTACGTAGACCCTCCCCCATTTTCATGTGTTGGTTCTGGCTACGTGCGTACTAGCACTAGAGAGCTTTCAATTTTTTATTAAAAAAATAAGAGTAAATTACAAATTTAGTCCCTATATTATATGAAAATTATGGATTTGGTCCTCAAACAATATAATTACATTTATAGTTATTGTAGTTTCATTTTTCTTATGGATTGACTCCTTTGTCCTAACTCCTTTAAGTCAAGTTTACTTTTTGCCATTTTAATCCTTTATTAGTATTTATTTTTAGTACAAATTTCAATGTTATCAGTACAAATAATGAAAGCATTAAATGAAATACGAAAGCTTAAACAAAAACTCCCCCCCCCCCCCCCTCCCCGTCTTTACAACATCCTTCGCACGTCGTCATCCACTCATCCCCTTCACCATCTCCAGCCACAACCTTCATAACCGGCCCAACCTCTATATCTGGCTGGAGGTTTATATGCTCATAAAACGATTGAATGAAATATGAGGTTTTATTGTAGGTATAAGTGTGAGAAAGTTTCGAAACAACTTCTAATTACTCACCACAATCACAATTTCCAATTTTTTTAAATCTCGATTGCACCAGGGTTTGGACGAATTCCTTATAAAATCCGGTTTCTATTTCAATGAATCAAATGTATGGGTTCCTGTTTTCATTGCGTGTACTTAATTTTTGAGTTATCAAAATCATTCTCCAAAACTCACCGGTGCTAAACGATGAGAAGCCATTTAATAGATGAATCGGTTTCACAAACAAAACATTATAAATATGGGATAAAAATATGGATTTAGAATCGGTTTTCGTGAAAGAAACTCGTTTTTTTGTTTCATGGATGGAGAAGGGGGAGGGTTTCGATTGGGTTGTAGGGGGTGATGTATCAATTAGGTTGTATTTGCAAATGGTTTTCTTCACATATATGGTTAGATGGGTGGTGATCATCGAGGGAAAGAGGAGAAGGGGGAAGATGGGAGTGATGAGTTTGGATAGATATCAGCAGGATCGTCGTAAGGAAGTTCTTGGGGAGGTCGGTGATAATATGATATATACATACAAGGGTGAGATCAAGAGAAAACTCTGAAAAAAGAAAGAACCGAAAAACCCATCAAAGCCATTAAATTAAGATGATCCAATGGCCATAGTTATAAGCACCTTTAAAAAAAATCTCACCCTATTTTTTGAATAAAAAATTGGTGAAATAGCACATAGGGGTGCTCACGGGTTGGTTGATCGGGTTGAAAGCATTTCAACAACCAAACCTAATGTTGGCGGTTTGAGAATTTTCAACTCAACCCAAACAAAAGTGCAACCAACCCAACCCGTTCGGGTTGGTCGGGTTATGTTTAAACAAAGTAAAAATAATATTGAAAACATAAAAACAAAGAAATTTTTCTTTGAAATATAATTCATCATTCAAAAGAATATACAAGTTCATCAAATATTTAGATATTACATATAACTTTCCAGTAATGTTCTCTTATGAGTTCAATTGCTCGTTATTGCCGAGTTATTTTTGGTAACTTATACATATTAAAGGGAAATATAAATACTTTTATTAAAGTCGCTAAAAACGTTTATCGGGTTATCGGGTTGATTGGGTTACTTTAAGCTTAACCCAATATCAACCCAATAGATTCGGATTGTCCTAATTTTGAATCGATTATATGTCGGATTACATCGGGTTGATTTTTTTCCGGGTTGGTCGGATCGGGTTGGTCGGTTTTTTTTAACACCCCTAATATCACACCCTATTTTTTTGAATAAAAAATTGGTAAAATATCTCACCAAAAAATTATCATTTTATTATCTTTAATTTGACATATATTTAGATATATTTTTTTATCCGTTTTTTCGTTATTTTTTGCACGGGGGGCGGGGGGGGGGGGGGGGGGGTTGAAAGTTTTCCCTTGATCTTTACCCTATATATATAATAGGCGAAAGATCGTGTGGGAAGTTGAGGTTAACGTGAGGACTGATAAATGAATCTTAACCGTTTATCACTTTTAATCTCAAGCTCTCCCATGAATTGTGTCGTAGAAGAGAATTGATCAAGTGCATCTTATCTCAGTGCATCTCATTCTAATATGCATCATTTCTCATCCAACAAGTTGATAACCACTTCTCACGTTAATCTCAATTTATCACTGAAACTCAACCCACATATAATAATCGTATGATATATGTATATATAATATAATAATCATATACTATATATATTTGTTTCTTATGGTTTGCAACTTCTTTCGTTTTTAGTCCCTGACAATATTAGTTTTAGGGACGAAAATGGAAAGGAATTGCAAACCACAATGACCAAAAATGCAACTTTTAAAGTCATAGACGAAAATAGTTATAAACAACAAACCATAAGGACGAAAATCGTAGTTTACTCAACTATTTAAGTCACCGATATATTAATCAAGTCCTCAACAAACTTTATTACACAGTTAAAGGTGAACAACAAAATATAACGAATTATTTAAAATTTTAAAAATATATACATTAATAACAAGGAAATAAATAAGTATTAGGTGGCGTTTGTTTTTTAAGAGGTGCTGAATTCTGAAGTCTAATTTCACTTCTGATTTTTAAGATGTGATGCTAAAGTCAGAAATCTGAATCAACAAGACTGTTTGTTTTTATAAATTGACAAACGTCTGAATATGTATAATTGTCTATTTTATCTCTCAAAAAACCAACTTAAATATGTCAATTGAAGTGAGCATCGATGATTGAAGGACGGAATGGAAAAAAAGAAACAAAAGAAGGATGCTAACATATTTGTGAGGTTGTGGAATTTTAACCATATCTCAAACACTGAAACGCCGATTTAAGCGATTCAATACATTTTGGAAAGCTAACACACAAATCTACAATATTCATGTTTTGCAAATTCGTGGTGCATTTGGGCTAAAATCGATGTTGAAATCGAAAGAATAATACTGGACGAAAATAAGAGGTAATTAAGTGGCTGAGTTATCACTTAATTATTCAGAGGACATTAAGGATTAAGAGACTCTGAAAATAAAGAAAAAGCAAACGATCTGAATTATCTTATGTCTGATCAAATTAGACATAAGTGACAATTAAGAGCTTATTTTGAAAAAACAAACACCACCTTAAAATCCTTAAAATCGAATCCAAAAGAATTTATATAAAGAAATGGGTTAATTACACCTAAGACCTTCAACTTATTTCCTTTTTTCATTTTTAGCACCTCCATTTCTTTGATTTACAAAACAAGCTTAAAATTTGGCTTTGTTTGTTCACTTATTGTTTTTAATAATTATTATCTGAATATTGTTTCTATTCGAGTACTACATCATTTTTTACTGTCAAAAGAAAGACAACATATTAAGTTTTCTATTTTTATTTGTCTGTTTGTAATCATTATTTAAAAATAATAATCTTGATTTTGATCAACAAGTTTTTGTAATTTTATTATGAGACATTTGATTAGAAGGTATAAAATTTATTAAGATCATATGTCAAATCCAAGTGCTATATTTAAATGCAAAAGCAAATATCTGCATTATGTTCAACTATATCCATGTAACACCATAAAAATTGAGTAAATGTAGAACTTAAATTTTTCGTAATATAACGTCTATAATTTTAAAGAATAATTAAACCTAGAATGTTTGACGTGAAATAAGCATTCACCAAATGATATCGCCCAACAAGGGGAAGAGTATAAGCGTTTACAATTTTTGAAAAGTAATGGAGACAACGACCGACAACCTACTAATCTAAAACATTCTAATTTAGATTACAATCGGGTGTCGTCTTCGTTTCCCAAGATATCGACAAATGTTATGCACGCTCTATATTTCAATGATTGCTACATCCCCAAAAGATTGTCCTCGACGGGACCCAACTCTCCACTCAAGGTTTCGCCACCCCACCGCTAATGGAACCTGATATACTCACCAATGCAAACAAGTATTAGGCTTGGAGCCTAGTGAGAACATCCAACAATATAGGTATAAAGAAGCATGATGCATTGGTGAAACTTTAAATAAACAAGGTGAATAACAGTAATCAATTAATCTTCCAACATTTGAACCCTTATGCAAGACGGGGGAGACCCGTTCCACCATAGGTTGTGATGGAACACAAAAGTAGGTCACAACCCATGTGGTACACATATCAAGAATGGTAATTTATCGGCATCAACTATATCCAAGTCTTTAGTCGTTAGAACGTCAACTCTATCAAAGTCTTTAGTTCAATGTAAACATGGGTTCAACTCTATCCAAGTCTTTACCCCAAAGAAATCCAAGTTCAACCCTATCCAAGTCTTTACCTTGAATCCTCACCGTTCTCCATGTTACATGATTTACCAGTTTAATAGTTTGCATTTAGCCATAAAACCTAAACTTGCAAACCTCGTAGAACATCATGCCATTATAAGTTAAATCCGACAAACATGTATATCATTTTCTTTTCATATGATCTAAGTTTATCCAAAATGTAGAGTATATTAACATGATAATCCACATACAAAAGTACCAATAACACCAAAGACTCATACGTTCTCAAACTCATCATTTTCTTTATAAATCCACTTTTATCACAACACCCATTTGGGGTTTCCATACTTCACAAAACCCAAGGTAGTAATAGTTATAACCTTTCATTCATTTTACATCAACATATTTCAAGATATCCCAAACATTGTCAAAACCCTAATTTTGACTTATTAGTTCAAATATTCAAATAATAGGAAAATAATGTAATAGGTTCAAAGTAATGTAGACAAAGGTTTTTCATAAGTGTCTATAGCATTTAATAAGGAAGATGGACTCACAAAATGGGTTTTGATGAAAACCCAAAACCCTAGCTTATCTTCTTGAGAAGATGACAATGGAGATGGTGGATGGTGGATACTTAGCTTCCAATTTGACAAAGATAACAAGATTATTGCAATAAATGAGTGTGGTTGTCTGGTTGAGCTTTGGGAAACCCTAGATTCGGAGTTAATGAGGAGAGGAGTCTTGAGAGAGAAATTAATGAGTTTGGTGAGAGTTCTAAATGAAATGAGGGAGAAATCCCGTTTTTATCACATCAGACCCCGGCGGCGACATTGCCAAACGATAGTGACATTATCACTATCGCGAGGCATTCTCGTTGAGATGATACCGCGAGTTCGCGGATCTCAGCGACTATGCCAAGCGATAGTGACCTTGTCACTGTCGCAAGGCACTATCGTCTATTATGTACCGCGACCATCCCCCATACTCGCGATTATGACTCGACAACAATGCCCCTGTCATAGTCGCAAGGCACTATCGCCCCACGTCTACCGAGACCAAACTTGAGTGTCGACTTGATTTTCTCGCACGATTCAGTCCACGGATATAAGGTAAAGCATATCTAGATTAATTATAGATTTAACGAAGGACAATTTAAGATTAAAAGCGGGAGATTTTCTTACTTAGAAATTTCTGGGCGTTACATCCCATAATGAGAAAGATCAATAAGAAAGTCTTGTTCCGATATTAATTATTTGTCATTCAGTAATTCTTACAAAATATTGATAACAACATTTTGTTTAAAATATCCCATCAAATTTCTTAATTGGTGTTTGATTGAGAATCAAAATTTGGAAAGAATCAACTTTAAAATCAATTTCAATTCCTAAAATCAAATTAAGAGAGAAAGAGAGAGATACAGAGAGAGGGGTTGTTTGTTTTTCTCTTAATGGTTCCATTAAAATGCAATATCTGAATCGCTAAGAGGTGAATCTTGTTTGGCAAAAAAAAAGTTTGTCTCTTAATGGTTTCAAAACCCTCTCAATGATTTTGTATCTTGGGTCTACATAAACCATTCAATGCCCTGATTTCATTATAAACAATTACCAAACAATCATATTTCATTTTACACTATATCATAAGAGTCTCTTAATCATTCGGACCACTTACTACCAAACAGCCCCAGAGTAAATTAATTAGTAAGTATATTATTGTTTGTTTTATGTATTGAATAAACATTCTAACGATAAAATAAAATACTATTTTAACTAGCTATCTAAATTAAGTGTCAAATAAAACATGATAGTTTGATACATGTTATAATAGGATCAATTTAGGAATTGTGTAAATAAAAATATTTGATTTTCACAATATTCTCATTGATATTATCACAATATTATTAGTGACTTAAATTATAATTTATTATAATACAAAAAGAAAAATCACATTAAAATTTGTCATTACAAACATTTATATTTTAAGTTTTTTGTCATAGAAGGCATTCGCATTTCAAAAGTTTATTGTCATAATTCCAAATATATCGTTAAAAATATTCCTATTATTAAAAAAACTAGATTATTAACAAAATTAATAGGTCATTCTAAAGAGCTCTTACAAAAATAGAAACAAATGAGATATTTTCACACTTACTCTATTTTCATAAGGATTTATTACTTATTTTAGTTTTTGGTATACAAGATATAAACCTACAATTTCTTATTTATTTTAGTCCTTAGTTCTTTGATACACAAAGTATTATTGACTATACCCACTATAGGGCACAAGGGCAACCGACAACAACAACAATAATCGTGGTTTGGGTAACAACATTTGACAACAGGCAACATAGGGGTGAGGTAGCAACGAAGGAGGCAAAGGCAATAGGTGGTGGAATATTTTGTTCTTCTCTGTTGGCGAATCAAATTCAGCGATACAGTTGTCTCTATTCATAACCAATTCAAATTTTGACCTTTACATGTCAATATTGTTTTTATATTTTTGCTTTTAAGATACAGTAGAGTGCATGATGGTAAAAATGACGAACTCAATATGGAAATCGTATGACTGACAACGTAACGATTAAGTCATCCAGTTAACCATTAAGATCCTAACAAATGTCATAAAAGGGCTTTAGTGAATAAGTTAGACACCTTAGTCTGAAAGTAATAAGGAAGAGAGGTTTTTTACTTCAATTTATATCTTTTATTTTAATTGACATGTTTCCTATACTTTGTTTTCGTAAAAAACATTTTAAATATATGATCAATATTTAAGTGTTATTACTGAAATATATGTCAAATTAAACATCTATTAGTCCTGTATTTGAAAGAAATTCAAGAACAAAACCTACTTAACGATAGAAATTGACGGAACGGTCAGAAAAGAGTTAAATCGATACAAAATTAATAAAAGCAGGACTGAAATTGTCGGTTCTTTTCTTTAGGGACTGTAAATGTTACTTATGAATAACTTTAGGGACCATTTATATAATTATTTTGTTCTCAAATCATCCCAACCAGGCAACCACTGTACCACCATTCCTCTCCACCGACATTTTTCTAAATCTATGAATTTGAGAGAGAGCGTTCATCAATTCAACACATTCAAAGCCAAAACCCCAAAAGAATGAGTGTTCAAAATCCCCAATTTTACCGATCTTGTTAGAATCAATCTTTCTAATTCTGAAAATTTTAACAAATATAGTCTCGGAAATCATCAAATTGTTTACCATTTCCTTGATTGGAATCATTGAACACACAATCATTCCAGTTTGGTTTAATTTGATTTGATTTCTGTCCAAAAACCCTAAACCGTTTTCCGACCTAATCGTAGATCGGATTGGTGAAAGATGCTGGATCGGATTTTCGGTACTCGCCGGACCCGTCAATTCCAGCGGATTCTCCGCAACGGCAAGGTCACGCTTCTCTGCTTGGTTCTCACCATCGTCGTCCTCCGTGGCAACCTCGGCGCCGGAAAGTTTGGCACGCCGGAGCAGGACTTTAAGGAGATCCGCGAAACATTCTATCAGTACCGTGGAAAGCGCGCCGAGCCGCGCCGCGTTCTCGAAGAATTGCAAACCACCACTGAGCAGACGGCGTCGTCGACGAGCAATAATTATGCTGAATTTGATATCAATAAGTTGTTTGTTGATGAAGAGGAAGACGTGAAGAAAAACCCTAACGAACCGTACAGTCTAGGGCCGAAGATCTCAGATTGGGACGAACAAAGAGGTGAATGGTTGAAACAAAACCCTAATTTCCCTAATTTTCTTAATGCTAATAAGCCTAGGGTTTTGTTGGTAACTGGTTCATCACCTAAACCTTGTGAGAATCCAGTTGGTGATCATTATTTATTGAAATCGATTAAAAACAAGATAGATTACTGTAGGGTGCATGGGATAGAGGTGTTTTATAACATGGCTTTGCTTGATGCTGAAATGGCTGGTTTTTGGGCTAAACTTCCATTGATTCGAAAGCTTCTTTTGAGCCATCCTGAGGTGGAGTTCTTGTGGTGGATGGACAGTGATGCCATGTTTACAGATATGGCATTTGAGGTACCTTGGGAGAGATACAAATATAAGAACTTGGTTTTACATGGTTGGAATGAGATGGTTTATGATCAAAAGAATTGGATCGGATTGAACACCGGTAGCTTTTTGTTGAGAAATTGTCAGTGGTCTTTGGATTTACTTGATGCTTGGGCTCCAATGGGTCCGAAAGGGAAAGTTAGGGATGAAGCCGGCAAGATTTTGACTAGAGAGCTCAAAGATAGACCTGTTTTCGAAGCGGATGATCAATCTGCTATGGTTTGGTTATTGGTTTCTCAGAAAGATAAATGGGCTAGTAAGGTTTACTTAGAAAACCATTATTATCTCCATGGTTATTGGGGGATTTTGGTCGACCGATATGAGGAAATGATAGCAAGCTACCATCCAGGTCTTGGTGATCATAGATGGCCTCTAGTTACTCACTTTGTGGGTTGCAAACCTTGTGGGAAATTCGGTGATTACCCGGTTGAAAGGTGTTTGAAACAGATGGATCGTGCATTCAATTTTGGGGATAACCAGATTTTGCAGATGTATGGATTCACCCACAAATCGCTTGCTAGCAGGAGGGTAAAACGGACAAGAAATGATAGTAGCAATCCTCTTGAGGTGAAGGATGAGCTTGGTTTGCTCCACCCTGCATATAAAGTTACTAAGGTATCATCATCTTCTTGAAAAACACGTATGAATGGGATAGGCTTCGATATTTGAATTAGTTTGTCATTTTCACCCATGATTCGTATTGTGCTCTAAGTTATGATACATTTGGATTTTGTATCGTTCTTTTATTTGTCAAATGTCATAGCCTGTTGATTGTATTGAAATTTTTTGTTGTTACTAGCCAGTTAAGTTTATATGGAAGGCAAACGAATAGGTTGAGCCAACTTTTGTTACACGTTTACCATCTCGACTACCTTCAGAAATATTAGCCACATACTTATATATCCGTTCTTCTTAAGCATTCCTCAATCATAGTTGGCTTAGTTCTGTTAATGTGATGATTTGTAATACCAAGTTATAATCAAAGAAGCATATCTTATTGTGTTACTCTTTTTGAGGAAGAGGCAAAGTCTGTGTACATCTTATCCTTCTAAACCTGAACAACTTTCAAGTGGGATATAATGTGTTTTGTTTGGTTTGGTTTGGTTTTGTTTTAGTGGCTTATTGTGAATGCAGTTGTTCTTGAATTTTGGTTCTGATGACAAGAGAAGGGTTTGATTTCTTGAATCCTTTCTTGCATTAACAGAGTTTAAATCTTCTCCATGACTCCCTTCCAGCCATGAAATCATTAGTGGATGATTTAGTTATTCTTGGGAGGGATTAGAATTTTGTACAAGCTCATAAATCTTTTCAGGTGTGTTTGGTATGTGAGACAAGACTGAACAAAACCTGTGACAATTTTGATGGAGGATTAGTTGCTACCAAAATGGTAATGTAACCTGTCTTGTTACAAGTTAGGGTCTTGGTTTAGAAGTCTGTGATTTTGCTACTTGCTTAGAAGGGATTTAGATTATATATATATATATATATATATATATATATAGTGGAAGGATATTTTGCAACCCTTAAAAGGGTTGCAACCCTTGCAACTCACATCTTAACCGTTGGATTTATGAAAAACGGTTATTTTGTTTTTATTTTTTTAATTGAAAATATTGGACCCACGTGTATTGTAACCGTCGATCATTAATCCAACGGTTAAGAAGTGGGTTGCATGGGTTGTAAGATTTTCATGAGTTGCAAATTAAACTACCCCTATATATATATATGAAGTGGAAGATATTCACAATGAATTAGAGAACATGGTGATGATGAAATGGGATCTTGATTGATACATTAGTGGGCAAAACTTAAATGAGATCTTGATTCATGAAAATTATTGGGTTGTACTCTATAGTTTATTATTTAGTTGGATTTTAAATGGTAATTAGGGATCCAAGTGGTCTAACATGATGTGGATCTCACATTAAGTGCACATGCCCTTGATGGCAGTTTTCAAATACTAAAGCAATGTGGGGATATTCGAGTGTGCTTGGAGTATCAAAAGCCAAAAGTAGATATTTGAGGTGTGATTGAAAATTTGCATAACCGAAAGATTCCCAAGGCCAATCATGTAATTAAGGTCTCCTTTGTTTTGTAGGATTTGATTTGATTTAAAATTGAATTCAATCAATCACATATTTGGTTTGAAGGATTTTCTAAATTTGAAATTCCGAAATCCCACAAACATATAATTTTGAAATCTCACGGGATAGGTTAGTATTTCATAAGATTTTGTAGGATTTGTATGTAATAATGTTTTGATTGTTAAAATCATTTGTTTTGTAATAATCAATTAATAAAAAGGTATTTTAATTATTTATAATTTTTGTAAAAGATAGAACTCAATTTCATTTCAAATCCAAATTCCTCCAATTCCAAATCCTTTCACGAAATTCGAATCCTTCAAAACCATTCCATTTAACCAAACGCCTCCTAAGTCTTTTGATACGAGGAATTCATGGAGTGTGTCTGTTGTTGAATTGGAATAAAATTCAATGAACTTCGACTACGGGTTGGTTGGCAAGAATTTGAATGGAATCTCTCAGGAATTGAAGTACGCATGTTTGGTTGACAACATCTAGTTTCAAAAATGGAATGGAAATGGAATAATAATAATAATAATAAATGACCAAAATATCTTTTTATGATGTTTTCATCAAATTATAAATACTATATAATGATAATATATTGAAAAAAAAATATTGAAATCCGTGAATGATGAAATTAATAGTGGGTCATAATTTCAGAATGTTTGGGATGACAACTTGTCTTACTTCGCGGTACGTGCACTTTGACTTTTTATAAAATGGTGGTGGGAAAGTATATCAATAATTTTGTGATTCGTATGTAATACAAGCGTCATATATACATTCAGATACTTCATATGACCCTTTTACTTCAGTTCATTTAAAAATTTTGAACCTAAACAGCCCCACGTCTAGTGAGTCCGACCAGGCCGAAATTTTGTGGTCAGCCTCGGACCCAAAAGTCTAGCCTGGAAAAGTCCGGTTAAGCCCCGATTGTGACCTTTTTCAACCTTAAAGCCCGAACCTTCTTTTTGTTCACTAAAAACGGGCTTCGAAGGTCGGCGGCATGGAAATGGGGCGGGGATGGGGCGGGGACCTCAATCCCCATCCCCGTCCCCGATCCTCATCTCTATCCCCGTCCCCATCCCCATCCCCGCCGGGGAATATGATCACATCCCCATCCCCATCCCCAACGGGGAACGGGGATCCCCAACGGGGAAACGGGGATTTTTTTTCGGTTTATATAAACTATTTTGAATCAAATATGTGAGACGCAACACGTATTTAAATTTCACAAATTTCCAAAAACCTAAAATCAAAAGGAATTTAATTTTATACAAAAAATCACATCATATGATACTTAATTAGCTAAAACCAATATAAATCCAGTTTAATTAAAAAAAAAACCTTAACGTCACACGTCCAAAACATATCGAGTAATATCCAAAACACATCGACTAATTGTATATTGACTTGACATCCAAAAGATTACATACTAACATCCACAAAATGACAATTTTAGATTATAAACCTAGTTAGAAAATAAAATATTATGAATTACCGATTTAGTTGAAATAAATAATATATTTAATTTATTAGTTAATATATAACGGGTACGGGGATGGGCGGGGCGGGGAGTACGATACCCGTCCCCATCCCCATCCCCAGTTTGAGACAAACGGGGATCCCCATCCCCGTCCCCATCCCCGGCTTAGCGGGGAATCCCCGTCCCCGATCGGGGCGGGTGAACCGGGTTCCCCAACGGGGCGGGGACCATTTCCATGCCTAAGGTCGGGGCTTGTACATCTCTATATTGATACAATGATGGTTGGGTTAAATTCAATGAAATTTAAAGCTTAATATTCCATTTCAAGTGTGGACTTTTGTACCAAAACAAAGCTAAAGTACATTTTCTATCATATAATGGGAAAATGAGCAAAAACAATATAGAAATATAATCCAATTTCAGTTAAAAATCGATGGTGGTGACTGTTGACTGGTGATATGATATTGGGCCTGAGATAACCTAATGGGCTGAAGCTATTGTTTGACTGGGCCGTTTTATTGGTCTGTTTCTGGGCCTAGTTTGTTGGGTGGTTGCTTATTAATGGGTTTATGGGTCATTTGACCCAACGATTATCAACCTGTACATAAAATGATACCTCCTCCGTCCTAAAATATATGTCTATGTTTTTATTATAGTTTGTTTCAAAATAAGTATCCATTTTTAAGAGTAAATGTTACTTTCTCATTCTAACCTTAATTATAAAATGGAGAAAACCTTTATTTATATTATTAAAGGTAAAATTGTTATTTTGTTAATTGAAAAGTGTAATAATTATTAATTTCTAAAATTGTATGATTTATATATATAAAATAATAAGCTAGAGCAGAGAAAGCGAACTTCTTTTGAATCAAATCAAAGCAAGTAAGACAGTCACAGCAGGGCTATAACCAGGTTGATTCATCATATACTTTATTGAGATATGTGTGATCCCCCCCCCCTGAGAACCGTATAATCAAATCGTACCATCTCTGTAATAGGTAAATGCCTCTTTTTCTCTTGAAGTTGTCACTACCTTTAGAGAAAAGAGTTCCAGCAGGATCTTTCATTCACATTTTTTCCCACCAAGAACGTTGGCCGCCTTTCCACTCCTCACTTGCTTTCCACCTCCAACTCGTGAACTTAGCCGATACAAAGCTATATGATAGCACCCAATTTTTCCGATTCGACAGACCTCCCGTCCCCTTACTACAAGGTTGCAGTCGCCTTCAAGTTAGCTCAAGTTATATCACTGTAATAAAAAAGGGTAGTGTGCTTTCTTCCCTGCCCCCTACTTAACTTATAAGTTGTTGTGACACAGGTGTATCGAGGGAGGTCGTGGATTGAATAGAGAAAGAAGGGCTTAGTTCGAAGGTCTTCGTCAATAAGACTTTATGACTTCTATTACATCTTGACTCACACACCATTTGAAACGGAATTGCTACTTTTTTCAGAAGTAGAAATTTTGGTTAGATAGGGATCACATAAAAATGTCAACCTTCTCGCCTATTGTGTTGAATCTAGCATGAGATCAATTTAAGGGTCGGTTATATCAGAGTTAGAGGTGATTATTTACGGGCTTAGGCGGGCCACATGTCGGACCTAACATATTTTTCTTGTCCAACGGGCCTAGTATAGCAAACCCAGGTCCGTTTTTGTGGGCTTGAGAACTTGTCCATACCCGCCCAATAAAACGGGTCGGGCTTGCCAATGGGCTAACGGGCCTAAAAATTTACCTTAAAAATTTATATAAAATGGTAAGTTATGTAAAATTATCTAAAATATTTTCAATTGAAAAACGTAAAATATACTAATGTACACAACATAAGAAAACAAATATTTTTCACGAAATATGGACTTTTCCTCTCCAAATATTATCAACCTTCGAAGTTTGGATTCCTCAACAACGTATTTAACCACCTAATATTTCAAAATTGAGATCCAAGACGTACTATATGACATATATTATATATATTTAGGAGGTGGTTGATACTTAGTAGAGGGAGTCCAACCCAAAACCACTTATGAACTTTTTTTTATACAATATTGATTATATAAAAAAAAGTTAATCGATTGTAATTATATTACGGGCCGGTGGGTCTGTCTAAATTTCTTTTTTCATTGTCCGAGCCCGCCCGTTAACTTGAACGGTCCCGCCCAAGCCCACCCATATTTTCTAAAATGGTTGTCCAAACCCGTTTTTCTAACGGGTTGGACAGGGCGGGTCTAACGGGTTGTACTGCCCATGAACAGCTCTAATCAAAGTCATTATGTTGGAGTTAAGTCAGATAGCTAATCGGTGGAACCGGTGAACCACGCGAACTGGTTAGCATTTCCGAACATCTCATAGTATTTTCGGGGATGGGGGTGTTTACTTGTGTGGATATATATTTCGGGACTGAAGGAGTATAAATTATGGTACTAACAAGATGCTACCACATTTTTATTAGATGTTGCACACGTTTAAACAACTTTAGCTTTTTAGCTTGAACCGAGCTCTTCCAAATTCATGAAAACCCTCAACTTTAAATGCAACATATATTCCTATGTAGTCATTGTTTAGAATTGAGGGATTTTTTTTTGTTTAATGTGTTGGCAAATAATCAACATTGCTATGCAATTACACAAAAATTTTATAAACTTCCATTATATCATTCAAGCTAACGTTGATAGTGTTAATTTCATTTTTCCTAGTTTAACTACAAATATTTTGGCAGTGGTTAACTTGTCTGCATTTTCTGAAGATCAAGCAGTGAATAAATACAACATTATTACAATAATGAATGATAGTAAGCCTCTCCTATATGTTGTATCTTAGCTTAATCTACACCCACACCAAACAACATAAAGAAAAAAAGAAAAATACTGAAAACAAGTTTGAATAAATGATACATATAAAGATAAAGTTGAGAAAATACAACAACTTGAGAGTAAAAACAACATGCTTAAATGCAAGGAAAATTAAAAGCTATTCTCATAACAAGAATATGATAAATAAAAGTTACAAATGTTCTATTTTCTTTTAGTCAAATAACTGTGAAATATCTTTGTCTTTTTTATTTTTTATTTTTCTTTGAACCGTCATTACCACAAAAAACAACTCAGACCTGGCGACCTCCATTCTTTTTTATTTGACTTACTTCAATAGCTTCTGACGGTTTGGTCTTTATGTGAGTCTTGTGCTTGCTTCTTTTATATAGAAGATACCCTTTTACAATATTAAAAATTGTGATGAAGGGACTATAATTTGTAACGGTCTAATTTTAAGTGCTAGACATTTTACCAATAAAACATTAGTTGTTTAATTAGATAAATCGATATATAAAAGTATTATTGAAAGGAGAGTTAACTATGGTGTCATTGGAGATTTAATTTACAAGGCATATATATGGCACCAACATGTTAGATTTTTGTTTGTTTGTGGATGGTGTATTGTCCAAATACCTCATCACATGGCTAGACGAGTCAAATAGATTTAAATAAGAAGCTAAACATTATATTAGAAGATATTTAATCATCATCTATACTATATTATAAAACACGGATAAAAAACTCTTAAATACAAATTATTAGGCATAAAGTACCATCATTTTATGCAAGATTTTAAAAATCTCTTCATTTACAAGTATCAAAGCACAAGATACATATTACTACTGCAAACTTCTAACACCCACCAATTTGGTATGTACAGAGTCTTCCTTTTATGCAGACATTTCCATGTATCACTATTAATTAATATATTATATGAATATAAATTTGTTTTAATTATATTATTAAATATGTAATTGGTTATTTTTTATAGATGTCATTAAAATATATAAGATAATAATTGAATTCTAACAAAATACTTATTTTTTTATATAAAAAACATTATATTATTAAGCATAAATTAAACAAATTTATAAAAAAACATTATAACTTTCTCAAAACCATCCAAAATCGTACTGTAAATCGACAAAAAACAAAAAATAAAATGAAACATTAAAATCGTGATGTATCTCGCTGCATTGCGCGAGTACGCTTCTAGCATCTAAAAATATGTGAATGACAAATCCTTTAAAAAAGGGTACGTGAGTTTATTTGTTATGTATAATGTATATAAACATTATATAATAATAAGAAATCTTTAAAAAACAAATACCTTAAGCAAAGTCGTTCAGATTATTCCTTGGTTTGTATGATCAATCAGAAGATCATCTTGTTTTCTCGTTTTCTCAAAGTAATATTTTTTATAATGCCATGGCTCGTGATCCTTAACGAGTAGGTGATCTAATTGATCGGTTTTGAGTACATGATAAATTATATTTATCTAAAACTAAGCAATATAATTACCATATTTTCATTATTTTTCAATTTTATATTATTACAATATAACTACATAATTCACGTTTGGATTTAATCCAATTGTAGTTATAAATCATGATCACATCTTTTGTAACAAAAAATGGACGTCGCTCATTGACAAGAAAAATATTGTAGCTGTTGACTTGTAATCAATTTATCAAATACAATAAAAAATAATTTTTTTAATTATAAATTCAGAATGAAAAAAATTAATGAAGTTCCTCGTTAAAAATAAAATTCAATTTTTTTGGAGCATTATGCTGTATAACTTAACCTTATTATGTATTTGAACGTGTTTATCGATTAATTTTGTAAAGTTCAAACATGAAATTTAAAAGATTATACACATATAATAAATTGAGTTCGAAAAATGATATATTAATAAACAATATCTAATATTAATTGTTTACGAATAATGATTGAGGTGGGGTAATTAGAGCATCTCCCAACAAATTCTTCAATTTTTCTTTTTAAAATGGGTAATAAAAATCAAAATCTTTAAAGATATAACATTCAACTCTAATAATTTAGGGGGTGTTCGGTTTGCAGGATTCCGACAGAATTTGAAGGAATTGGAATTTGGAACGATCAATTTTATTGACCAAATTCCGTTCAGGCGTTTGGTTTACTTATAGAATGAAATTGAATTCTACACATTTCATCATTCATGGATTTGATCATGTCATCACAATTGAGAAAAATTCAATTTCATTTCATCTCATTTTCTAAAAAGACAAAATTATTCTCATCTTCCCTACTTGATTTACCCAGACCACCACATATCTGAACCACCGCCGACCTGAACCACAATTCTAAACCACCGCCGACCACCACCGATCTGAACCACCTTTTAATAGTTGATCACAATCGACCACCACTTATTTGAACCACCGCCGACCACCATCGATCTGAACCGTCTTTTTAACCGATCACCGCCGACCACTACGATTTGAACCACCGCTGACCACCATCGATCTGAACCACCGTTCTGATCCATCACCAGCCACCATATATCTAAATGACTGCCGAACACCACCGATCTGAACCACCACCGAACACCACCGATCTGAACCACAATAGTTGGATTTCGGTTTCAAAATTTTCAAAAATAGTATTTTGGTCATTTACCAATATTTCATTCCAATTCCAAAGCTACATTATGTGAACCAAACAAACAAATTTCAGTTCTTTTAACATATTCCATCCCAATGTTCGGACCAAACAAGTGGTCAAATCTGATAACGTTCCATTCTAATTCCTTCAAAGTCAAATTCCTTTGATAGATTCCATTTCATCAAAAAACAATATGCGAATCAAACGCCTCTTTATTCATTTTGGGGATTACGACATAAATTATATTATTAAAATATTAATACATTAATTGAATATTATTTCTCTATTCTAAGCATTTAATTTCAAAGATTCTTATTAATGAAAACGATAAAATATCATTTTCTCTCTCTCTTAAACAATCATTTTTACAGAGTTTTCCAAATTAAGTTTGTTTTATCACCTCCTCTTTGCTTTCTCCATTTTCCAGAAAATTTTGAAAAATATACTGAAGCGAAAAAGCAGCCCAAAATTTACATTTTCTTTAAAAAAGGTGGTTCAAACGAAAGCACTTCTAATTTATGAATACATGAAAATGCCTTTATCACCTGTGATAACACATGCGGGGAATTCGGTGGTGTGCGGGTGGCTTGGCCTATGATCTAGGTTGCGCATGGTCGTCCGTATTCGATTTAGGGTCAGTTTGGTTGGTTTTCATTAAGTTTTGCATGAATAAAACTGTTTGTGTGGATTAATCTGTCGGTATAAATTGGAAATGTTTTTGTTTGGATTTTTTTAATAAGTTGGAAGGAGCGTGTTTTCTAATGAGAGAGACATGTTGGGAAAAAATACGACTTTCTGCATAAATCTTCCTCTTGAATCTTAAGTAACTTTCAATATCATTAAGCCATTAAGCCCATCACCAATAGTCATATATAGTTGACCTAAACAAATCATATTAAATTCATTAAGTTGCTAACAAGTAGGCTTTTAGGGGCTGTTTGTTTACCTCTTAATAGTTTCATTAAGAAGCAACATCTGAATTGCTAAGAGGTTAATCTTGCTTGGCAAAAAAAAAAAAGTCTGACTCTTAATGGTTCCAAAATGCTCTGAGGGGCTGTTTGGCAGTTGTTGAATAGTTTAGTGCAAAATGATTAAGTGGTCAGAATGATTAAGAGATTTTTATGATATAGTGTAAAATGAAATATGATTGTATGCTAATTGTTCATAATGAAATTAGGGCGCTTAATGGTTAAGGGAGGACCGAGATACAAAATCATTAAGAGGAGTTTGGAACCATTAAGAGACAAACTATTTTGTTGCCAAACATTATTCACCTCTTAGCGATTCAGATGTTATCACTTAATGAAACCATTAAGAGGTAAACAAACAGCCCCTGAATGATTTTGTATTTTGGGCATTTGTTAACCTGCAACCTAATTTTATTTTGAACAATTACCAAACAACTATATTTTATTTTACACTATATTATAAGAACCTATTAATAATGTTGACAACTTAATCATTCTACACCAAACCATTTAGTAACTGTCAAAGAACCCGTTAGTATCACCAAACTAAGCATTACATATCTATATCTATACTATATTATAAAGCACGGATAAAAAACTATTAAATACAAATTATCAGACACAAGGTACCATCATTTTATGCAAGATTTTAAAAATCTTTTAATTTACAAGTATCAAAGCACAAGATACATATTACTACTGCAGACTTCTAACACCCACCAGTTTGGTATGTGCAGGACCTTCCTTTTATGCAGACCTTTCCATATATCACTATTAATTAATATATTATATTAATATAAATTTGTTTTAATTATATTATTAAATATGTAATTGGTTATTTTCTTAGATGTCATTAAAATATATAAGATAATCATTGAATTTTAATAAAATACTTAATTTTTTTTATATAAAAAACATTATATTATTAAGCCTAAATTAAACAAATTTATAAAAAAAAACATTACCACTTTCTTATAACCATCCAAAATATTATTGTAAATAGACAAAAAAAATAATAAAACAAAATAAAACATTAAAATCGTGATGTATTACGCGAGTACGATTCTAGTGATTTATATAATAAAAAAATATCTTCACAATTTCATAAAATATAGGCGGTGGTGTTTCAAATCTCTTTGGATATAAATGGTATTAATTGTTATTTTGGATTTTTATTTTTTGAATCGGAGGATCGAGAGTAAGCCAGCAAGAACAAAGGAAAAGAGAGGAAAGCAAGTGATTTGCGGCACTCTCTCTCTCTCTCAAATCTCTACTCTCTTTCAACCTTCATGCTTTCTCTCTCTATAACCCATAAACCCTAGCTTCTCTTTCACAACCACCCACATTACACACAACACTCATATACACCTATATCTATATATATACACACACATATATATATATATATATATAGAGAGAGAGAGAGACAGAGAGCGATTGATACCAACATATGCACACGCAATCTACTCACTGAAAACAGAGTCAGCTCCAATACAACAATGGATACTCTACCAGCTGAAAATATGAGACAACATCATCAGAATTTCATTGTAGACTCTGTTACTTTGCTTTCATCAAACCCTCCAAAGCCTGTTTCTGGTCCTTTGTCGGCGACTTTTGGGACTGCTTCCGGCTTCCCGGAGTTACAGTTCTTCTTAGAGCCCGACGGAGAACACTCGCTTCACTTCGACCTTCGAACGGCTCAGGCAATCCCTCTTTCTTTCTTTCATTCGTTCGTTATTACTCTGTTGATTTATTAAGAAATTTTGGAAACTGACCTTTCTGTTTTTCATTTCGGTTGTTTCTTTGATTTATCTAAGTTGTTTCGAGGTACTGATCGTATGTGTTGTTTTGATTGAGTTGTTCTCGAAAGGGGGCAGCATGTTATGGTTTTGATTTACGTCGTTGTTTTGTATCTTGCTTGATTTGTGTTTTTTCTGACTACCTCTGGAATGTGTTTCAACCTTAACAACATTGTTGTTCTGGCATTGTTGATTAATCGTGTTGGTAAAATTTTTGATCTTTTGAGAGGGATTGCTTTGTCAATATTTCTTTCCAAGTGCTTTCCTCTGTCAGAGTCCACCTCCCAAAGTATGTGCTATTGGAGTTGTAATTTAAGCACTTTTTTCTTTCGCTCATATGATTTCATTTTCTCATTTCCATGTTGTGGGTCCCACTTCTATGATATGAACATGTGTATACTGGACCCTGGATAGAGATGTGGAATGGAATGAAAGGGGATAAACTAATAGGATTCTGAGTAGGGAGTGGTAACTTGAGCACTGTGGGCAAATTTAACGCTATGAAAAACTCTTACTTGGGAGCATTTTAAATTTTCAAAGTGGACTCTAGTTGTGGAACGGTGAGAGTATTTGAAAGAAACATCATGTTTTTTCTGGGTCAGCTTACAATAGCATGCATGATGCTTAAGTAGATGAACAAAACCAAATGAGCCCATTATATCACAGTCGAAAGTAGGGTTTGGGAGGGGTAGGATGTACGCAGAACTGTCCTCCACCCAAAGGGTAAAGCGGCCGTATCCTTGAAGACCCTTGTTTGTGAAAATGTGTGAGGTAAAAGGTAAGTCAGAACAAAGGTTAGAGCAGCGGATGCTTAAGTAGATGCAAAAATCTTTTTCTTCGACACCCAAATATCTTGTCCTTCTGTCCTTTTCTTTTCTGAACTTGTTTCCAAATATAATAAATGCGACTTGTTTAAATTCATTTTATTTTTATCTTTAGGTCCAAAGCAGTTTCACTGAGTGAAAAAATAAGCAGAGAGTTACCATATTTCAACTTTCATTGAAACAAAACAAAACAACAAAAAGATCAGTAGACAGATAACATATTTGAACATGCTTCTGTATTTGCTAGAAAGTAAAACTGATAATATTACCAGCTATGGAAACAATACCAAAGTAGGAGATCCTTATGCAAAAGCTCTTTTAATTCGCTATATGCTTGTAAATTATGATGTATCATGCTTTTCAATTTGTAATGTGAAGAACTAATTTTTTTGGATTGTATTCATGTTTTCACTTCTTCCTATTTTGGGGTTTCAGCTTTTTAGGTTAGGCGAGGTTCAATCACTTTGTGTATCAGAAGGTTCTGAAACCATCAAAGAGGTATGCCACTGCGACTAATTTGTATTACTTACTATGACCTATATATTATATATATATTCTGTAATATGCTGGTTCATATCCCAGAATGGATATCTTTTAGCATGTTTTTTTTATTACTTAGGCAGTTATGCTTGAAAGAACACTTCCAGTTCAATTTTCATATTGATAAAGTACCTATATCTATTCCAATTGATATGCGAAAGCATGTCTGTTATTTAAACTTTTATTGGTATTATGATTTGCAATATGCATGTGTTAGGTGACCATGCCTGTTAATACTCTCACGTTTGAATCAGAAAACTTATTCAAAGGGAATCACTGTTCAATTTAAAGAGGAGGAGGAAAGTAGCTCCTTCCATGATGCATTTGAGCAATGGAAAAAGGAAGTGGTTATTCAAGGTCTGTAAACTTGTGCAAACATTATATCATTTTCTGATGATACATGTTCTCAGTTTCTATGTAATTTCTTTTATCTCGTGTTTACACCTCTTTTACTTCCAACATATTTTTGCTTAAGACTTATCGACAAGTATTTTTAGGTGCATATAGTATCACGTGAGATTTAGTTTTTGATGTGTTTGAAGTTGTTGCTGATTCTTGCTGGTTTAACTGGCATTCCACATACCCTATGAGGCTAAGGCCAATAGTCCCCTAGATGATGATTTGGTTAGCATTCATGCTTTCATGTTTGGGGATCAAGCTTCATAAAAACAGTGCAAGGGGTCACTTGAGCCTGTTTAAGTTCTTAAATCAATTTTTATTTGACAAAAATAATAATATTAGAAATGAGATATGATATTGCAATTCGGTTCAATAATTGCATTGATGTATTCCACATCAGTATGAACAGAGATAAGTAATAACAACATGGAAGAACAGTTAAATGGTATACACCTATACAATCATTATATAACTGGGCTTAATTGCTGTTTTGACATGGTTCATCTGAAGAAATTAATTGTCAACTTGTTGAATGTACAAGGAGAGAAATCCAGAGAATGCATGAGGGAGCCTAATTGTTATTTTTAATTATATTCTTTGATGTTTTCTTATAAGAAGATATGGCCTCATTTGACTTTCAAACTTCACTTCATATATTTCTACCTAGTTGGCTAGTTCTAAAAGATATCCATTTGAAAACCAAATTGATATTCATGAAGCTGAAAACAAGTGTTCAATGTTAATTTATATGACATAGACTAGTGAGAATGATGTTTTTAAGCTTCAAAATTTTTTTGGTCAATGTTGAATCCAGAAAATAAGAAGTTCTAGGTTTTGGAAGAGAGGCGGTAAAGAAATGCAAAAATCATGTTATATAGAAAACTAAGAAAATATGTTGTAAATCTATATTCTTGAATGTACTCAAGTGATTTGAGATAAATCAACGCGCCTAAAATTTTGCTTCCTTCCTTCTGTTATATGTGTCCCCTCCTTTTTCCTTGAGAACACTTGTAATGTTTATGGGAAGCTATTTCATATTTGGGGAGAGAACAAAAGCAACATAGTGATGCTCTTGTTCTATCATTCTATCAAGTATGTAATTTTATTTATCCCATATGAAAAATATCCTGCATATGTAGCTAGATATTAGACATCTTTGGTTATACAAGATGGCCAAGTTAGTGAAGTTTCTCTTTTCACATAGATTAAAAATGAAGTAAAAGTGTGAAAACTTCTAATGAAAAAACACTGTAGGATGGTAATAATATTTTATGCATATTATATTTTTAAAGCAGCAAATGTGATCACTAAATGGACTTGATTATTTATTGTTTCTTTTTGCAGGATCAACTTTACCTAATGGAACAGTTTCTTCTTCTAAAAGCAAGTTTGATGATAAAATAGAAGCATCTTCTGCTAAAATGTATTTCCATTACTATGGGCAGCTGCTTCATCAGCAAAATATGTTGCAGGATTATGTGAGAACAGGTCAATATACCACTCACCTTGTTCTTTTTTAACTGACTTGCTTGCTAAACTGGCATTGCTATCCATCTATCGATGGAGTCCTTTTTTGAGGCGCATCTATCACATTGTGCTGCTAAGATGTACTAATTCATCTCAACAAGCATGTCTGAGATGAAAATTGTGGGGATCCACTGGAGCTGAAATGCATGATAAATTTCCTCTTTCAGGTTCCTACTACGCTGCTGTCATTGAGAACCAAGCAGATTTTGCTGGCCGTGTAGTGGTTGATGTTGGTGCTGGAAGTGGCATACTATCATTGTTTGCTGCTCAGGTATGTGCAGAAAGTCATTGGATTCAAGGTTCAAGCATCCAAATGGGATCGGTCGGTTTTTGGGTGACAGTCCAAAATCTAGTAAAACTGAACCGATCTAATCCAAATTAATTACCATCCGCTTACCTGTCCAGTTACCATCCAATTAATAAATATATATAATTTAATAATATTTTACAATATCTTTTCGATATTATAAATTTCAAAGTGTTAGAAAATAAAAGTAGGAAATAACAAAATCGTAAATATTGGATTAATCATTTAATTGGTTGGTAATTGGATCAGAATATTGGATGAATCCAATCTGATCCAAAGGATAACCTGTAGTAATATCCAATGGATGGAAATGATCCGATCCAATCATCCATCAGGTTGGATTGGGTCGGTTGTCCAATTTTAATTGGATAGGATCGGTTGGCAAAACCCAACATCTAATGGATGATTGTATTGGGTCGGTTCTGCCTAAATCCATTGGATTTCAACCGATGAACGCCCCTAGTACTACCACATACTCTCATTGCTTGGTGATCTCACCTAAAATGACTAATCACATAATTGATCTTCTTGCTTGTTTCTTCTCTTGGTTCCTTCTTTCGCTCCCTCTCCTTCTTGGCACTCGTTAGGCTGGTGCAAAACATGTTTATGCTGTGGAGGCATCTGAAATGGCTGACTATGCTCAGAAGCTTATTGCTGGGAATCCTATATTGGGACAAAGAATTACGGTTTGTGCCCTTCCTTAGTACAAGAGAACCTACATGTAATGTTCTATATCTTATCCGGGGGGGCGCCCTGTCATTAAAATGCAGGTTATCAAGGGCAAAGTTGAAGATGTAGAATTGCCAGAGAAAGCCGATATATTGATCTCAGAGCCTATGGGTAAGTTCATTATGTCACGTGTCTATTATTATTGTTAATGCTGAACTGCTTAGATGGTTCTTATCACATGCTGCCATCCTATTATCTTTTGTTTATGATGTCAAATTAGGAACAGAGTCTTTTTAAAGAAATGAATGCATTCACTGTTTTCTGTCAAATATTTACTCTCATGGGCACATTTGCTTATACAGTATACACCAACTAGTTTGTGATAAAAGGTATGCTGTTGTTTTGGCCAAGTTCTTTTGTGGAATGCGGGATATCGATTCAACTAATCTGAAGCACTTGCTTTTTAGAGAACTATGTTAAAAGTTACAAGTCGGCAATGCTACTTGGAAATTGTTATGCTGTAGGGAAATATGTGTCAGTATACGACCAGCTTGAAATTTTTGATGGATTATTGAGGTACTTAAAAATTCATTATCAATAAATGCAGGATGTCTGTGTATGTTAGACATGATAGACTTCTGCTGCAGCTTTTCTTGGTTGATTGCTGATGCTTATGCAAAGGGAAATAATAGAAAAGTAATTTTTGGGAGACACTTGCATTCAAAATTAGTTGAATACTCTTTCAGTTCACCAGAATATTTCCCAAACTTTGGTCCATGAGAAAAAGTCAACTCACCTTGGATGTTGAATCTGATTAATCATATAATATTAGCTGCCTGTGCTTGTTTTCATCTGGAATAATAACAGAATCAGGAAGAGCTCTTGTGGGATATTGATCTTGTAGACATAGGGATATGCGTTCAGCTTGGCCACCATGTAGTTTGTAGGCTTTGATCTCATTTTTTCTTAACATGAGCTACCTAGTCTTAAGACTTCCATAGTCCCTAATCCATTTCTCCTACCAGAATTTGGGTTCACGTCCACACACACACACACACATATATGATATTATATCATATTCTCGTAGATATCCTTCCTGTCATCGTTTGTTTTAAGGCATGCTATATTCAACCCTATGAGTATATAGCAATATGGTGAATGATTGTTATATGCTCAATTCCAGGTGCTTATTTTGCCACTCAAATCTAGCTACATCTTGTGAGTGGTGACTAATATAGTGTTTCGTTTGGAGGAATAATGTTAAAAGTTAGCTCGCTTCCTCCCTCTCCTGCCCATTTGATATGTAGTGAACATGAAAGGCTTGCATGAGGTTTTGAATTGTGAGTCTATAGGTGGGTGATATACTTGATAAATGGCTGTTAAAGCAAAGTTTGTGGGTGGATCGTACCATTGGCCAGGTCATTGGACCACAAACGGCCCGAATCTTATATAGGAACAATTTATGTCTCTTCGTTCCACACCTAATAGAATGCTGGTCAAATTTCTTGTGAGCCTGTCACTTTACGAGGTAAGGATTATGCACTAATATTATTTTGCAGAATTACCATTCAAGTAAGATCTTAAGTTATCATAACTGCTCACTGTGTTATGGTGTATTTTCTTCCATCCAAAAGCTTGAGAGATACTATATGAGGAAGTCAATAATTGTGCTCTTCCCTCCTATGAAAAATGCTGTAATTAGCTCTAGTTGATAGGTTGCATGTCCTAAATTTTGCTATACCTGATAAAGTCTGCCATGCATCTTATCATCTCTTCTTGCAGGCACCTTGTTAGTGAATGAAAGAATGCTGGAATCCTATGTCATTGCAAGAGATCGGTTTCTCGTCCCTAATGGAAAAATGTTCCCCACTGTCGGAAGGTGATTTTTAACTAGAATCATATGATGTTTAACACTATGTTGCATCAAACACATTTGAGCATCTTTCTTGAACAATATATAGCAAGTCTAAGGGCCTCAATGTGCTCTATAATTGTATGATTACCTTCCCATCTGTTGTATGCTGGTTTTTATTGTATTAACACAGGATGTTGCATGCTTCTTGATCAAGAAGGCCTGGGTACATCATATGATGCAAATCTAACTGTTGTTTATGCCATTTTTAATCTGAATTCTTATATGTCATAGTTGATAATCCTTCCAAAATGTCCATTTTTGTGAAGCACATATTTTTTTGGGTGAAAAATAATATCCATAAAGTAGTCCAGCTTTCTTGTTGTGTCATGCTGATATGTGAAGTGAGACTTATATATGTTGCTGTTGCCTATTTTTTGTTGAGACCCCCTCTCAATTTAGTGTAATTTTATGCATGCACTTGATGTGCATGTTGGTTCTAAATTGCTATGTTGTATTTTTCATATATGTATGTAATATGTATGCCTTTTGATGTTGGTATATCTATGTTCTTTTAATTTCGCAGAATTCACATGGCACCATTCAGTGATGAGTATCTTTATGTTGAGATTGCAAACAAGGTATCGGCTTTTCATTGTTGCTGACTTGATTTTCTTAGTGTGTCAGTTTCCTTCTTTGTTTTTGTTTGTTTGTAGACAATCTAACTTTGATAGAGAATATGATGTTCAGTTCTGGTCTCGTGCAACATGCATATTTAAAACATATCAAGAATGTATTGATTATAATTTGCGTACGGTAGTTTCTGATATGGTTTTACTATAAGAGGCATACTTGATTCTTGCTCCTTGTTATCCAGGCTCTATTTTGGCAGCAACAGAACTATTATGGGGTTGATTTGACAGCGTTACATGGTACTGCATTCCAAGGATATTTTTCACAGGTTTGTCTTTCTTGCATACATCAGAAAATAGGTGAAATACTCATGAATTTTGGGTCTTCTGAGTAGCTTCTTTGTTTATGACTGCTTGTGTTCTAGGAAGTCTTTTTGTTTATATTTTACATTTTTAGTTATATCTTTGAAAAATATGGTTCTTGGAAAGTGTATACGTCTCATCAACCAGAACAGGAACAAATAGGGATGGAGTGTGCCATTAAATCCAGATCTGAAATAGATTATTAGGATAAATTCTATATATTTATTGTGTAGTTCTAACACACTTCTCAAGTTGAATTGTATGTCAAACATTCTCAACTTGCTCTTCATAGTATGGACGTCGATGTGCTTGTTATACATGGAATTCTGGGGTTGGTTTTATACATACCTCTTTATCATTGATTCATAACATGTTTCATTCAATTAGACGTGAAATGTTCGACTCTTGTTCTAAGAAAATATCCATGTCAACTCATCGGCTGTGCCTTAGCTCAAAGACAGCAAGAGATCTTATTTTCACCTAAAAGTATACAACAGATATGTGATATCCAGTTGTGGTCCTCTTATTATCTAGACACACTAGATTATTTCCAATTAAATAGCAAGTAGATCTAATACGTCCATGGCGTTTATAATGAAGATCTTGCATTAGAGCGACTTTCAGATATGATCTACAGTACACTCTATAAACCCCATTGGCAGCAAAAGGAAGACCTAAAACAACTCACACCGTTAATAGGAAAATAAATATTGTTTCTTGCTTTTTCCAGGATACAAGATTACCTGCAAAACCTAGCCAATCATGGACCATTTAATATGTAGACACCATGCATGGCTATCAATTAAAAAGCCTATGCTCCTAATGTAGCCATGGGATGGAGGGTCTTGCATTTGAATATCTTTGAGATATGATCTATAATTCTACAGCTCAACGACCCCTGTGAGGGGAAGAACCGACTCACAAACTTAATTGAAAAGGCAATTTTAGTCATTAAGTCTTAACGGTGTGAAACAATCTAGTTTCTTGAATACTATACTATAGCTCCTTGATCACCATCAAAGGAGTAATTGAATCAAGTGTCTCAAAAAGTTAAGTGGAGAGTAATCGTCTTTCCTCAACTTTGTTTATCAATTAACCTTTCTTTGTTTGGAGGGAATCTTGCCAATTTTTTCCGAGCAACTGTATCGATGATTCATTAAAACAATTAAATTCAAAAGAGTAATCATATTAAAATAATGTAGCACCAAAACTTTAATTGTCATACGTTTGCACAATCAAGCAAAAAGTATATTCTATAAATGGTTCTCTGTTGCTTTCTCTGCACTCTGTGCTCAAGCCTCGTTTAGGCTTTTAAACAGGAAGGTCACTCAACCATATAGTAGCTCCATTTATTGCTTTTTTAAAATACTGATAATAGAAAACAGGTAACTTTAACAGTAAAGGGTGCTTTATACGAACTGTATTTTATACATTATAGTTACACCACAATTTGTCCACTTATAAACCCACTTAATCGTTGCTTTAACCATGTAAACACTAGGTGTTCAGTCTACTGCCTAATATTGCGAAATGCTTTTAAGAACACTGATCGAAAGCTATTAGCCAAGAGGCAGAGCTTCATGGATGAGCGGGGTATCTGCATCCTAATGCATTGACTTGTGCATTTTGTGTGTATAACTTATCAATTTGTGCATTTCCTGATGTCATGCTTCTAGCCAGGATAAAATAGGAGGGCATGCACTGCGTTTTGTGGGTTGGCATGCATCTAGGGAGGACAATGGGCAGGTATGGGATAGGACGCAATTCCCCTATACCTGGCCCATGCGTCATACTCATCCCCATATCTGCCTCACAATTCCCCTATACCTGGCCCATGCGTCATACTCATCCCCATATCTGCCTCACCTCTGCTTTTATCTTACCCTAATTTCGGCCCACCCCCAATTATTCCACCCTGACCAAGCTTTATCATATTGAATTTTTAATACTTGTTATAACCTATAAAATACAAGTAGATACTATAACCTGTAAAAGTTATATTATGTTTTCCAATACCAGAAAGCAATAAAATATAAATACAGTTATAAAGGAAAGAGTAAATTACGATTTTCGTCCCTGTGGTTTGTTAATAATTTCTTTTTTCGTCCCTGTGGTATAAAATTGCAATTTTCATCTCTGTGGTTTGTAGTTTATTGCTATTTTCGTCTTTTGACTAATTCTTACCTTTAAAGTACAAGGGACTACCGAAACAACAATAAATTATAAATCATAAAGACGAAAATAACAATGATTTACAAACCATAAGGACGAAAACTGTAATTTCTAAACCATAGGGACGAAAATTGCAATTTTTAACAAACCATAGGGACGAAAACCGTAATTCACTCTAAAGGAAAATACAAATATAAGGTGTATATTTACAAATATATATTATGCACTCTTTTATAGTGATATATGAACGTTGTGGATATGTGTTCTTTTTGGGTCATACCAAATGTTGGTTTTGAATCTGAATTGGTTCAAAAAATCATCCCCATACCTGCCCTCCCTCCTGTTTTCATTCACCCCCTATCTTTCCCATGTTGGGAAGATGAGACAGGGCTCTGCGAAAGCATACCCCTTTGCCACCCCCATGGTTTAAAAAAACGGTTGAGGCGGACACCTCGAGGCGAGGCGTCCGAAAAACGTGCCTGAGGCGCCGCTTCACACCCCTAGAACAACACGTACGCCTTTCTTCTGAGGCAAAGGAAAAGTAGAGTTTTTTCTTTTTTTCGCAAAGGAAAAGTAGATTTTTTTTTTGGTCTGATCCTTTCATATCTTTGTCCTTTATGTCTATATATAAAAAATAGTGTCGGTCCTTTATTTTGACTTTTTTTTTGTCCTTTATTAATATTTAAACTTAAAGAACTTACCTATTTAAGCTCTCCCTATCCCTATCAAGAAGAAAGGTATACTTTGACATACCTTTTCATTCTCCCTCTCTTTTAACATAACCGGTTTGCATTCTCCCTCTGTACTTTTTCTTCTTCACTCTCCCTCTCTACTTTTTCTCCAAGAAACAAAGGGACTCCGACAACAGTACTCCGGCGCAGCAATAATGTTTCATGAACTTATGATTAGAACTTTTAAGTATTAAGTTGATGCTTTAAAACTTATAGTTAGTAGTATTATTGAATTATGGATTCTATGGTTTGGTTATTTTGGTATGGAAATATAAAATTATGTTTTTTCTTAAGTGTTGTGAATTTATGATTTTTTTGTTTTATTTTTTTGAGGCTTACGCCTCGACCGCCTCGAGGCTACGCCTCGCGTACCAATTAAAAAAACGCCTTGAGACTCGTTTCCGTTTTTTTAAACCTTGGCCACCCCTACATGCATATTGCTATCCCATGAAACAAGAACAAAAGGAATTTCATTGTGGTGAGAAACAGGCCTGCTCTGTTGTCACCCCTACATCTTTTTTAATTTGATCCCATCTCAATATTGCATTTTGTGACTCCGAATTGTCTCAAGTTGGGAATCATGAGATGTCAAGCTAGCTACTAAGCAAGTCATAACATGGATGTTTGTTGCATATGTTCAGCCTGCTGTATGTTAGGGTATAGTTGTCAGCTATTTTAAGTATATCATATGGCTTTTCTATGTTGAATATTGTCTTTCATGACTATCTGTTTCTTTTATCTAAAGTAACCGTGTTTGATATTGTTTGCAGCCAGTAGTTGATGCTTTTGATCCAAGGTTATTGGTGGCTCCTGCAGTTTCCCATGTGATAAATTTTACTACGGTGAAGGTATTGTGATTTTCATTTGCTAACGATTGTAGGCGTTGTCACAGTTTTACATGTTGACCATCTTGAAAACTTTTTGTCTACAATGTTTCACCTATTTTAGTGCAACTCTCAAAGGAACTAGGATTTTTAGGACTTGCATCTAGAAAATCTGTGCTTTGGATTCCCTCGTAAGACTATCTTAGTCACTAAATGGAAGGCATGGTTGTCACAGACAATCATGTAAGTTCAACGAACTCTCAAAGTGTTTAGGCATTAATCTATGAACTTTAGTTGACCTCATTGCATGAGGAAGAAAACCCTGGCCTGAAGTACTTGGTGCAAGAAAAGGAAGTAAAAATTTAAAAGACCAAAGGGTCATTGGCCCAACGATACCCGGGTTACCGGTAGAACTCAGCCTCCTAGAAGGTGGAGGATTGTGCGTGAGCATTTGCCGTATATAAATATTATACTTCCAAAAAAGTTTACGAGACCCTTGAAGGAACTAGTGAACTTTCTATTCTCATTCTTTAATAAACTTAATGCCACCAAAAGTCGAATGGTATGATACCCATTTGACTAGCTTATAAGAGAGAGCATTTCTGCAAGTTATTATTTTGTGAACTGCATCATTGCAAGTTATCTTGCCTGTAGGAATTCATATTCTGAGTGGGCATCAAGATAAGTTGCTAAAAGAACAAATTACAAATATGTTTGGAAGATAATTTGCTGAAAGTACACCTGTTTTTGAAGTATGGAGCAATATTCAGTGACTTGCCTTACCTCATCAAATGCATTTAATTAAATTTCTTGCGGTGAATCTTAATAAGATTATTTGCATTGAAGTTCCTTGTTTATCCATTTAAATATTTCTTTTGGCGTGGCCGTGCAAAATGGTTTTTACTAGTCATAAATGTTTAGTTTTTAATGTTTGGTTTAACCAAGACAACTATTTGTGCTTGATTCACGTTTCTCACTACATGTTGCACTCTTTCCCTATTCCATTTTCAGGAAGAGGACTTGTATGAAATCAACATCCCATTGAAATTCATAGCTTCTGTGGGCACTAGAATACATGGTTTGGCATGTTGGTTTGACGTTCTTTTCAATGGCAGGTGATAATTTTATGCTTTTACAACTCATATTGTAACGCCCCAATTTCCATATTCGAGTGTCATTACTTTAATTATACAACTCTTCCAACAGAAACAAATTTTTTATTTATTACGTGTCTCATTTATTACATCAGAGTAAAACATAGCGGAAACTTAAATTTAAAAGCTTGTAATGAACATTTCCTTATTGATCTTTGAAGTCTTTCTTTACTCCTTCCCTGAGATGCATACATGAATTATATAAGCTTTAAGCTTAGTAAGTAGTCATGGTTTCATGAATAAACAACTTTCAAAATGCTTGAAAAATATTTATCACGCTCATGCATAAAACATTCTTTTGAGATCTCACTTCTCACATGTAAGTATGCCATACATCCTTGAGGTTCAATAACCCCGGGGTCCATAAAAGGCTGCCCCATAAGGTCCGTTTGCAAGACATCCCTTCATTCTATATCCCGTACGTTGGATATTTATGGTCATACATAACATGTATAAAACTTTCATGCTTTGTATGCACAAATGCATATGCTCGTGTCATAACATGCTATCATATGTTTTGATCATAAAATGCATCAAAATCTCATTGTATCAAAACTTTACAATCATATCAAAATATCTTTATCAAAACTTCCATAATACATAAAATAATTTCATATAGCATGTATGTATCTCATTAAATCACATAACATACTTACTTTGGTTTAGCTTAGTTTCTTCTTCTTCTTCCTTGTTTTTCTACTTTAAGCCTTGTAGTATTTTAAGAGAGAGTGATTTGGTATGAATTCAAATGCTTGGTTTCTACTTCTATTTATAGTTAAACATAAGGCTTCAACCACTTGTTCCTTTTGCTTTCAAGATTGTACTCTTATAACATTTTGACACCTCATTTTTTAGGATAACACATCATGCTTCTAGGTTGCTTTGTCAAGCTTTTAGATTGCCATATCATGTATTTTTAGCTTTGCCAATTCATTACATAGTCTTGCCAAGTCATGTACTTGTTATAACTTATCTTTTGCCACCTCATGTTTTTGTACTTTATATTTATACTTATCCTTTCCATCTCATCTCATGCTTTTGCCACCTCATGCTTTTGTACTTTCTATCTCTTAGCTTAGACAATTCATCAATAGTTTTGACAACTCATCAAATAGTCTTGCAATTCATCACTTAGGTTTGCTTTGTCATCAATTAGTTTTGCCACTTGTAATAGATAATATGTTTATAGATTTAGACTTTAATTAAATCTTAAATTTTTGTAATTAAGGCTTAAGATTTTGAAGATTAAACTATTATAGAAGTAGGGTATTACACATATAATCTAGATCCTTCATGCTAACTTGTTATCTCCACTAAATAAATTTCTACATTAAATTTCTTGACCTACAGCACCGTACAAAGGTGGCTGACCACGGCTCCAGGTGCACCTACAACTCATTGGTACCAACTGCGTTGTGTTTTGTCTCAACCCATATACGTCATGCCTGGGCAAGAAATAACTGGTCATCTTCACATGATTGCACACAGTGCTCAGAGTTATACAATTAATCTAACCATGTCAGGTTGGTTTCAGAAGTGTTATTTATGTTTCTTTCACTGTGCAGTTGTGATGCAGTGTTGGACTATTTTTGGTTTTCTGGTTGGTAGTTTAATGTAATCCTATATGACAAGTTGCAAGTTGTGTTGTAGCTAAAATGTGGGGGCCTGGTGCTGAACAAGGAGGGATACTACAAACATCAAGCTGCAGACTTGATCTAAAAGAGCCTTATTATCGAATGTCTCAACCACAAGCCTACTCAGTGGCTCAAGATCAGCAGCCAAATCAGCTTTTACAAACACAGGTATGCATTAACTTCTTCATTGAATACATTCTGAAAAAATAGTAATAAATCTTTCGGTATCACTGGCTCTTTTTCTATCTATCTACTGTATGTAAAATTGTTATTCAAAAAGATTGGGTGCGTGGTTTTCGTTCACAGAAGGTAATGCTTCTGTCATGCGAGAAACATAGCTCTTCTGTTTTGTCATAATTTATAGAGCCTTTAAGTGTGTGTGAGAATGTGAGATAACACATTTATCCCAAATGTAGGGCCTTCGAGCTAGCGTGAGAGCATTTCATATGAACATTTGAAAGTAACACTTCTTTCATTAAATGTCTTGTTTATACCTATTTTGACAGAGAAATGACAGACTTCTGTACTCCATCCATTTGAAATGAGTGTCCTTTTTTAATCTTATAGAAGCAATTCATGAATGCTTCTTCCCATGGTACCTTTAAAACGTTTAATAGAATTAAATTCTTATCTATATTCAAAACCAAATCAAATGAACCAAGTATATCCCACTCGAAAGTAGGGTTGGGGGTGCAACATGAGGACTTATCAGGGGGTTGCCCATCCTAGTACTACTTTCGTCCAAGCACATTTAACTGCAAAGTTCTGATCGGGTCATGTGCATTAGTGAAATTTCTAACTATGTTTCTGTCTACCTTTTTCAATATCTATCCCAAGGATTATAATGATTTTAGTATCATGAACATGAAGGCAAGGAGATGATCCAAACTTTTTTTTTCTTTTTTGATTTAAATTTCAGGATTTACAACTTCCCTCTCTGGATGAAGACGGGTCAGATTTCATCCAACAACCATCAAATGATTCCAGTGTCCAAATCCATTGAGGAAGAAATAGTGAAAGGTCGCTGGAAACGTGATCCATCATCATGTACCATTATACAAGGCATGCACCATGAAACGTCAATCCCCAGACTGCCCCTTTACTCTCGTATCGTTTCAGTGCCTGTAAATTATGGTTGACCGGTTTATTGCTCTTAGAGTGTTGACTAATAATTATTTATTTCTAGTTTCAAGATGTAGTAGTCCATTTACATACAGTGTCAATGAAGTCATTTTGACCATTTGTTACTTTCAGAAAACAGATCACAACTATTTCATGTGCCCTTTTAAAGGCCTTGTGATTGAGGGCTGCAAAAAGAATCAATTCATACTCACTCTGTTGTTGCAGGGCCCCTGTTTGGTTGCTACTGGTTAGAGGGTACTTGTTACTAGGATCTGGTCCAGCCTACCAATGGCTGGTTTTTGTCGTTAATGGTTAGGACCGGTTAGAAGTGACTCATAAAACATCAACTATTTTTACTACTACTTGTTTCTGTAACAACTATATGAATGGCTGCTTAGCATTTTGGTTCAAACATTATAACTAAAGGTGGGCACCCAAGATGCTGAGTCATCCTATCAAGCTTCATCCTATAAAGGTTATGATCTAATTATAGATTCACATTAGGTAATTGCTATCTTACTTATCAGTATCCATTTTAGCAATTGTTTCACCTTGTTCCCTAGGGCCAACCTTACCTTATTTTACTTGCTTTCAATAAGCCATCAACATTTTGGGCCATCAAATGTGGGAGCGGCTGAATGATGGAGCCGTCAGATGTTGAACCATCGTATGTTGGAGCAGTTGAATGATGGAGCCGTCAGATGTTGGAGCCGTTAGATGTTTGAGTCATTAGATATTGAAGTCGTAAGTTGTTGAAGCTATCAGATGTTGATGTTGAGCCAACAGATTTTGGATGTTTTTTTTTTTGGGCACATCATCAGTTGATTATTCATACGATTTCTGTAAGGGTGGGGATATGCCAAGATGCAAGCTACAAATGGTTTCTATGGTCCCAAAACAAGTAGAAGTTCAAATGCATGAGCAACATCACAACAAATGTGGATAAAAAATGATCTAGATGTTGCAAAAACAATGCTCCAAAGAAGAGACTATCCAAAGTGTAAATAACAACTAAATATTCAAGGATCTAAGCATATAACAAGTTCACAACCAAATGACGCAAGGATTTAATGTGGTTCCATTATCGATATGACAGTGTATATCCACCAAAGAGAGATGTAGAACAAGTTTTATATTTACCACCAAGGAGATTACAAAGTGCTTGTACAATTAAATCCAAGATCTACTAACAAAGTTTCAAATGTCAAGAACACCAACTTCTACACACATATCATATGTGGTGAACAAACCCTTGAGAGAAAAAAGAAAGGAGAGAGGGTCTTGAGTGTTTAGGAAGCTGGAAAGCAAGTCTTCTTTTGTACCAAAAGTTCAGCAAAGGCAAAAGTGGAAAGGATGAGCAAAAGCATGGGGCTGAAAGCCTTTTTGTCGTTTGGCAATTTAACAAGAGTGACTGAATATGCTACTCTGTATGCATATCTGGTCGCATATAAAATCCATAGGTGGGTACACCTATGGGTAGAGGGACACCAAAAACACTCGCATGAGAAGAACAACGAGTTAGGCGAGTTTATTGTTTATATGCGACCCAATGCAGTTGCCAATACCTTGTTCTCTTTTTTCTGGTGCAACATCCAAATGTGATAACAAATCAATATCACAAAATGATATCGGATGTTGGAGCCATTAGATGTTTCTTTTGTACTATGGGGACACATCCCCTTTTTAGCAGCCTTTGTTTTATTCTTATCTACGGTTCTTATTTCTCTGATTTCAATTCTCACCAATTCCCTTCTGATTGTGGAGAAATAAAAATAGGGAAAGGGAATTGTCTTATTTCTCAGTTTCTCAATTCTCTGAGTTACCAAACAAGGGAAATATGGTTCAATTCCTTTTCTCTGCCTCCAATTCTCTGTACCAAACACACCCTAGGAGTTTTCCTTCTATAATGAAAATGAATAGAGTTTTTGCTGAAATCTTCTTACGTCTAGAGATCTTTGATCTTGGTAGATTGAAGTGTTCCCTTTATCTAATCTTTGTAGATTATTTCTTTTGATAGATTAGAGTGGTGGATTCTTATTTGAGCGATTCTTTTATCTTCGATTGTGGTGGATCGTTCCTTGATCAATCAAAATGGTGGTTCCAACCTTTCTTGTATTTAATCGATTTCATATCAGGTGGGCATAGAGATGGTCAAACACAACCCACGACCGATGAGGGACCAGAACTGGGACCGATTGGAATTAGTTATGGCCCAACGGTCCATAATCTACAAGTTTTCTACAAAAATGACGCCACCCCCTAGCACGAGACTGAATTTTTTCATGTAAATATAATATTTAAAAGATTTTTTTTCCAAGTAAATGTAATATTTAAAGGGTATTTCAATGCTTGATTTTGAGAATCGTAATTATCAAAACTAAAAGCACGTGCACATATAGATAACACCAATACCAAACCAAACGAGCCTAGTATATTCCACCCGAAGGTATGGTCTTGGAGGGGTCAAATGTATGCAAATTTGACCTCTAGAGCAGCTGCATCCATTGGGGGGGGGGGGGTGAGAAATCTGCAAAAAAGATGGTAAGTTTCCCCAAAGAAGTAGAGGGAATAGTAACACATGAACATTCCAGATGCCATATTGTGTTTAATAAAATGAACAAGGGTCCCATTGCATGTAAAAGAATACATTATTATGAAGAATAAAATAAGAGTTTCATAATTTATGATCTGCAGGCAGAGTTTTCTCATGCAATCAATATTGGAACCATTAACTATGTATTATGCTAATAATAGAGTTCCTTTTACCCTCATGTGACTCTGAATGTAACTCCATACCATGAAGCATATGCAATCCTGGTACTTCTCCGCTCGATTTAACTTTCCATTTCGCCTTTGTTGCCCTAAAACAATGTTGAGATTATCAACTTAAAGATGGTAAATATGTAGATATATTTATTTTTGTGAAGAGATTGATTACCTATGTACAGTTCAACTCACAGCTGCAAGAGCAGGAAGTGGTTGATCAGCAATAACATCATAGCAGCGTCGGCAAAGTGTGGGGTGATCCACAAAAGAACCAACTTGAGGTGAGAAGTTCCAGCATCTTTCACATTTTGAACCTTCTGCACGTGAAACGCCAATCCATATTTTTTTCTCTCCTTGAATCAAGTATTCTCCGGAGTATGGTATATTTGCGGTTGGTGCATCCTCCAAGCTAGAAAGAATCTCAACCTGCAGTATGACCAATAAGCTAGGGTTGTCACATAGATCCAACCACCAAATTTAACACCTATAATGGTTGGGTTGGAAATTAAAATTAAGATTTTTTTTTCCAGGAATAGTAACCGGGAAACATTGGATGAAAGAAACATGGATTTCTGCTACTTAACGGAGCTCAATGATGCGTAATGGAAACAGGCAAGAAACTCACACTTCAGCACTACATACAGTTTTGTCCAAAAGCTTTTAACAATTTTTGTATATGCGCTTAATGATCACCTTGCTACATTTCAAGTGTCATTTTTGGGTTCTTTATCAAATTCCACAATAGATGCACCGCTGAATTCTATTAAATCTATTTCAATAAAAAAATTAATACAAAATACCCATTTATAGAAATAATGGAGAATATTGATGGATACCTTATTTCAAGAAACAGTGTCAATTAAGTTTCATGTTGAAAAAAATTTATTTTATTATTGATGAAAGTAGTCTTATATTTCTAACTAGCTGTACTTGGGTAGTATGTCTAATAGGAATCATAGTTTGAGAGCACCCTGTACAGGTCTATTTTTAGGAGTTTCAGTACCAAGTTCCATACAAAAAAACCAGCAAAAAATAAAGTACAACTTTTTTCGGCATAAAAGAACATTGGCCTCAACATGTCTCATATGTACAATACTAATCAGAAATACCTGAGATGTTATAAATATGCGATGTAGCGAGTCTGCATCAATTTTAGCTTCACACATTCTCCTTAATCTCACAGCAAGGCCATCATCAGAGCTGTGGAGATAGACCTTTGCCTCCAGACTGGAACCAATGAGTTTGCCAGTGCGAGCACTCTCCAGCGCTTTATTCACCTCGGTTCTCAACTAGCAAATTCGTATGAATTAGACGCACATTTAGTGTCATAAAATTGTTCAACCAGAAATAATCAAAAAATCATCAAAATCAGAGCTACACTAGCAGCAAGCTAGATTATTGTGGTCATAGGTATGTGGCAATCAAAGGTGGCATACTAAAATAAAGAGTTTATATCACAGAAGAATCGCTCTTTTAAGCAGCTCCTTGTGGACCATGGAGTTAAGCTAGAGTTATTGGTTTGTAGAGGTGTTCAATTTGCAGCATTGTAGTTGAAACTTCCCTACAGACTACAACTTAACAAAAAATAGTGCAACTAAAGACCGAAGCTCATGAAATAATTTGAAATTTCTCAAGCAGTGTGTCCCCCACCCATGTGGTTGGGACAAGGTTCAGTGAACTTTTCATATGGCTGAAACTAGGTGCTGACAGTTTAAAGCACTGAATTTAATAACAATTGGTCCAGTATTAATTACTGCTACCATAGTACCATGTAAATAGAAAGTTGACATGGAGAAGGACTCCTTTAAAAGTGACAACTAAAATTTAAGGCCGACAGTTCAGATTTTAGGCAATAACAGCCTTGTACTTTCTCATCATAATGTATTAGAAATAACAATGATGAACAACAATAATAACAATAATGATATTCATAACTACAACTAATGATAATAATAGTAATTAAATAAAAAGAAGAGCCGCATCTGGTTTAGAGAGTTTCAATTAGAGGTCCAGCAACAAGAAGTATTTGATGCATATCCAGTTTTAAGGACTCAATTGTTGATAATATCTACTTCTTAAGTTGCTTCGCTTTTCATTTTCTCGTTGGGTGAATGGGGAGGGGGTGAATGATCTTCACCGTCAAGGACACCAAAAAGACATCAAGCTACTGCCTATAAGATACCAATATAGCTAGGAGCCTAGAAAGTTTAACAGCTAGTAGTTCAACTGGGAAGAACTAGTGCACTATTCTTAACAAATTAGATAGCAACATAACTAGGTTTTTACCAGATCATCACCCTCCTCCAACACATACACACAAGCAAAAGAGGAGTTCTTCACTCAATATTTGATTATGTGATGCTCAATATCTAAATCAAAAATTAGATAACATAATTCCTTTAAGTCAGCTAGCAATTAAGAAGACAGAATGGTTACCTCAAGAATTTTCTCCCATAAATCAACTTCTTCCTCAGGAAAGGCGAGCCATCTTTCATTTACTGCTGGCCATTTTGACTCGAAAACAAATTTGGCTACGTCAGTGTTGTCAACAGTATATTCAAAAGGGAGATTCTGCCACACATCTTCAGCCAGATGAGGCAGTATTGGAGCAATTACTCTTGCTATGGAGAGTAGATGAAATGCAAGCACCGTTTGACAACTTCTCCTAGTAAAACTTGAAGCACCCCTGACATAGAATCAACGTATCAAAGTCTACTCATGGGATTATAAAGCAAATAAAACTTCTCTAAATCATAAGAATATCCAGTTATAATATATTGCAGCATGTAACAGAGGAAACAATTGTTTAACTATACACAAATGTTATCATTATTTATGATTATTCAGAAATGTCATTTGAGGTTGCTGTTGTTGACCACTTGGTCACTTCAACCATGGAAGGATAAAGTGGTGACACATTCTTTTTCCTCCCATCTCCAAAAGTTGATTGAGAAGCGCAAGACAAGATTAATTCTGTAAGCCACGCAAATTACTAAAAGATGACTGAAGTGAAACGATTGAAAATCCTGAAAATCTAATTAGCAGGATGTGGCAACCACATGATATCCAACACGTCCAAAATTATAATTCTGGAAGGGGTAATCTTGTCTTAAAAGAAAGACAGTAAGTTGTAGTATGCTTCATAGTATTATTTGTACACATTCAGAGAAGTGTCCAGGGAAACTCATTGTACAGTTTCAATATAGCAGTAGTCATCAAGTTCTACAAGTTAGTGAAACATACACCATTTCTGCATGTTACAACATAAACCAAAAGAGGACTTGTTTCTACTCAAATTTTGAGTTGATCTAAAGAACCAAGAAACTTTCAGACATGGGTAACTTTTATGTGTTTAGCAACTTCCCTAAACATAATTAAATTGGCTATCGAAATAAATGTTAAAAACTTATTGAACTTAATCTCTCGAAGCCATTGTTTATTTTGGTGATCAAGTAATGCAAACCACGGTAGTCACAAAGACATCTTGGAGCAGAAGGGATATGCGGCTCCAAGAAAAGATAATTATATCTTTTAGTGTCTGTATAACAGCAAGTGCAATTCAAGATTTTTTTTTTTTTTTGGGGGGGGGGGGGGGGGGGGGGGGAAGGGTGTCCTAGACTATGCCTAGACTAATCCCTTGGCAAATTATGACTGTAAGACATCAGCCCTGATTAAACCTCAGTGGCCACAATTGTTGTGTAAGCCTGGATTCGAACCCTGGGCAGATGGGATATTCCACCACATCCCCCAGGGCCTTAACGAGTACGCCACAACCCTTGTGGTTATAATTCAAGATTTTCTGGCGCCTAAGCGACTCCTTGCCATGATCAATCTTTTTCTCAGATTATTCTTCCGTGAAAGACCTGATGGAACTATCATTCGACCAGTTAGCACCAAATAAGAAAAAGATTTCATTATGTACTCATGACATAATAAAGAAACTGCAATTATGGCATGGAGAGGTGATCTTTTCCTCCATTATAAGTTTTGATAATATTCTAATTGTTGCAACATGGAATCCCTTCTCAATTGGGTTAAGAAACATATTAGCAACCAAGCTTCTCTTCTAATTAAATTACAACAGTGAACATGAGTGTGAAGTCCACTACTACAAGAGATCTTAACAAAAGCACAACAACTGAGATTGGATTCCTACTAAGAGTGAGAGAGAGAAGAGAAGGAGGTGCATTGGAGAAAAGGTGTACCCAACATAAAGGCGATCTTTGGCAACATCGAAATAGAAATTTGAGAGATCGACAATAGCGAATCGTTGAATGATCTGAAATGAAACAAATACAATTAATACATAAAAATAAGAAAACCTTTTACTAATAAAGAATAAGCAACCAAAGTGTCATCTTGCAAAAACTAAATAGAGAAAATCGACTCTCTCCCTTTCAAGTGTGCGCACCAGCATATGTATTTGATAAAGGAATCTATCAGGTATTCTTTAACGCATATTGCGAGTAAAATGCAATTTCTATCTTTTTTACATCATGATTTTAGATAGAACATAAAGATTATATTAGAACATTTTGAGTTCATGGTAATAAGACAACATCCATATACTTTCAGAAGTATCAACCTATGACCATGAGGGAGTAACGCCTGAGGGGGTGCGTCTGTGTACAACCACCCTGAAAGCCTACTGGAGATGAGAAATATACTCCACGGGAGGGAGTAATGCTGCGTATGTACACCCTTGCAAGCCTACTGGAGATGAAAAGTATCACCAGAAACGAGTGGCCTATCCAGCAAATCATATCTCAAATCATGATTGAATTTCATCTAACCATGAATGCAGATGCATCAAGAATGGAAAAACGGGAACCACATGATCATATAATCAGTTACTGATTGCCAACCCAGGTAACGAGTTCATGATTAAAAATCTTAAAAACCTGATAGAAGTAACCCATTCCCTACTAGTAGTTCCCGAGCTGACTGTTTTCAAATCATATCTATAATTTGTGTTCTTCTCTTCCAACATATGTACATGATGAATGCCATAAATTCATTTGCCATCTGTTCATGTGATGGTCTCAAGAGAGTGAAGTAGAATTAATACGCTTGCAATGCCTCAAACCATAATTATTGGAACACCAGGAAAAAATGATTTTAAACACAACCCAAAGGATGGATGTTGATGAGTTTGACCACCTCGATGCTGTTGGAAGCATAATGTGGGTCGCAGAGGCTGTCAGAGGCACACTAAATGTGGTGGAGGCTTTCAAAAGAACAAGAGTCTTTGAGGCTGCAGAAGTCACACATGATGGCAGAGAAGACGAGACATACAAACAGGTTCGAGAAGCTCACAAAGTTCATGATTACGGAGGTGTCAGTGTACCTCGTTGAAGCCCTTGGAAGGTAGGAGAAAAATTTCTTATAGAGGCTTTGACAGGGATGAACGAATCTGTTAAAGCCATGAAGGTGGCGGTGACCTCATAGGAGTGGGAAGCCACATCAGTGCACCTCATTTGGGAGTGACAGGTCAGTACTTCAAATAAATCTTCCATTGCATTTAAGGGAAATATCTGGCAAATTGGTCTCACTCACAACAAAAAATTGATCCCTTACTTGTCAATATAGTTCCTTTTCTTATTTTCTTTTCTCTTCCCAAGTCAAAAGGTGCAGATGCGGAACAACAAAATGCTATTTGGGAACAATATATATGTTCCAACCTTTAGTTTAAGTCGGCAGCTAGATAACTATTTTTACCTGGAATATTTTGAAGAACTGATAGCTTTCATAGCTTTCTTTGATGTTTTTCACAACATTCTCAAGCTGAAACAGAGCATGCTGATCAATCTCAGGAAGTTCATTATATGCAATAGCATTTTCGGCCTGAAAAAGTAAATCATGATATAAGTTGAAGGAGCAAGCTATTTTTAAACTAACAGTATACCGGAGGAATGATTGCAACACTATAACGCTATCTATGCTCTTAATGCATGTCAATTGTCTGTAGCCATAAAGTATGCGATGCTAATTAAGCATATAAGAAGGAAGACAAACAAAAATCAGGTTCAGAACTACATAAAAGTTACTACCGTTCAAGGTATAGCAAGACCATTAGTAAAGTGTATTCAGAATCCAATACATACTTTCCAATCATGAAGATTTCCCAAAAGAAACCGCAAAGTTCCTCTTAGCTTCCTATATATGTCGGACATTTGACGGAGGACTTGAGGTCCAATCAGAACATCTCCGGTATAATCTACACTTGAGACCCAGAGCCTAAGCACATCCGCACCATAGGAAGGTGCTTCCTGGAGAGAAAATTGGAAACAATTAATCCACTATTAAAAGATTATTCTTATCAATTACTGCAAAACAACCTCTAACCTCTTGATTCTTCCCTCCTTCAATTATAGTACGTGGATCAACCACATTACCCAAAGATTTACTCATTTTTAAACCCCTCTCATCCAGCACAAATCCATGTGTTATAACTCCAGAATATGGAGCTTTTCCTGCAATATTTTCAAAATAAGAATGATAATAAAATTAGTAGTGATAGCAGTGGTGATAATAATAATATTGGCAAAGTAATACGGTAATACCAAAATCAACATCTAACAAATGATAACAACAACAATAGAAGGCAATAATAACAAATGGAACACTGCTGGAATAAGAAGGCATCCATAGTCTATATACCTGTCGTCGCAACACTAGTCAATAAAGAACTTTGAAACCAACCCCGATGCTGATCGGTACCTTCAACGTACAAATCTGCTGGACAACCAAGGCCATCTCTACTCTCCAAAACAGCAGCCCAAGAAGAACCTGCAATTAGCTCATGTTTATTAGGTCAACGTACATATTCAATTGCATATATCTTATCTCATTGAGAAAGACAAAAAATGGTTGTGAGCCATGGCGAAAGGTGTATTAGTGCATATGTAGTTTGGTAAGAGGACACGAAGTTAGACATGGTAAACGTCGTGTTGATTCTAAAGCTATTAGTAGTTCTCTTCATGAGACATATGATAATTAACATCTTCAAAAACGGTCACCCTAAGAACCCATTTGATAATTTTAAACCCCAACAATATGAGATATTCAGGGTTTGAGAAACTGACAGTCATCCGAAAAAGGATTTTGTTAGAAAGTGACAACTTAACAGATTCATTTACATTAAACAAACTTAGTTAATGGATCCAAAAATGTACCCAAAATACCAAGCCATTCGACCAGAAAGTACCCCACGAAGAACAAACCGTGTAATTTGGTACTTTCAAATTATATTTCTGTGCAAATGATTAGTCCTTCTATTTCTTCCACAGAGGTTGGCTCTGTTATCTATTAGAGGACACGATACCCAGCTACTAGAAAGGGTCACCGAATATCCCGCAACCATGGTATTTCCATGATCATCATACGAAATCTCAGGGTAGTAGAGATTCCTTATGATACCTCAAGATCTTTAATGATGTATCCTGTTGGCTAGTGAAAGGGAATAGCCAACTCATCACACTCACAAAAGAAAAAAACTATCAGGCTGAACAACCATAAGACAGTTCAAAAGGTGTTTTGTTTGAACCTTCTTTCTTTTAAGATGCTCACTAATAGTAATACTGGTAAATAGCAGTTGGTCATGTTCTCATTCAGTTTCAGCTTAAACTCTTTTTTGTACAATATTTAACCACATATGACCTAGAAGCTATAGCCTTAGGAAATGAAACACATACCCTTTCCTTCATGATTCACACTTCTTAACATTTTTTCCTTGTGCATAATACTGTTATCAAAGTTTATAAACTTATGATATAATCTATATGGAAGTTTTATGCTGTCACTTTAAAATGGATGTAATGTGATTTATGTAATTTTTGGATAGGATCTATATGTTTTTATATACTTCTAGTGGAATTAAGAAAAGGTTTAGTTTTTCTCAGGTTGGCACCACAACTACTGTATCTGTCTTTCTTTTTGGTTATGGGACTACAATGAGTAAATTAGCTGATGGTGCCTGCTCTGAAATGTAGTTGCTGTCTTATAACCATTTTAACTTGCAGTTTAGATCTGAACTCCAGAAATTATCGAGAAAAAAAAAGATTTGATTGAACTTGGTAGCAGAAAATAACTAGGACCTAGCAAAGTTCAGATCAGTCTCTATTAACCATTAATATACCTGAATCGAACCAAACATCCATTGTATCAGTTCCCTTCACATAATCTGATGCTTTATCACGATAGCTATCAGGAAGCAATTCTTCTACTGGCATGTACCACCATGCATCGCTGCCCTTTTGGGAAATAATTGCTGACAAATACAATGATTTAAAAGTACATTCCATAAATACAAGTTCAATGTAAAATCTGTTGTAAATCGTTTTCCTTAAATTTCAAAACGTGCAATCAGGTTATAAGGAGAGGGCCAAACACATAAAATAGTCACCAAAGTTACCACCTTCGTTTATGTGTAGCTTGTCATTTTTTATTTGGTCACTGAACTAAATTCCCTCAATATCAATACTAAAACGATCCCATGTTTTATAAATGAATGCTTCGACATTCTTACTGAATTGCTACAAAAATGCTGCCTGGCCGCATTTCCTTCTTGTTATTGTCCCTGCAGGGAACAATTAGCCATCTAGCTTACATGCCATTAATTATTTTCATGATGCTAGCTTGTTCATACAAAAATTACAACTAAAAAATGATTCCTCACTCATCCTTCCGTCCCTCTCTCTCTCTCTCTCTTTTTCTTTTTCTTTAATGTCCTTTTTCTTTCTCTTGTTCTCCCAGTCTAAAAGAGAAGGGTCATCTAACTAACAATATCTCCAAAACCATTAGCATCCACCACATTATGACTGTTGACGCCTTCCAGCAGCCAATTCCACATGACTCCAGCTTTTTAGCCCACACACATGGATCTGGTTGTGCTTTTAAACACTTGCAAGTACCAGACTTCCCATGTATCCAGATGTCCCTTGCATTCACCACAACAGCTACTTGCATCTAATTTCTAGTTTAGCAGCTTCGAACAACAAAATCTGATGACAATTTCCTGAAAGGTACACAAGTCCGTGTGGGAGTCAAGACTGAGACCAACAAATCATTGAATCCAATTTCATTGTCTGCTAAATGAAATACTTGTATGACTGAAGATGCCATTGCTTTATCATGCTTTTTTCACTTCCTCAATGAACTCCACCAACATATGTATGTATGTATATATATATATATACATGTATATATATATATATTGTTTTGATCTTTTCTTCCCAATTAGCCAACACAAGTAGGCTAGCAAAGAGATTCACATTTACGAAAGCTTCTAGCATCTATCTAGGTAGAACAGTTTCAAACTCTGCCGACCATCGGTCCCGTCCGCTGCTCATGGTAGATCAGCTGTATCTATAACCCATCATGAAAATACATAAGCTTGCCATGTCTGGTAAAGTTGTTTGCAGGAGCTGCTGCCAGGCCAGGCCAGCATTGATACAGAACAATCATCCCACCGAAAAGCAACTGGTGCATGTGGTGACCATTTTATGCGTTTGGCCTCATGGTAGAACACCAAATGGAAAGAAAATAAAAAATAACAGTAGATACAGATATCATGGAACAGGAATACATGTTAAAAATCTTAGATATTCTAACCCATTCCAAGAAGCTAGAAAGTACTCAGTTTATCTCAGTCCCTTACACTTGATATGATTAACGGTCTCTTCATTTAGCAGAGGTTCCTTTGTTTCTGCATGATAGAAGACTGGAATTGGGACACCCCACGTCCTCTGACGAGATATACACCAATCTGAGCGGCTGGAAGTCATTGTAGAAATTCTGTTTTCTGCCTAAATAACAAAGATCATGATAATTTAGAGTGATGCTACAAACAAAGTACATATGCTCGTTAGTAGCAGAGGATAGTCACTATCTTAGATGATCCCATCACTAAACTGTTAACCATTATTTATATATTTTCAAGAAAAAAACTTGAAAGGATAAAAAGTACCTTCTTAATCATTCAAAGAATGAATGGTTGATACAGGCAGATTTCTAAAAGTAGCAAATGGTTATAAAATTAATAATAAATAATACAATTGAAAATTACAATAGGATTAAAAATACAAACATGTATACAACAATCAGCCGTTGTTGCAAAAGTTATGAGCATTTTCAGTTCCAACTAAGCAAAACATTCAGAAGTCTTGACAGTCTGTGAGCTCTTAGTTATTAGCTTAGGATATATCCTAAACAAATGGAGTTGATCTTCAATGAAGATTTATACTCCCTTAAGCCAATAGTAAGTGCCACATATGACCGTAAGAGTTATATACCTATACCCGTAGCGCATATACTTATTACCTATGTGTATGTGTAGCTATATCGGATGGGGAATAAACAAAAAACCTCTAAAGGTGTTCCACATCTAATGTGATTTCTACAACAATGAAAACCTACTACAAATCAACATAAATAATATATAGCTAGCTACTTATATATGGAAAGGACAAGGGGAAACATATAGATTTTAACAAGTCCCAATACTCATGTAGAGTGGATGAGTGGGACTTAGCTATCTCATAAGTCCCTAAAACATGACCAGTTTCCTGAGTCTAGCTAAGGCTTAACACAAAATGTAAAGCTGGCCTGACTTAAGAACAATAGTACTTCAAACCACATATACTTGTACCTGAGATGGAGTCCATGTTACTTGATTAATTGCATGCATAGCAGCCTCTCGGAATCCTTCTACAGACGCAAACCATTGTGCTGTTGCCCTAAAAATTGTAGGCTTTTTTGTTCGCCAATCATAAGGATACTTGTGCTCTAAAATGTAGAAAAAGAATGACCTTTAAATTAAAATTCATATCAATGGTATCATGGGGAACAAAAATTCTTTCCATTTGGATCGTCTGAATGACTGATGACTTACTGTAAGGTTCTACCATGACAATTGATGAACGCTCATCCAAGTAATCTATTACAGCAGCATTGCCATCCCCTAATACATCAAGCCCGCTAAAGATCCCAGCTTCTTCGGTGAACTTTCCTTCATCGTCTACTGGAGACAGTATAGGCAAACCATATTTCAAGCCAGTTATATAATCTTCCTGGCCATGACCAGGGGCTGTGTGGACGAGCCCCGTTCCTGATTCTGTTGTAATATAATCTCCTCCGATGACAACAGGACATTCTTGGCTATTTATTGGGTGTGCATATCTATGACACATGTTAAAGATGTAATATTACTGGACCAATAATTAACTGAATACAAGTAATTCAGTTAATTCAAACATGAGATAGACCATGTGTTTCTACATCAAGTACCTGCAATTTTCCAGATCTGAACCCAAAACTGTTCTTTTAACAGCAAGTTTCACATTCCATTTTGCTTCCAGTGTTGGCACAAGGTCTAGTGCAACAATAAAAAATGGTTTCTCATGGCCTTTTAAAACACTACCAAGCCTCGTCTTTCCGCCTTCAGAAGATGAAGCCACATCAGGTGAAAGGGATTGCACTTCAACAACAGCATACTGGAGCTTGGAATTCACTGCAACAGCTGAGAAAGAAAAGGAAGTACAGATAAATAACTGATTGTATCCCATAGATTGTACATGTAGGTGCATCTACTAGTTACATGTGGTTATGTGGTTTGGGAGAGAGAAAGAGGGGGTGGGGGGAGTGAGAGAGAGAAGGGAGAGGGCATTGGAACAACTCGAACCATCCATCACAACTTTAATTCTGCAGGACCAAGGCCACGGGCAATTGGACCTATGTTCATGTGAATCACATCAATCTGTAATTCCCAACAACAATTTGACAATTATTATGCCCTTGATGGAGCTCCACATAGGAGTCACCTTGTGTTTCCTAAAGTCCCAAGGTTAAATCTCCGTTTTCTAAAAGCTATTGATGGATTATTAGTCATCTGCAACTCTTTCTTCCTATTTACTTGGTCACTGCAGATAGGAATAAATGGATTCTCCTGAAGACAATTGCATTTGGGATTGGCTCACCTTCCTTCTGGAATGGTCTTTATGAGTTGTAACTTGTAACTAGTAAGTTGGTGTATAAGGTAAAAAAATAAATTTTTGATGGCTCTCTGGCTCTTTAAGAAGCTGCCAAAGGCTACTCTAGGACTTATAGCATTAATTGAAGATACCTTCAGTCTACTTCACATTTTGGTTGCTCACACAGCCATTCATCATTAGCCTCTTCCTAGGTCGATGTTAAGAACAACTTTCTGCATGATGTATTAAAGAACAACTTTCTCTAAATCAGCCACCAGATTTTTTGTTTAGGAGGATACCTGAAAGATCTATCATATGAGGATGTCTCTATGCCCCTATGCATGCACCCAGGGTTAATTTACCTATACTTTTTGTGGGCTCTTGAGAGATTTCACATGGTTAGAGTGAGCATAACCAATTTTCATTTTAAGTAAATAGATACTTTTTGTGGTCTATGTGTATTAGATTGTGATCAGTGGTTCTCAGCAGATCCAAAAAAAGATTTACATAATGGGAATCCCATACAAAGGGCTTAGAAGGCCATCGTGATGTGTGTGAGCCTGTGAGGAAATATAAGACCTTGATATCCTGTACAAGCTTAGCTTGTTGAAGAATCACGGTGTTGGTTCCTTCATAATTTATGTTTGAAGGTGTATCCTGACTTTGAAGGGTTTCTTGATGATCCATTTATATGAAGGAGGTTAGCCGTTCCGTGAAGTTGGATATCAGTACTGTTAGTATGACATGTTAGTATGAGCCTTCTCCTTGCATTGGCCATTGGAATGCTCTGTATAGGGTTATGCTTACAAGTACAAGGCACAATACCAACATCTCAACTAATTTCATTATCTCATCCGTAAACATATAAAAGGAAGAAAGAACACAGACAAAACATATAGCATATGAATTGAGAAGGAAAATATGAAGGAGGTTAGCCGTTCCGTGAAGTTGGATATCAGTACTGTTAGTATGACATGTTAGTATGAGCCTTCTCCTTGCATTGGCCATTGGAATGCTCTGTATAGGGTTATGCTTACAAGTACAAGGCACAATACCAACATCTCAACTAATTTCATTATCTCATCCGTAAACATATAAAAGGAAGAAAGAACACAGACAAAACATATAGCATATGAATTGAGAAGGAAAATAAAGACACATACCAGCGTTGGCAGGAATAGTCCAGGGAGTGGTGGTCCAAACTGCAAGGCACAATCTAGGAAGAAATTCATCTAGTAATCCACCTTTAGTTGGAGTACTTAGTAATCTGAAAATTGCATACATGCTCTTTGAAACATGGCCTTCAGGATACTGCATGAAACTTCCAAGAAAGTAAGGCAAGGTGAAGAACGTCTCCTAAAAGATCATCATACATTGATACTTTATAACGCATGTGATAATGGAACAGCAATAGCCTTATGAAAAAAACCAGAGTGAGATAAAATCATAAAATTAAGGATAAGAAAGAAATTTAGCAATGACCAAAGCTTCCTGCCAAGGACTGCATGGGTTCCCTCAGATGGGACAAGAAACCGGCTCACTTTGAATCCTCTAGAAGAATGGAAATACAGAGTTTTGCAAGTCCTCTCTAAAACATATACATAACATCATTTTGTGAACAATGAACAGCTGACATAAGAAAGATCATATCACAACAGTAAAACCAAACAATAGACTATTGATCCAATTACCTCTAACTCAGCCTCTGCAAGAGCAGTGCGGGATGAAGGACTCCAGTGCACTGGCTTTCTCCCTCGATATATGTACCCTTTGAAAACCATCTGGCCAAACACTTCAATCTAGAAAGGCAACAGGATCAAATAATAATAATTATAGCAAAAAATGAGCATCTTGCAACTTTATCATTATTACCCTTTCAGACCACACTGTAATCTAGAAGAAACAAGACGCATAAAAATTATCTTCACAGATTGATTAGTACATGAAAGCATAGAAAAGATAGAGAAAAATTTACAAGTTAAAAATTAACATGGTATGTCCATTTACTTCCGACAAATAATTTTACGAAAACCATATTTTTGTACAGCCAAACACTTCAACTTAAGGACTACAAGATGAGCATGAACAAATAATAGAAGTCCCAATGAGTAAAATCAAAATGGTATATGGAACTACTTTATGTGCCTGAAGGTATGAATGAATTTCCAGGACAACCAATGAACCAATGACAATGAGCTGCCACACTGCTTTTAGCAGCACGGTCCGAAAAAAATCAGGAAGAGTTCTCTATTCATTTACTTCCTTGTACAAACCATAGAGTACACTATCTATAGATGATGAGTATCTCACCAATCTACTTTATTAGGAACAAGAATCAGGAAAAAACAAAAAATAAATAAATCAGCAGAGACTTTCTCTTCAAATTAGGAGAGAATTTTGAGCTGATATTTGGAAAACTAATCCCACTAAACTAGCAACCAAATCTCCTTGGATCAAGGAGACAAATCTGCCTGAAATGGCTAAATTTAGTTTACAACAAAATATTCTGCAGATGATAATAAGATAAAAATAGTTTTTTCTTCCGTGGTCTCTGGCACCTTTGGCATAACTAATACATGGTGTCCATGCAAAGTGCCCTTTCCAGATGAACCAGGCAAACTTTAGGCCTTCCGGCCAACAGGCATGAACCTAGGAAATTGCTAGCACCTGTGGTATTCAATATTCGTACTGAGACCTATCGCACCAAGTCCCAAGCCTTACCCACAAGGTCAACACCCTTGGAGTTAATTAGAAGAGACTTACCAGATCCTCATTTAATCCTCACATACTTTATTGATAAAAAATAATAAGAAGCTGTAGTTATACTAATCTTAAAGAAATTCACTGACAAGTATTGTAAAGTTTGGCCTCGTTACCTGAGCAGCCTCATATTCTGGATCAAGAGTGAGATAAGGATGATCCCAGTCTGCCCATACCCCAAATCTCTGTGTACAGACAGTATAGATACTTACATTCTATTATTCATTAACAATAGTAACAAATAAGCAGCATCATCAGCTGAAGAAATGACAGTATGAAATATATATACATAACCAAAACATAGATACTCCACAAGTAAATACGCATTTGACTATATGGAGGAAATATGTAAATAACAAATAACATAATTTAAATGTCGCTCTCTCAGTTTTGTGGATTAATTGCTTAAACTGACCTTGAAAGATGCCATTTGCGCCTTCACAGTTGCTTTGGCAAATTTAGCTGCTTTTGCTCTCAACTTTATTGGTGTCAGCCCCTTCCGGGCATCTTGGTCCAATGACTGCAATACTAAGATAATTCAACAGAAAATTACCCATAATTAAAGCTAGAAGCCAAAATATATCCCATATCAAGTCTTGGCAATCTAATAGCAATACATCAGCTCAAACCAAGCTAAAAGCATTTCATGCTTTAATTTAAAATATATGGCAACCAGCTTTGCCTCTGCAGAACCTAAAGTCTAACAACTGACGATATTCTTCGTACTTAGCATATTGTGTGCAGTGGTAAGGTGGCTGCTCGTTCTGATCTATGAATCAGGAGTACTTGTCAAGATAAGTCTTGTATGTTGCCCTGTTGGATATTCTTAAACCTCACAGTGAAAGATGACACATGCACCAGAACACATCTCACAATGAAATCATGAATTAGAAAATTTTCAACTGAAGAAACCAGCAACAAACTATCACTTGCCTTTCAACTCAATTGGTAGACCATGGCAATCCCAACCAGGAATGTAATGAACTTTACAATTTTGAAGAAGCTGTCATAAAAGCAAAAATAAAAGATAAACGAGGTTCAGATACATATTCATCACCTGTATTCTATCATTAGCATTTAGACAGTCCTTGGTACATTTAATAGAACAGGCAGTTCTATGTAGGTTGGGAATCATTTACTTGTTATCCAAGACACAGAATGAAAGCAATTTCCTGACCATATATAGGAACCATAAAACTAAATGCAATGCTAAAAGTAAAGCTACAGTGCACAGGGATCAACATGTTACAGTTGTAAATGATCTGTATCAAATTTCTAGAATCTGCAATTTGCCTAATGCAGTTTTTTTTTCGCTTCAGGAGATGATAATAGCCTTTCACGAGGAGACATAGCCTTGAGTCTGTGAATAGAACCCTGAAGTTTCATGTTTACGTTTTTTTAGCATAGATGTCTGTAGCCAGAGACAAAGATGTAGGGAAAGATACTCTTGACAGCTCCGAGAAAGCTATTATTTGAGTTTCATAATATCAGCAGAAGGAAGTATCCCATAACAGGATTATATAACTAATGGTAACCAACACAGATGCACTCAAGGTACTTAGGATCTACTTGGGTTCTTCTCGAGCACACATCATGAACAAAAGAAATGCGACCAGATATCTTGGTGAGACATGAAACACAGGAGCAGAAAGATACAAGATAGAAAGAGATATGTTTCCATCAAGAACTAAGGAGAGCATCCGAATAATCCAAACGTTTGTTATCAAGAGAGCATCCTCCCGGAAACTATGAGAGATATAATGATGTATCAAATCAAATGCGTGAAAGCAACATCAAGTAGATAATGATTTGTTTCGAACAATGCAAATCACACTTTCACACATGAAAAATTAATGCAGAGAGCATAGCAGAACAAAATTAAATGCAAAATAAGAAGACCAGAAAGGGTTTACCAATGCCTGATCATAAATGATGAAAAGGGCAGGGCAGAGGTGTGGCAGTAGATTAGCAGGTTAGCAGAACAAAATCCACAACATAATCAGAGCAGCATCTCACAAGCAGCAAGTGACACAGATTAGGATATATATATATATTGTTGGAGAATAACATATGACAGCAAATGGTTACCTGAGAAACAACAACAGGGTCTGTCATGATGCCCTAAAGCATGGTGAGTGGAGTATAGTAAGAATCAGGCAGCTCCAAGGACTTCATGGAGCAAAAGTGGGTTCAGAGGTCTCTCATGGTAGCCTCAAACCAAGTCAGACACCATAGAGGCGGGATGCCTGATGGGGGTCCCAGTGATGGTGTGGTCGAGGCGGGAGATTTGCTGGTGTCATAGCGAATAACCAAGCGGTAGCAGCTGTCACTATGCAGCCAACTGTTGAGGTAATTGGGCGGTTCACAGGGTACTTACTGTAGGCAGCCAAGGAAGCTACAGTAGGCAGTCAGCGGGAAGGTCTTGGCAGTGGAGATTTAGAGGGGGTTAGGTTTTTCCTTATATCAAACCTAGGATCTGATATGATATACAACTTGGAATTAATTGATATACTACTCATGGATGAAACCCCATTTAAATTGAGTACATAGTGAACCATGGAATGGAAATAGTAAACATAACAGAAAACCTTAAATAATGTGACTAATGGTAAGATAATGGACACTAATGGAACCCTTAGGAAACTCTATTTACAAGTTAAACTTCAAATGAGAAAAGATAACAAGCAGAATTACATTTAAGTGCATCTTTCTGTCGGGCATCTCAAATATCACAGTGCAAAGTGAATGTTGCAACCATACCTTATACCGGTTAATAATATCCTTTATAATCTTGTTTAATGCATGTCCCATGTGTAAATCACCATTAGCATATGGAGGGCCATCATGAAGAATAAAACTTCCCTATTAAAAGCAGAAGCAATATTAGAGATAAGAACTTTGTAGTACAAAAGATGATCTCGAATAGCTTCAGAACTGACCCCGTTATTCTTTTCAGAAACTTTCTTAAAAACCTGGTTTTCATCCCATAATTTCTGGATTTCAGGTTCCCTTACAGCAGAATTTGCTCTCATACCAAAAGTTGTCTTGGGAAGGTCAACAGTATGCTTGTACTTTCCATCTCCTTGTTTTGTTCCTAAACAATGGAATACATCAATCGGTTAAAGAGTAAAGACCAAATGATCAGAAGAAATTCCGGAAGAGCTTATCAGGAGACAAGTTTAGTCTTTATATTGAGTTATCCATCTGACTATCATGGTTTGCTGACTACTTAGCTTGTAGCTCAGATGGAATAAATCATCAGCATTAATTAAATTCGTACAGGAACCATCGTCCTAACTTCACTTGCAGTCTCACCCTCAATTGTTCTAGTAGTCTTGAATCACCACCCATGGGCCTACTCCCCAAAAGCTCTTTAAAAAGTTCTAATCAAGTCAGTACCTTTGGATTCTTTCTTGGCGGCCATAACAGGTCCACGGGACCTTCGCTTTGAGTGAGTGCAAAAGGCACTCCTAGGATAAATATAGCAATATGTAAAATGGAAGAGAGATGAGATCTCCATGGAAGAGCATCTTCGAAAATCAGTTATGCTAAAAGATGATTTCGTAAATGATGAGCAACTTCTCAATGACAGAACCTGAACAGTTTTGTAGAATAAGATTAGTGAAATACTATTAATGTATCAAGAAAGAATATGAAACTTGACTTTCAAAAAGCCTGACAAATAATATGAACCATTAAACAAATATTCCATGATTGTGATCTAAACCATGCATACAAATATATCAACATGTTAAAGATAATAATATGAAAGGGATCTTGACATTACTTTTCATTAGTGCTATAGGGAAGAAAGTTGTGAATGCAATAATTCCTTTTTACGTTTTGGCCATGCTTTTCGATTTTATCATTTACTGATTTACGGTAACTTATCTATGACCTCAAGTCATGCATGACCAAAACTGCACAGTATAAAAAGTTCACCTTTCACACAAATTGCACTAACTAGATTATCTTTTGCCAAAGAATTAGCATATACCATCTACCAAAAACAACATATAAAGATCTAATGCCAAAGTTGGGAGGTGAGTTCATTGCAGGTTGTTTAAATTATAGCATGCACCTAAATATCTGCAGTCGTCCTGCTAGTGCATATAGTTTATTAAACAGGAAGTGCCTACACTAGATACATGGGATCATTTCCTACAACTATAATATGGATGGGTTAATTTTTTTCTTTTATCAGCCAACCACTAATGAATTGCATTGCTTACAAAAAGGTTTGATCAGCCAATTAATTTGTAAACTCCTGCTGACGAATATAATATTTGAAGAGAAGGACATATGCATCAATTCTTTATCAGATCGTATTAAATAGAATTGGAATTAAAACGGCTACAAAACTTGCCTTTATACAGGTTCAACATAAGAATGAACTATAAAATAAAAAATTTATTAAGAACCAAATTTCCTAAAATAGTAAGATTCCTAATAAGTAAAGAATCCTACTGACCATGGTGTCCACAAGTCAATCAATGTAGATAATTAGATATATATGAACAGGAAACATTAGTGCACACTTTGTGTCTTAAAACACATTTGAAGACTCCCTCCAGATCAATAATTTGGTTTTTTTTTGTCAACCTTCTTTTTTTAAGATCATAGTACATGATATGAGCTTGAACAAAGAAATTTTCTAATAAACTTTTTCAATCCACTTTTTTTTAATTTAAAAGGTAACCCTTTTGATGTCCAAACTAAAGGGTGGATTTTTTTTTCTGGAATAGATGGTGCAAAATTTACAGGTTTTTATGCCTTGTGCTTGAATCCAGCCCGACAGTGATATCTAATAGCGCCTCACGTTCTACTTCTTCTCACCTTAGAAGTAATTCTCCGCAAAAATTTTACCCCATCCATCCCATTCCACCTATTATGCTCCAACTGTTAAAAACTAAACCCGCTCCACTTAATGGTGCACATATTCTTCAAAAAAACAGACAACAAGACTCTGAAAATTTATTAAAATCAATGGCATGTCCAAAAGACTGTTACAATGATGAGGTGTCACAATCTTACTACAAGCTTGTGTCAAAATACATACCCTCGGAATATCACAGAGGTGACCATTTCACAACCTTCTTCAAGTACACATATAATCAAACAGTTGGCATGCAACCCAATCCTCATAAGCCAAAAACCACCTAGTTAGCTTAAGCTCTATGAACATTCAAGAAGCATCAATGTGTTAATCACTACTATTGTAGATTAAACTATAAACAGTCTCAAAAGAATTTTGCATTCCCATGACAGTTTATGCCCCTTTTTAACAAGTAGACTCCAAGGATGCTATCAGTTTTTCATCTTTCCGTTCATATGAACGTAGAACCAGCACTGTGCCATTGCACCAATGCTTGAAATCAGCGGTTCCAGAGCCTGACTCTTCAACTAAAACAAAGTTATCCAAAGTCCACAAAGCAATTGTCATCAAGAAGTCACAATCTCATCACAAACCCATGTCAAAAATCCCAAAACTTGTGTCACACTAACATGAGCAATTTGCAGCACTCTTAGACATATAATCAAACAGCTGGCATGCAACTCAATTAACAAAATCCCTTCCATAAGTGCCACAAGATTCGATAAATTTACAAGTGAACTCTGAAGCAGTGAACGCAAACATAAGCATATATCTAGAGTACTTACGGTTTGAGAAGTTTGCATCGCCATTGTAGATGATTTGGTTCTTTTTAGTAGTGGGTTTGGAGGCTGCTACTGGTTCTTCCTGTTCTCGTTCATTTCAAAAGCTTGTAGCTTCCAATATTAAAGAAAGAAAGAAGGGTTTTTCTTTGGGTAAGCGAAAAAAGCAAGGGCAGAGCTGGGCGTTTCTCTGCGCTTGGTACTGATATCTTTAAATTCCAACTCCCATGGATGGGATGGGATGGGATGCAAACAAGAGGTCGTTTCGGCAAAATTGCCGAATCACTCGTCTGTTTTTCTAGTTATCAGCTAGCTTTTCTTCCTGATACTGATACGTGTTTAGATGACCTAAGCTAGCTTATTGAAACGTTTTGAAAGCTAGGTGAAATCTACTGGATTAAAATTTTAATTTTTAATTCTTAATATATTTACATTTAATTTATAATGAATTTTATATGCTACTTGTTTTGGAGCAAACTTGATTTCTATTTTCTTCTAAACAATAAAAATAAATGAATATTATATATAATAAATTAATTAAAAAAATAAAATAAATTAATATTATATATAATAAATTATTAATAAGATATATACAGAGAGAAAAGTATGGATTTATCTCTTTGATTTTATAGTTGTTTTGTTTTTGGTTCCTATAAATTTTTGTTCCAAAAAAGTCTCAATGGCATGCATTTTCTTAAAGTTTTGATCCCTTCCACTAACAGTCGTTAACAAGTATCGTTAAATGAGGGGCATTTTGGTCCTTTATGAGGGGCATTTTGGTCCTTTCTCGTTTTTTCTTATTTTTTCATTTAGAGAAATAAAAATAGAATAAATTACTGATGATCCCCTAGATCTAAAGAAGAGAGTAATTAACAAATAATATATCAAGAGATCTAATTAATAACACATAATTGGAACAAGGAAGTCATATGTCAATTGAACTTTAATGGAGGTTATAACCAGAGAATATTCTAGAAAGAGAAAAATACAATTGAATCTTACAAGAAATCTATCAAAGTTAGTTACAAACTCTCTAGAAGCTACAAACATTACATAAAACAAGAATAAAAGGCATGTTAAAATCACATGCCATTTTCAATACAGACTAATAGAAATAGGACATGTGTTATAGTAGACACACTCAGACTTGCTTCCGAACTCTGACTCCTCCATCATGCGAACTTTGTGGGTACTAGCCAAACTTTGCTTTAAAACTTTGATCCTTCACTCGAACTATGAGTCTTCTATATCCTAAATCTGCCTCCATAGTGTTCAAACTCTGAATGCTCTTAGTTAGACTTATTACTTAGCATTTATCGGCTACACTCAGATATCTAAGTATTCTATACACTTGTAATATTTACAAAGATTCATTTCTCTGATCCAACATATATACATCTGACTCTACATACCATAAGTCCATGTGGTTTGCTCAAAATATGGATAAGGTCCCGTGTTTCAAAATATGTATATTGAGTGTCCTAGTGGTTTGCATTTCTTTTCAACCCGATCTTTGTCACTAACTGAGTTAACTGTAATCCGTTAAGTCTATTCTGTTAACTCAAAGTTAAATAGGTCATTTACCTTTTTGTCTATTTTTTATTAAAATTTAAAAAGATTGTATATTGTATCAAGGGAAAAGTTAAAAAAAAAATCCCATTTTGAATGGTTAAGTCCTTAAACTATTCTTTTGAATGAAAAAACCATTAAGCTTTTCCATTTTGGGTTAAGTTCTTGAACTATTTTTTTAATGAAATAATCATTAAATTTTCTCATTTTGAATGATCAAGTCCCTGATTTTTTTTTGAATAAGTGAAGTATGAAAATTTTTAAAATTGATTACTTACATCATTTTAACCTAAAAAGCTACCTAAAACCGACTATGAATGTTTTAAAGTAAAAAAGAAAAACTAAATCAGTTTTACTGTTCACAAACCCTATGTCATTCAAACCCTTCGCCACCCCTCGTCGCCTCATCGTCATCCACTCTCTGTCATCGTCGTTGGCCCCTGCCATTGATCTCCCTCTTTTTGATCCTTTTTTCGATTATCCATCTTTTTTTAATGTCTATACGCGCTCCATTATGGAAGAAGGGACAATGATGGACCAACGAGGAGTTGGGAGGGGGAGCGATGTTGTTGTGTGCATGGGGTTTGAATAGCGTAGCGTTTGGCAACGGTAAAACTGATTTAGGTTCTTTTTTTACTTTAAAACATTCATAACTGGTTATAGGTAGTTTTTATTTTGTTAAAATAATGTAAGTAACCAATTTTTTAAAAGTTCAATGGTTTATTTTTTTCAAAAAAATTCAAGGACTTGATTATTCAAAATGAGAAAGTTCAATGTTTTTTCATTCAAAAAAATAGTTTAGGGACTTAATAATTCAAAATGAGAAAGTTCATTGTCATTTTCATTCAAAAAACAGTTTGGGGACTTAACCATTCAAAATGAAAAAGTTCATTGGGTTTTTTAAACTTTTTCCTTATATTAATATATTTATTATTAACTATATATATACACATATACATACATAGAGGGAGGATCAAACGAGACGATATCTATTTAAATGAACACAAGAACGACAAATCACATACAAAATCATATGTGATTTTACATGTGATTCCTGCGACCTTAAGTCGCGACAAAAGTCATCCGCGTACCGTGATTTTGCACGACTTCCCCGCTAATGTAAAATCACTTATGATTTTGCATGTGATTTGCCGTTCTCTTATTCTTTTAAATAGGTACCGTTCTCGTTTGAACCCACATATGTATATAAATAGAGGCATGATCCAATTGTTGGCCACACCTTCCTTCTCCACCCAGATATAACACAAAAGAGGCGTAGCCTCCGCTTCTGATGACAACCATTGTTCTCCCCCCCCCCCCTCATTCGGCCTTCTTCAATGAAAACCATAACCACCTTATGTGTCCTCTCCCACATACCTTCATATTGCTCTGATCACCTGTCCCTACCACACCCCCACCCAATGGATTCCCATGTAAAGTCATCATTTCCGGTGACCGATCATTTTCCGCAACTATGACCATATTTGAATCTTCACTATCTTCTTCAATCATCAAACACACACACCTCACAGACCCTCCAGTCATCTAACACACGCGGTTCTCTCTGATCAAAAAACTCACCTCACAGTCCCATTTGGTCTTGCGTGTGGTGATGTAGTGATGGTTGGAGCATGGAGAATAGAGATAAGAGATGAGGGGTCCAACAAAGAGATAAGATGTAACACCCTCAAATTTGGAAAGAGCAACTAAACAAAAACTTTGATAAATGACCCAAATAAAGGATAAAATCCTTTATACAAATCCATCCTTGGAAATATTTCAATCTTAAAAACATAAAATTTACACCAACATTCAATAACCTAAGTTACATACTATAGGGTAGGGTGTTACTTAACCCAAATACAAGTTCCTATTCCCAAGATAACAGCGGAAGACTTCACCAAACTACTCACCCTTGTGCATAAATCTATTACTCATCTCTTCACAGTGTCGCTAGTACCATTCCCCAACCAGGACCTGATGCACATGCCGACAAATAAAAAGTTAGTGAGTTCAATAGTTTTCAACATGAATAAATATATCTTTAAAAGGAAATAATGCAATTTAAATCATAATATTTCAAAACGATTTACTTTAAATATGAAAACGACCCATTTTCCAATAACACACATTTTTAAAGATGAACGCCCCAATACAAAACATTCCTTCACGAAGTGATGCAACCCAAAACTCACTCAAAACGTGAAAACGTATCAACCTTCCAAATAGTATAAACAGTAATAAAAAATTATTATACAAGACATCCAAACACAGATGAGGCATAAAACGCAACCCATAAATCATGAAAAATAATCCATATAAATATAATATGCCACCGAAAACATGGAACTAAAATCCAATACTCACATGACCATATAATGGAATGAAATTCAAATATCAAAGCATGGACACTACAATATCCAAAATACCGTTGGCCGACAACGAGGGAGACCCGTATCCATTAAGAGTGGAGGAACACAAAAGTATGTCACTCATACAATGTTAATCGTATAACACTTCACGACATAAAAGCCCAAGTGTCCTTACGACTCCTTTCAAGCTACACCCAAAGAGACAGCTGACCTTAGTGAATATTACCATGAATACCACCCAAAGGCTCGTCACACTTAAGGACTACCTCCAAGGCATTACCTTCAAGCGGCGAAGGCTCCAAACGCCCTACAACACTATAACACCTGGATTTTTCGGTAAGTCATTTCGTTCGTTCCCTCTTCCAAAGTTCTCTATTTTTGGTAATTAAATCCTTCATAAGTTTACCTTCGTTTATTAGTCCAATTATGTATGTGTCACGGCTTTAAAATCGAATTCCGGAGGCCGGGAAGGAGCTCGGCAACAGTGCCCGGCGATAGTGACATGGTCACAATCGTGGTGGCATAATCGCGGGGATTCAACAACTCTCGGTACAGTTGGGGCGATAGTGCCCGACGATAGTGACAAGTGTCACTCTCGCGCTAGCACCCGAGGCCGCGGTACATCTTGGGCGATTATGCCCCACGATAGTGACAATGTCACTATCGCCAAGTCAAGGTCGTCGGCGGTGTTTTGGGGTATAAAATGGACAACCCGTTTTCTTATGCCATAAATCTGATTTTTAGAGGTGCTAGGTCGTTTTTCTCTACAGTATTTTGGTAAGCCTCAACCCTCCATCATCTCTCTTCATTAATCTCCCAACAACCTCACTCTTATACATTTATGGTTGATGCTCTAGGTGATCTAAGATAACTTTTGTGAAGATTTTCCATTCTCAAGTGCTAGTATCATCCTCTCCATCCAGGGTTTTCTAGGGTTTTCAATAAAACCCACATTGTGAGTACATTCTTCATTTTAAAACTTTATACATATCAAAATGATGATTTTAAACTCATAATCTTCTCCTTGTTCATTTGTTCTTATTTAAAATAGTTTTGACCTAACTTACTACTTTTGGAGATTTTTAGGGTTTCTAACATTTTGCAAATATGATAAAGAGCATTATTATTTGAGTTATAAATATTTTTAGTTCACATATTAGATATTGGATACTTGGATGAACTCATGTTGTTCATCTTCATAATTCTCTATGTGGTGAGTTTTAATTGGAAAATATGAGTACTTTGGGATATGAAACATGTGGTTATCATAATGGTGCTAAAGAATGATTTTCTTACTTTTATGTGATTATAGTTTGGCACAAATGAAATTGTGACAAAGCTAGACTATACTAGTGGATCCGTAGGTATTGAGTCGGTATGTTTTGGGGTGTTTTTCCCTTGTAGCTAGTTGAGACATTGGGTCCTCGGAGGCAATTTGGTACAGTTATGTGGGACCGGTTACTAGCCATGGGCCATAAATGTAATCCTATTGAATGAGAATGACTTGGATCCTCGGGTGCCCTCCCCCACATCTGAGTATGAGCCGACGTTGTCCGTGGCCATGGTTCCAAGTATTGAGCTCACAACTCGGAGAGTGGCTTACTTTTGTGTTTTTCGCCATGATCCTTGGAAATCGGGTCTCCCCCGTCATCGCAAGATGTATATTGGACCGAAAGGTCACTATGTATTTGTTAATTCATTTGCAAAATCAACTCTTTAGAAAATATTACTTATTCTTGTAAATTAGTATCATTTCCCAATTTCTATATAAACTGTATGTTCTCACTAAGCTTTAAGCCTAACATTTTTTCTCAAATGATGTGTATAACAGGTACCCTTAGAGGTGCCAAAGGTTTGAGTGATGAGCGTGGACGCTTGAGGCATTTTTGAGATGATAGATTTTGGAGTCCTTGCGTTTAGACGACTTTATTATTTTGGAATTTTGGGTTGACAACCAATGTAATCTAGATAGGATGTATTTAGATTAGTTTGTTGTTAGTTCTCATATTCATGCACAGGTTTTGTAAACGCTACCATATATTTACCCTTTTTGGGTGGTTTACTCCAATTTCAAACGTCATATTGCCGAAATTTCATTTTTTTTAAATTACTCTAAATTCTAGGGTGTTACAAATATGATAGCACAACCGGACTCAACCCTCCTAGTGTACACTTGAAAGGTTCAGGTCATAAAACATGGGTCTCGGAGTCCAACCCTACAAAACCCGATTGACCATCAAATAAAGGCTGACTTACGTGCCTCTAGATCCAATGCAACACAATCTAAAATTACATGACTACACAAGAATGACTGGTAGCTATCTATCGTGCACTGTACAACGTGGGCACAATACTTCCCAGTGAAGGCACAAGTATATATACCACCACTAGGATCGCTATAAGTAATATAATGGTACAAGTACCGAGTATCGTATCCACAGGGACTGACTTACTGAGAAACAGAGATTTTCATGAACTTCTTGCACAAGTTTCGAGTGTGAGAAAAATATTTGTTTTGGTGGTTGATTAACGCTAAGAGTACAAAATAAAATTTATAATTAAAGAATTGGTATGGGTGTAAGCTTCTCTTAAGATGGATGAAGTAACAAATGGTTAGGCCTCTTGTAGTATGGAAGGTCTATAAAAAACCTGATCTCTCGAAAGTGGATTTTTAAGGACCGGTCCTACAAAATTCCCATAAAGTGTTCGTCATTACCAACTCTTAATCTTGTCGATTTAACTACGTTGAAATAAATCAAGTTCTACCGGTACGAAGATTTACACCTAAATCTCTTTGTGATATAAATCTCCTCTACGTTTGAACTGTAATAAATCATGCAAAACCCGTATCTCTACGTGCTTATCAAATACTCTCTCAAATCATTGTGCATCCCTTAAGCCGTATTTCGAATCAGCCCCTCTCGAGGTCATGATTTAATATTAACACTTCAAAGTGATCGACTTATCAACGTTGAGTTTAAGTCTTGACTTAAGTGACCAAACTTAAGAGCTAGTAATGATAGTCACGCCCAAGTGTTGCTTACTAGTCTCAAGTCGGCTCACACTCTTACCAAAAAGATGGTTATCTCATAATAATAAATAAAAACATAATAATAAAAGACATAATAATAAAAGACATAAATAATAAAAGACTTAGAAATAATAAGACTTAAAGTAAGAAAGGAAATACTTGTTAGTCTACTTGCATAAAATTAAAGTGAAACTACAGACATGCCCACAGTGGGAAGCCGTGGGCAGAAGCGAAAATACAAGAAATTAAATGCTTAAAAGTAAAACTAACAACCTTTGCTCTCTAACTCTTGGAAGGAGAGAGTTTTTGAGCTGGAGAAAGGTTGATGATCTTAAATGCCTTTAGACCCTCCTATTTATAATGAAAATGCATCCTATTACCCAATGGGTAATACCCAAAACTAATGGATAAACGCCTAATACCCAATGGGTAAAAGAGTACAATGATTCCAAAGATTCCTTAAGATGTAATCCAGCTAATATCCACCTCCTTGCAGCTAATATCCATCTTTTTACACCATTAACCACTGGATAAAAAAATACGAGGCTTTTATTACCCAGTGGGTCTTCGAGTGCCCGCAGTAGACAGACAGTGCCCACAGTCCCACAAAAATGATATTTTATTGATAATTCTGTATCTTTTGGTATTTTCATCTTATTTGCAAACTTTAAGGACCAAATGAAGGAGATGGAAGCAAAAGTGGCTAGAAAGTAAAATAAAATGAAGGAGAAGAGTAACAAATAACACTAAAAAATGAGGGTTATCACACCCCCAAATTTGAGATGTCACGTGTCCTCAAGTGACGAAAGAAATGGAAGCACAAAGAATGTTACGATGAGGTGAGAAAAACTTACAAAGGTATTGATGCATCCGTCTTGATGTTGATAAGGTACAAACCTTCAATGTGGAAATCACCACTTTTTGCAATTAATCAGTAGGGCTTTGAGTTGGGCTTATGTATGTGGCTTTGATTTATCTCTTACTCCTCTCTTCCCCCAAACTTGTGGTAAACTGCTAAAAGGGTTTTGGGTTGTTTCCTTAATGGGCCCCCTTTTAGCAATTTGGATCATGAAACCCAACTTTTTGTTCATATGTATCTATCTATTTTTATTGGGCTCCACATATCTTCTCTATCTTTTCTCATATCATTTGTGATGTAACACTCTAAAAAAATTTCACCAAATAAAATTCGAAAATTCGGCAATAATACGTCTAAAATACGAAGGACCAGAATACCCTATACATATTAAATTCCAAAAGAGAGAATTCCAAAACCCAAGACAACTATACCCCATAACAAGGGGGCAATTTGCACTACAAAGTTTTGCAACAAAGAATGGGACATCAAAAATACAACAACCTACGTAATCTAGAACTACTTCGAATCTAGATTAAAGTGGGTGTTGTATATCCACTGTATACTATCTTCACAAAAATCCCCCAAAAGACCGACACTTCGAGACCTCCTACATACACGGTTGACAAGCCCCAACTTCCTAGTTTCCTCCACGAATAAGATTTGTGAGGGAACAACAACCACAACAAGTGTTAGGACGCAGCCTAGTGAGATTTTGTATATCATATAATTCATAAACAGTAATGACATAAATAAATAAATAAATAAATAAAGCAAGCCTTGGTTTGCCGAACTCTGTCTCCTCACTATTACTGTTTCCACCGCACCTTTAATCTCGCACGTGAATGCCAACATACAAGAGAAAAACTCTCGAATTATGGGGGATACCCGCTTCCATCGGGGTGACGTTTACACGGAAGTAGAGTCACCCACGATGTTAATGGATTACATCTCATGCTCCGATCTTAGTTCCCATGCCATAAAGACATCACAACCTCAGACCGTATTTACTACCCTTATTGCCTACTCCGTCGAATTACACCTCAAGGTCTTACGGAACATTAGTGCCTATCCATATCTAGACGAGTTACACCTCAAGGATCCATGACCCCTTATTGCCTACTCGTTAGTACCCCATCAGGATTATTAAATGTCCATAAATTATGCAACTACCTCCTCGTGCACAAGGAGTAGTGGCCAAATTCTTATCAGGTGATCAACATTTAGTAAACATTTATAATCACATAAGTGCCTCATTTCTTCATAAAAAAGTCCGTCTATCTTTATTTCCCAAGGTATCCTGTTACTCATAATCTCATACATAAATCCTTAAGGTTCATTTTTCTCATGTCAAATATTCATAAAGTTATCAGCAGTTGAATCAGTACAATAGAAATAAGGGTTCCCTCATGAACTCATCACATAATCATGAAATCAATGATCCATAACCATTTGGTTATTATAAAAAGGATTCCTTAGAGTTTGCTAAGCATGCCCACCCTTTTGGGTTCATAAAGTCTAAAATTTACAAGTTATGTCACAATTCCCAAATTAGCAACACATATGAATCATGTAAGTTAAATACAAGTAACAAATGAGTACAAGAGTATTTAAGGAGAAATAACTCACCAACTAGGGTTTGTGAAGCAAACCCTAGAAATGGAGTAGTTGATGGGGGCTTAGTTCTTTAAAGCTTAAGTCTTAGAGAAGTCTCTACCCTTAGCATTCAATGACCAACAACCAACAAATTAGGGTTTTGATCTAAGTCATTTAATGAGGAGAGAAAAGAGAGAAAGGCGAGTGAAAATCGCTTACCTCAAGAGAGCAAAAATCTGAAATTGAAACTAAGGATAAAGTGTTTGATTATTGGGTTGATCGACTTTATTCACCAGACTCCACCCTCACGCGGGCGACATTGACCCCGCGACTATGCCCTGGGTAATGTCGTCGGGCATAGTCGCAGCCGAGCCTCTCCCTTCTGGAAAATTTCGAAGAAACCACAGAACCTTACCCCTTTTCTGCGACTTTGCCCCAGCGACTATGCCCTGGGCATTGTCGCCGAGCAATGTCGCACATACCCACAGAGCAGCTGTCTGCTCAATGCTAACAGTCCAAAAACCCATCCTCAACTAACCCTGGTTCTCTTGAGTCGTTAAAATCCCTTGGCGCAGTTTCTCAAGATCTACAAATGTTAGCCTAAGGTGAAATTGTCTTACAAACGACTATTGTAAACATTCTAGCGATTAACTAAAAAATGTAAACACATACTCCTACCAAATAAACACGTAACACAAGTATACATACAATATAAATATTATTGTTGCTACATTGGCATGCCAAGTACACAAGAGTTTATAGACAAATAAAAGTTCCTAAGATTAAAGATCGAGATGCTAGAGAATTCTACAAGGAAGGAGAGGGGGAAATATTCGGAGAATTTTCGGGGTGTTACATGTGAAGATCCATTTGAAGACTTATTTTATCTACACTAATCTAAACATATATATATATATATTTCTTTTTTTTAATATGATCAATAATTACATACGAAAATACATACGAAGAATTATATTGAAAATCCATCGTGGTTGGAGTACAAAAGAAAAGGTTAGCGTGAGGTCCAGATTTTCAACACAATACTTATTGGCCAAAAGAAACACAAAAATAAAATAAAGTTAGCAAAAGAGATGAGCAACACCCAAAAGATCAGTCGGTCAACGGATGTTGGAACATGAGAAGTAGGGCGTGGAGCTGCATGACGAGCTTATGGGGTACAGATACCCATGGGAAATGTCGTGACACTCATCAAAACTATGGATGAATGTCGTTGGTGAGGAAAAGTACATTTGGTCGTCATCAACGCTGCCTATTGATGAACCGGCGATGATTTGCACGGCAAGAATTGATGATCTAGTACTCAGAGAGGTAGACGGTTACGTCAGTGGTGGTGGCATGTGGAGCTAGCATCGGCGATGGTGGATGGTATGGTGGTGGCCGACAGAAAGCGACGTGATTGGAGAGAAGGAGTTGGGTGAGGGTTGGGAACCAACTTCTTGGAGCGTGCCATGGAGAAGATGAGAGGGTTCATTTTCAAAGTGATATATCACCCTTCTTTTATTTAAAATCCCGCCCAAATTCTTCGTGGGCGCATTTTCGCAAAAATCACGACCAACTCCTACAATTACACAATAACAAAAACACAAAACTACTAAAATTAGATAAGACTATTTACAAGGTTTTTTCCACCCAACACTTGAATTTTTAGGATGACAAGACGGGGGGTGAGGGCACATCTTTCGACAAAAAACATTTTTTTCTTGTGTTTATGATGGCTCATCCTCACTTCTTTCATACCTAGATTCACTTTCATTGGTGGTTGCACTTTAACTGGACTCTCCAATTTTCTCCCATTCTCACTTCCCTCTTCAAAATGCTCCACACACTCTTCAATATCTAGACCTAGGTCTTCACTTAGTAGATTAATGGTTGAACAATCTTCCAAATCACCATATAACTTAAGGGACTTGCAAACATTAAAGGTCACTTTTTGGTCATTTACCCTCATGCTAAGTTCACCCTTTTGGACGTCAATCAACGTTCGACCACTCGCAACGAAAGGTCTTCCTAAGATGATGAGGACATCCTGATCTGCTTCGTAGTCCAAAACTAGAAAATTGGCCGGAAAGATAAATTTATCAACTTTGACCAAAATGTCCTCTATTTTCCCTTCCGGATATGCCAAATACATGTCTACCAGTTGCAAAGTGACTGTGGTGGGACGAACTTCACCAATCCCCAATTTTTAAAAACCGACAAAGGCATGAGGTTTATGCTTGCCCCCAAATCACATAGAGCATGCCCTACTTCTTGTCCCCCAATAGAACACAGGATGGTAAAACTCCCCATGTCCTTTAATTTCGGAGGGATTATGCAAGTAAGGAGTGCACTACATTCCTTGGTTAAAGCCACAGTTTCAAATTCTCCCAGCCTTCATTTTTGGTTGAGAATATCTTTCAAAAACTTAACATAACTTGGCATTTGCTCGAGAGTTTCTACCAAAGGAATTTTAATGTGGAGTTGTTTGAAAATGTCCAAAAACTTTTGGAATTGTTCATCCACATTTTTGGTTTTAATCTCTCAGGAAAAAGGTAAGTCTCGCAAATTGGGGGTAGATATGTTCTTCTCGGGAGTGCATGAAATGAGTGGACCTGTTGTCTTGGCCAAGGATTCTGGACTTTGTGCTTTCTTAGGAGAAGAAAACAAACCTTGAAAGTTTGACTTATCTGAGTCCTTTTGCAAAATTGGCATAGGAGATGATTTTTCGACTTGCCTAGACTCATCTATGTTCTCAATATGTTTTATGCTTATGGCCTTGACATGTTCCTTGTGAATGCCCTTAAGGTTCTCAGTGTCACTCAGCAAGGTCCCTTGTGGTCTATTCTTGAGTTCGACAGCAAACTGTCTAAGTTGGGTTTCGAAACCCCTCAAGGTTGCATTGGTTTGGTTTATAAAACCTCTAAGCAACGATTTGATTGAACCATTACTATCCGATGCATTTTGTTGCCTAGGAGCATGTGTTTGTGAAGATTGTCCATGTTGTAAATTTTGAGGTTGGCTTTGGTGAAATCCCGGGGTATTTGGTGGTCGGTTTTGGACTTGACTTATCTCGGGGGGTTGAAGTCCTTGATTTCCCGTCCATAAGAAGTTAGGATGGTTTCTTCAATTCAGGTTGTATGCATGGGAAAACGGATTATATCTAGAATTATTCCCAGCATAGTTCATCGAAACAGGATTACCGGGGCAACACTCAAAAAGATGTTTTTCTCCACAAAAAGTACATGACTCAATTGAAGCTTGGTTCATGACTTGCACTTGACCTTTCTCTCCATTAAGGTTTAAATTGTTTTAACTAAATTAGTTAAAACTACAATTTGTGCATTTATAGCGGAGATGACATCAATCTCATGAACTCTTGACGCCTGTTTTAGGAATTACAACACGAGGGCTTGACAAGTCAGTGTTATCATTGGCAACTTTTTCCAAAATGTCATACCCCGCGTTGTATGTTTTTGCAGTAAAAGTTCCACCAGTCGTGGCAACGAGGATGATTTTAGCAGCATTAGAAAGACCATTATAAAATGTTTCTAATTGGATGCAGTGAAGGATTCCTCGATGAGGACATTTTCTAATTAATCTTTGAATCTCTCCCATGCATCTGATATGCTTCGTTTTCCTCTTGTTTAAACATTAAAATTTCATTTCTGAATTTCACGTTTCTGGTGGGAGGAAAATATTTTTTCAAAATGTTTTCAGCTAAACTCGTCCAAGTATCAATTAAATGGGGTGGTTGAGAATTTAGCCACGCTTTGGCTCTAACTCTCAATGTGTAAGAGAGGAGTGTCAACCGTAAGTCTTCTGCGGAAACTCCGGGAACAAGAAAATGATCCGTCATTTCTAAAAATGATTTTAAATTAGAATGCGGATCTTCCGAAGGTAATCCTCCAAATTGACCCATTGCTTGGATCATTTGAAACATTACTGGTTTCGGCTCAAAATTTTGCGCAGTAATGTTGGGCCTAAGAATCCCTGACTTGAGTTGATCAAATTTGGGTGTTGCATAGTCCTATATTCCCCTTTCTTTGTCATCGGCAATTTTAAACGTTTTTTCCACAAGCGGAGGTGGTGGCGAGTTTACTTCTGCTTCCGCCAAGGTTTGATTTAAAACTGGATTTTTCCGATTTCCTCTACCTCTTCTTTTTCTTTTAAAAGTCTTTTCGATTTCAAGATCAAGAGGTAAAAGTTCCTCGTGTTGCAGCCGTGACATACAACACGAAAAATGTTTTGAGAATGAAATAAGTGACACAGACTCGAATGAAAATCAAGATCTCATGATATAAAATCGTGCCAGTCCCCGACAACGGTGCCAAAAACTTGGTAGCTATCTATCGTGCACTGTACAACGTAGGCACAGTACTTCCTAGTGAGGGCACAAGTATATACCACCAGTGGGATCACTACAAGTAATATAATGGTACAAGTACCGAGTATCGTATCCATGGGAACTAACTTACTGAGAAACATATATTTTCATGAACTTCTTGCACAAGTTTTGAGTGTGAGAAAAATATTTGTTTTGGTGGTTGATTAACGCTAAGAGTACAAAATAAAATTTATAATTAAAGAATGGGTATGGGTGTAAGCTTCTCTTGAGATGGACGTAGTAACAAATGGTTAGGCCTCTTATAGTACAGAATGTCTATAAAAAGCCCGATCTCTCGAAAGTGGATTTTTAAGGACCAGTCCTACAAAATGCCCATAAAGTGTTCGTCGTTATCAAATCTTAATCTTGCCGATTTAACTACGTTGAAATAAATCAAGTTCTACCGGTACGGAGATTTACACCGATATAAATCTCCTTCGACGTTTGAACTGTAAAAAATCATGCAAAACCCGTATCTCTACGTTCTTATCAAATACTCTCTCAAATCCTTGTGCATCTCTTAAGTCGTATTTCGAATATGCACCTCTCGAGGTCATGATTTAATATTAACACTTCAAAGTGATCGGCTTATCAGCATTGAGTTTAAGTCTCGACTTAAGTAACCAAGCTTAAGAGCTAGTAATGATGGCCACACCCAAGTGTTGCTTACTAGTCTCAAGTCGGCTCACGCTTACCAAAAAGATAGTTAGCTCATAATAATAAATAAAAACATTATAATAAAAGACATAATAATAAAAGACATAATAATAAAAGACATAAATAATAAAAGTCTTAGAAATAATAAAAGACTTAAAGTAAGAAAGGAAATACTTGTTAGTCTACTTGCATAAAATTAAAGTTAAGCTACAGACATGCCCACAGTGGGAAGCCGTGGGCAGAGACGGAAATACAAGAAATTAAATGCTTAAAAGTAAAACTAACAACCATAACTATCTAACTCTTCCAGGGAGAGAGTTTTTGAGCTGGAGAAAGGTTGATGATCTTAAATGCCTTGAGACCCTCCTATTTATAATGAAAATGCATCCTATTACCCAATGGGTAATGCCCAAAACTAATGGATAAAAGCCTAATACCCAATGGGTAAAAGAGTACAATGATTGCAAAGATTCCTCAAGATGTAATACAACTAATATCCATCTTTTTACACCATTACCCCCTGGATAAAAAAATACGAGGCTTTTATTACCCAGTGGGTCTTCGGACGCCCGCAGTGGACAGACAGTACCCACAGTCTCACAAAAATGATATTTTATTGATAATTATGCATCTTTTGGTATTCTCATCTTATTTGCAAACTTTAAGGACCAAATGAAGGAGATAGAAGCAAAAATGGCTAGAAAGTAAAATAAAACGAAGGAAAAGAGTAGCAAATAACACTAAAAAATGAGTGTTATCAATGACCAATGCACTCGAACATGTAATTATCATTAATATACAACAAGATACATTCCGACGAAAATCATAAATGAGGCTCTACATTGAGCCATTAAAAGCCGGATAAATGTGCTCAAGACTCTTTTAAGTCAAAACCGAACTAAAATGCTCAAAATCCATTTGGCCAACAATTAACAATCTCCAAATAATAAAACGTATTTAAACGGTGTTTACACAGACACCTGCCTCAAAGATGGGATTAACCCAAAACTCATCACGAATTGGGACAAACGATAATCTAAATGGGCTCATGCCCTTACGTTTCCAAAATGTCTCATAACACGGAGACATGCATTTTCCAAAAGGTTTATGAAATCAAATACACCAAAAACGCATAAATCATAAAATATATTTTAGTTGTACAAAATCACCAAAAATGCATAAATCATGCTATTTACTTATCGAAATATCCAAATCCCAAATATGAGTATTTCATGAGATCAAATTAACCCAAGTTTACCAAATATGAAAACTTATCAAAATACTCAACACATTGACAATTACCAAGTAAAACATATTTTTACTTCAAAATACACATTTTGGCATGTACATACTTTTCACAAAGCAACTTGAACTCACCTTGCTAGATTTAGCCTAAATCTACATTTTTCCTCAATTAGAGCTTTCTTGAAGAAACTTGGATCCACAAGCCAAATCTTCCAAAAACCTAGATCCAAAAGTTTCCAACCATAAACATTCATATCCAACCATTTAGAATTATTCCCCAAACATTTTACATGAAGGTCTCAACTTATATTAAAACCCTAATTTCCATAGATGATGAAAAGAGAAGATTACCTTAACCATAACTTGAATCCATCAACAATACACCTTTAGGTCACCAAAATGAGCCACAAACTCCCAATCTTCAAAATGGTGGAAAAAGGGTTGGTTCCTAGAAAATTTGGTGAAGAAGATGAAGATGAAAGGATCTTAGTCCTAGCTTCCAAAACCTTTCTAGATGATGAAGGGATGCTTTGATTTCCAAGAGAAAAGCCCCAAAAAATGGCTAGGGTTCGAACTAATAAGATGGGAAACGGTTTAGGAAAGAAAGTGGGAAGAGGTTTGAGGTTCTAAGTAAGAGATGGGGTTGGAAAACATATTTATTGCAATCTGGTGCCTGTCGGCGAGAGTGACATTTTGTCACAATAGCTGGCATAACCATGGGGCCACCCCCGCTCTCAGTACACTCTTAGCGACAATACCCCACGAGAGTGACCTCTGTCACAATCGTGAGCATAGTTTCCCAGACTCCCCCCTTGCGGTACATGGGGCGCGATAGTGCCTCACGAGAGTGACCCCTGTCACAATCGCAGGTACATTCGCCTAAGGCATGCCGAAGCCTAAAATCCCATTTTTCGACCTGAATTGCTCTCGATCCAAAACCTAAAATCCACAAGCACAACCCATGTAAGATTTTTAATTATAGATTAACTAGAGAGGTGTAATTTAAGGATCCACCAAAATCATGGGTGTTACATAAGATAGGTTTGGAGAGGCGAGGGAGATATAGTGCGGTATTGATCGGTTTAAGATTCACCTTCACACACATCATACCTATTTCTTCCCACTGTGTATATGGAGTGTGTGTGTGTGTATATATACATATATATTGGAAAGGATAGAGAGAGATAAAGAAGATGGGTGATGTGTGGGTGAGAGGGAATGGACATTTGACATCATCTAAATGGTTGTTTAAAAAGAGTTTTAAATTAATAAATAATTTGATAATAATATCCCTAGAGTTAGTGGATTGGAGTTAACTTCGTTAGAGATATGGACTCAGGTCGAAATAAAATGAAAACCATGGAGAAACTCAATTTACTTATCTTGAAAGAGGGACCATATCTAAATTGTGAGGAAACCACAGGACCTATGGTGTAATTTACTCACGAAAATAATATCATATATTATTGAGTAAATTACATTTCTGGTCCCTATGCTTTGTTGTTGTATGACTAAGGTCCTTCAAATGCATTCAATACACTCTTGGTACATGTGGTTTACAATAACGCGCTGTAACACCCCAAAATCCAGTGTACGTTCCTATATCCTTTTTGTTGAGAGTGCGTGTATATGATCTTGCATGTCAAAACCTTGGTAGACGTATGATACAAAAATTTATAAATAGTTATACCTTACAATCAGTATTTTGGACGACCTGTTATATGAGTATCGAAACCCTACATCTAGTGTGTTAATTGTGGGACACGAGAGGTGAAAAGGGGAAAAATTGTAATTTTGGGGAAGGTCGGCAAGAGTGCCTGGCGACTATGCCATGGTCACTCTCGCAGATGGCATAGTTGCGCCACTTGGGAGAGTCTCGTTACATATGGGGCGTGAGTGCCCGACGACAGTGTCGAGGTCACTCTCGTGGTGTCATTGTCGCTGCACGGGGACCGCCCGCAGTATATCCGGGTGATAGTGCCTGGCGACATTGCCAGGGCACTATCGCAGTGTCATTGTCGCCCGCGGCCCTGACTTTCCTTCTCCTTTTAGCTACAAATTTCAACCCCAAAACCCATTTTCCACATTTTATTCCCAAAATTTCTCCCTCTTTCTCTCAACCTATGGTTTCCCCTTCCTCCCTCCCAACTCCATTAAATTCTTAACCTAAAAACCCTTTAGTGCATTTATTGTGTGCCATTTACCTCCACCTACTCATCCAAGTGAAGATTCTTGGCCATTAAAGCTTCAAGAAGGAATCTCCACCCTAGGGTTCTCTTACATCTAGGGTTTTTACTTTACAAACCTTAAAGGTGAGTTTTCACTATGCCTAATCTTATAAATGTTTACTTTCTTACATATTTGCTTCACATTTGACATTTATGGTGTTTGACCTAAAAGTAGAATATTGAGTATTGAAACATCTTGTATATTTTTATGATCATCATTGTGAGTTTATGAATATCAACCCTTCATATATGCGATGGAATATTGAGTACATGTTAAGTCATAAATTTTAATGCATTATTTATCATATGGGATTTGTGTAGGTGTTGGACCCAACTCTTATGCATGAGAGTTGAGTGGGTCGCTATGCTAGTCATGGTAGAATACTCATGGAAATCTAAAGAGTAGACACTAAAGGGCCAAATACCCTTGAGGTGGAACTCTTTTAGAATAAGGGTAGACATTAAGGTTCAATAACCCTTGAGGTGGAACTCCATAGAGTAGACCCTAAAGGAAGGAAAGAGACTTTAGGTGATGCCGAAATTGGTGTGCACTAAAGTTGATGAGAGCCTGAGGTGTAATCCCAAGTACCAAACTCGAGTGACCCCATTTATGGGACCGGTCACTTGAGAAGAACGGGTCTCCCCCGAAAGTAAGTTTGTGCATTTTACAAATATTCGTGTTCAAGTCTTGAGCACCGTGTGATATGATGGAATGTGAAAAGTGCAATCATCACGGTTGGGGTAGTGTTGACTTACTTTCTATATTTAATATTGTTGTGATGCATATTGTAACACCCGAAAATTCTCAAGGTAAGTATTCATTTCCTTTAAATGCATTAAATGTACCTATGTGAGTATATGAGCCTTTGTATGCGTTTTATGATAGTTGATATGTTGAAATGTCGTATAATCTAACTTACCGTCCTTAACTGTTCAAACCTCGCGCTCGTTATCAAAACTGGTCAAATTTCGGGATGTTGGGAGTCTTGCGCGACCGTGACTCGCTATTGTGACATGGTCACTCTCGCAGTGTCACTATCGCGAGCAATGTACCGTGGATCGGGGAGCCCGCACGACTATGACACGCGATTGTGACATTGTCACTGTCGCAGTGTCAATGTCGCGGAGATGTACCAAGAGTGGGGGACTTCGCGCGATTGTGACACGCGACAGTGACCATGTCACTGTCGTCGGGCAAGGTCGCGAGCGGGTGCAGGGGTTTTAAATGAATTCCAATCTGATTTCCAATCTCATTTATCTCAAACACTCTCTTCTCTTGGCGATTTTGGAAGCTCCCAAACCCATTTTTCCTCTCCAAACCCTAACCCTCATAAATATGATTCTTTGGTGGTTGAACCTTCATTGCTAGCATTTATTGTCATCCAAGGAAAGTTTCTAGGGTTTCTTCAAGACAACTTCTCATCTTCAAGTTCATCCTCTAACATCTAGGGTTTTCATCTTTTCTAGGTTTTGGTCCAAAACCTAGATAGTGAGTTACTAAACCTTTGTTAAAACTAGATACACATCATAATCTTCTATTTGTTATTTTATCTCTATGTGTTCAAGTATTTGAGATTTCTTGATGAAAATAGTTGGAAATATAGATATTGGTGATATGCTATGTTTTATGTTATGGGTGCCATTACTTGGGGCTTTTCTCATGGATACACAATGTGAGTAACTTGATATAAAATGTACGCATGTATGGGTATTATGATGGTTCTAGTTGGAATACCACTTTGGTGACATATTTATATGCATGATGAATATAAGTGTCATTTGGGTCTTTTGTTGGACTTCATGATGGTAGGATGGAAATATTGTATCCGTAGTTGGTATTGAATTATGTTGTGTTGAAATACACCTAAATGACTTCCTATATGCGTTATGTGGACGAACCAAGTCAGTACACTAGGAGGATGTAGTCTTGGGCGCCACTGTGATGGTATGTGCCTAGACCTCCGCCATTCGGGGAATTTTCTTAGCGATAGTCTTCGGGTGTGCCGGGCCTTTCAGGTGTTCCTTGTTAAGGGCATCAAGGTATATCGACTCTTGGGTGGGACTTGATTGGTGCTTTGGGTCTCCCCTAATGACTCCACATATATTGAACACTGGTTAACTGCTGATAAGAATTGTAACTGTTCATGCATGCTTATTATTGTACAACTCACTAGGCTTTTTGGCCTAACACTTGTTTGGTGTCGATGTGTATCTCAGGTTCTAGCGGCGCCGGTCCTAAGCAGGCTTAGTTGCTTTGGGTGAGAGCTTGGGGATTTTGCACTTGAACGTATTATGCTTATGGAATGAAATGTTGGGCTTATAGATGACAACCCTTTTGTAATCTCTTTTCTAGTTGTAGACATTAGATTAGTTGGTTGTTAATTTATTGTCCGTTTGAGTTACAGTTGTGATTAAACACGTTGGTTATTTATATTCCCCATTTTTGGGAGGCTCTTGCTATGGCAATTTTAGTATACATTGGGTCCGTTTTTCGGATTTTTGTTATCCCTATTTTTAGGGTGTTACAAGTTGGTATCAGAGCTTTAGTTTAAGTGAACTAGGTATTGTTTAGCATATCTAGACTTAAGCTTTAGACTTTATGACTTCACTGTCCACTTGGGGTAGAAATCCTAGGTGGGGAGAGCGTTAGGATTACGGAATTACTTTAATTGAAAGTTGTGATGATGGTGACAAGAATTCTTGTGTATGGTTCGTTCATAATTTCACTTAGCTACTGCTATTATGAATGCATTGTTACGTGAGCATACTTGGTTTACTATTATTATGATAATTGATGAAGGTAGTAGTACGTACAATGAGTTCAACTCGTTTAGTCTTTTCTCAATCTATTTCTCGTACGTACATGGCAAATTTAATGGTAAACACTCGAAGTAGGTTGTCGGACATGCCAGAGGGTCAACCAGAGGTGGAATCTGCAGCTGTACGACCTCCCGTGGGTGTAACCTCCGATGGCATTCCTGTACCCAGAATCTTGGGAGTCGGACCTTAGCATATTCCGCGCCGGAACCTCAATACAGGTAACGCCATCATGGAAGAAGTTACCATGGAGACCCGACTTCGGGATAACATGATGTGGGCCATGAATGCGGCCTTGGCTCAACAACAGTTGGCCATGACTTCGGCCATGACCCAACAACAAGAGTTTTTCATGAAACTCCTAGAGGATCGAGACGCTAGCCACCGAAAACCTGAGACTATGGCTGAAAACGTTATTGTGGGGTCGGGTGGACCAAATGTGGTAACGGTGGAGGAACCATCCGCTGAAGGGATCCGAACGAAGACTAAGGGGTGCACTTACAAAGCGTTTCTAGGGTGCCACCCTAAGGAGTTTGCGGGTTCTTATAACCCGGTGGCTTGTATGTACTAGCTCAAGGAGGTGGAGATGGCCTTTGAGTCAAGTGAGTGTGATCCCTCTCTGCGCGTCAAGTTTGCTTCTCAGCTACTTCGGGGAGAGGCTTTGATTTGGTGGAATTTCACTCGATCAGTCCTCACTCCTGAAGTTCTGGCTAAGCTAACTTGGCCGGTGTTCAAGGAGAAGGTTATGGATAAGTATTGTAGTGAGCGTTCGATGGATAAGTTGGAGCGGGAGTTTCGAGATCTGAAGAAAGGGAATCTGTCTATTGTTGGCTACTCTAAACTCTTCTTGGAGAAACTAAACTTGGTGGGACATCTGGTCCCCGATGAAAGGTCAAAGATTAAGGCCTATCATCAAGGGTTACCAGCCGAGATGCGAACGGCGGTAAGGAATGCTAAGTGTTCGACTCTGCAAGAGGTTATCGAGGAGTCCTTACTCGTTGAGGACGACATCAACGCCGAAAGGGATGAGAAGAAACATGTTGGTGAGAAACGGAAGTGGGAGGGGCCATCTGGGACCGTTCGTCCATCAAGACCCTTTGTAAGCGGGAGAACGGGTGATCAACGCCGTGAAGATCGGTGGTGCCACAAGTGCAGGTCAAAGCACTCGGGGTCGTGCGCTACAAAGACTCACTCCGGTCCAGCCAGGTGTACCAAGTGTGGTAAGAAAAACCACACAACTCGAGAGTGTTCCCTTCGGGGGTCGGTATGTTATGAATGTGGAGAACCGGGGCATATGAAGCGGGAGTGCCCAAGGCTAGTTAGAGGAGGCGGTGGAAATTCTGTGGGTTCGACGGCTAGAGTCGAACAACCATCAAGGGTACCAAGTCGAGCTTTTCGAATGACTACCGAGGAAGCCAAGGAGACTGCCGATGTTGTTTCAGGTACGTTCCTAGTAAACTCCTTGCCAGCTCGTGTTTTGTTTGATTCGGGTGCTACGTGTTCTTTTGTGTCGGATACCTTCTGTAAGCAATTCACTATTCCCATTAGTGTTCTTCCTGATGCGTTAGTAGTAGAAGTAGCAAACAAAGATCAAGTAATCATTCGAGACCGTTTTTGTGATTGCACTTTAGAGATTAATGGGAATCCTTTTGGAGTAGACTTGCTACCCATGACCATAGGTGGGTTCGATGTGGTTATAGGCATGGATTGGTTAGTAAGACATAAGGCGGATATCTTTTGCTCTAAGAAGATGATCCAAGTGCCAGCGCCGGGAAATGGTGTTGTTACCATCTATGGAGAGAAAGGGAGGAGGAATAACCCCATTATTTCATCTCTCAAGGCTCGCAAGTTCCTAGCGAAGGGCTACCCTTCGTATTTGGCCTATGTGGTGAACGCGAAGAAGGAGAAGAAGTCGGTAGAAGACGTGGAGGTAGTACAAGATTTTTCGGACGTCTTTCCGGAAGATTTACCTGGATACCGCTGGAGCGGCAAGTGGAGTTTTAGATTGACCTCACACCGGGAGCGGCTCCGATAGCTCGTGCTCCATATCGTTTGGCACCGACAGAAATGAAAGAGATGATGACACAACTTCAAGAGTTGCTGGAGAAGGGCTTCATTCGACCGAGTTCGTCGCCTTGGGGAGCACCGTTACTGTTCGTGAAGAAGAAGGATGGATCCATGCGGATGTGCATAGATTATCGGGAGTTAAACAAAGTCACGGTGAAGAACAAGTATCCCTTACCTCGCATCGACGACCTTTTTGATCAACTACAAGGCGCAGGATGTTTCTCGAAGATTGATCTTCGATCCGGTTATCATCAAGTGAGAGTGAAGAACGAAGACATTCCGAAGACGGCTTTCCGGACGAGATACGGTCATTATGCGTTTTTGGTGATGCCTTTTGGCTTAACCAACGCTCCAGCCGTATTCATGGACCTAATGAACCGTGTGTGTCGCCCATTCTTGGATAAATCCGTGATCGTCTTCATCGACGATATTTTAATATATTCAAAGGATGAATCCGATCATGGAAAACACTTACGGGAAGTATTAGAAGTTCTAAGGAGGGAGAAATTGTTCGCGAAATTCTCGAAGTGCGAATTCTGTCTTCAAGAGGTGCAATTCTTGGGGTATGTGGTATCAAAGGATGGCGTAAAGGTGGATCCGACAAAGATTGAGGCAATGATGAGTTGGGAGCCCCCAACAAGTCCGACAGAGATCCGAAGCTTCTTAGGTTTGGCGAGTTACTACCGGCGTTTCATCCAAGACTTTTCCAAGATAGCTACACCGCTCACTTCTCTTACAAGGAAGAATGTCAAGTTTCTTTGGACCGATGCACAAGAACAAGCGTTTCAAACGCTCAAGAGGAAGTTGTGCGAAGCTCCGATCTTGTCCTTACCCGAGGGATCGGAAGACTTTGTCGTGTTTAGTGATGCTTCCAAGATGGGGCTTGAGTGTGTCCTAATGCAAAGGGGAAGGTAATAGCCTACGCGTCACGACAATTAAAGGATCATGAGAAGAATTATCCGACTCATGACTTGGAATTGGCGGCGGTAGTGTTTGCTTTAAAGTTGTGGCGACATTACTTGTATGGGACGAAGTGTACTCTTTTTACCGATCACAAGAGTCTCAAATACATCTTTGATCAAAAGGAACTCAACATGCGACAAAGGAGATGGCTTGAGCTCTTGAAAGATTATGATTGTGATTTACTCTATCATCCTGGTAAGGCCAACGTAGTGGCGGATGCGTTGAGTCGAAGGAGCCATGATGGGGGTGTCAAAATGTCCCTTACGAGAATTGATGTAGTGTCGAGTTTGTTGGAGAGCATAAGAGCGAGTCAAGTGGAGGCACTTAAGGAAGAGAACCTCAAGGCTGAGGTTATGTCAAAGCAAAAGGAACTCTTAACGGAAGATGGACATGGACTCAAACTCTTCCAAGGGCGCATTTGGGTGCCGAAGGTCGGGGAAAACCGTGATTTACTTCTCGAGGAAGCACATAAGTCGAAATATTCTATACATCCCGGTAGCACCAAGATGTATAGAGACTTAAAGTTGAATTATTGGTGGCGGTGATGAAGCTGGATGTGGCTAGCTATGTGGAAAGGTGTGTCACATGCCTTCAAGTCAAAGCGGAGCATCAAAGACCGTATGGAAGTTTGCAACCGTTGTCCATTCCCGAATGGAAGTGGGACAGCATCACCATGGATTTTGTGACGAAACTACCAAAGACCTTACATGGTCACGATACAATTTGGGTGATCGTAGATCGGTTGACCAAGAGCGCACATTTTCTTGCGATGCGGGAGACCTTGCCAATAGATAAATTGGCTAAACTGTACATCGACGAGGTGGTGTCAAGGCACGGAGTTCCGCAATCTGTAGTATCGGATCGGGATAGTCGTTTCACTTCGAACTTTTGGACTAGTTTGCAAAAGGAGTTGGGCACTAGACTGAATCTGAGCACGTCATATCATCCTCAAACGGATGGTCAAAGCGAGAGGACGATCCAGACGCTAGAAGATATGTTGAGATCGTGTGTGATAGACTTCGGGGGAAGTTGGGACTCACACCTACCTTTGGTAGAGTTCGCGTACAGCAACAGTTACCATTCTAGTATCGAAATGGTACCGTTCGAGGCTTTGTATGGACGGAAGTGTAGGACCCCAGTGTGTTGGCTAGAAGCGGGCGAAAAGCAATTCGTCGGGCCGGAAATAGTGCAAGAGACGGCGGACAAGGTGAAAGAAATTCGAGAAAGACTAAAGGCGGCGCAAGACCGACAAAAGAGCTATGCGGACAAGAAGAGAAGACCGGTTGAGTTTCAAGTGGGGGACCGGGTCATGTTGAAAGTGTCTCCGTGGAAGGGGATCATACGTTTCGGGAGGCGTGGGAAGCTTAGTCCTCGTTTCCTTGGACCATTCGTTATTCTGGAAAAGATTGGTTTGCAAGCCTATCGGTTGGATTTACCGCCGGAAATGGATGGGATACATCCTACATTCCACGTGTGTTATCTTCGGAAGTGTCTAGCCGAGGAAGAAAGCATGATTCCTTTATCGGAAATTCGAGTGGACAATGGGAATCGTTGTGTGGAAGAACCGGAGTCGATTTTGGAATCGAAAGTGAAGAAGTTGAGGCATAAGGATGTGGTCATGGTTAAAGTTCAATGGAAGCATCATCGGGGTGCTAACATTACTTGGGAGTCCGAAGATGATATGAAGAAGCGTTATCCTCACTTGTTTGGCTAGGGTAAGATTTCGGGGACGAAATCCCATTTAGGTGGCGAGGATTGTAACACCCGGAAATTCTTAAGGTAAGTATTCATTTCCTTTAAATGCATTAAATGTACCTATGTGAGTATATGAGCCTTTGTATGCGTTTTATGATAGTTGATATGTTGAAATGTCGTATAATCTGACTTACCGTCCTTAACTGTTCAAATTTTGGGATGTTGGGAGTCTGGCGCGACTGTGACTCGCGATTGTGACATGGTCACTCTCGCGGTGTCACTATCGCGAGCAATGTACCGTGGATCAGGGAGCCCGCGCGACTATGACACGCGATTGTGACATTGTCACTGTCGCGGTGTCAATGTCGCGGGAGATGTACCAAGAGTGGGGGACTTCGCGCGATTGTGACACGCGACAGTGACCATGTCACTGTCGCTGGGCAAGGTTGCGAGCGGGTGCAGGGGTTTTAAATGAATTCCAATCTGATTTCCAATCTCATTTATCTCAAACACTCTCTTCTCTTGGCGATTTTGGAAGCTCCCAAACCCATTTTTCCTCTCCAAACCCTAACCCTCATAAATACGATTCTTTGGTGGTTGAACCTTCATTGCTAGCATTTATTGTCATCCAAGGAAAGTTTCTAGGGTTTCTTCAAGACAACTTCTCATCTTCAAGTTCATCCTCCAACATCTAGGGTTTTCATCTTTTCTAGGTTTTGGTCCAAAACCTAGATAGTGAGTTACTAAACCTTTGTTAAAACTAGATACACATCATAATCTTCTATTTGTTATTTTATCTCTATGTGTTCAAGTATTTGAGATTTCTTGATGAAAATAGTTGGAAATATAGATATTGGTGATATGCTATGTTTTATGTTATGGGTGCCATTATTTGGGGCTTTTCTCATGGATACACAATGTGAGTAACTTGATATAAAATGTACGCATGTATGGGTATTATGATGGTTCTAGTTGGAATACCACTTTGGTGACATATTTATATGCATGATGAATATAAGTGTCATTTGGGTCTTTTGTTGGACTTCATGATGGTAGGATGGAAGTATTGTACCCGTAGTTGGTATTGAATTATGTTGGGTTGAAATACACCTAAAGGACCTCCTATATGCGTTATGTGGATGAACCAAGTCAGTACACTAGGAGGATGTAGTATTGGGCACCACTGTGATGGTATGTGCCTAGACCTCCGCCATTCGGGGAATTTTCTTAGCGATAGTCTTCGGGTGTGTCGGGCCTTTCGGGTGTTCCTTGTTAAGGGCATCAAGGTATATCGACTCTTGGGTGGGACTTGATTGGTGCTTTGGGTCTCCCCTAATGACTCCACATATATTGAACACTGGTTAACTGCTGATAAGAATTGTAAATGTTCATGCATGCTTATTATTGTACAACTCACTAGGCTTTTTGGCCTAACACTTGTTTGGTGTCGATGTGTATCTCAGGTTCTAGCGGCGCCGGTCCTAAGCAGGCTTAGTTGCTTTGGGTGAGAGCTTGGGGATTTTTCACTTGAACGTATTATGCTTATGGAATGAACTGTTGGGCTTATAGATGACAACCCTTTTGTAATCTCTTTTCTAGTTGTAGAAATTAGATTAGTTGGTTGTTAATTTATTGTCCGTTTGAGTTACAGTTGTGATTAAACACGTTGGTTATTTATATTCCCCATTTTTGGGAGGCTCTTGCTATGGCAATTTTAGTATACCTTGGGTCCGTTTTTCGGATTTTTGTTATCCCTATTTTTAGGGTGTTACACATATATGCTTGTGTGAGATCTCACTAGGCTTCTAGCCTAACGCTTGTTGTTGTGTACCCTTTCTACAGATCCTACTAGTGGCGGGCCTAGTATATCTTGATGTGCCTTTCGTGCACGTAGGACTACTTAAAGAGTCGGGATTTTTGGAAAGGATTGCGAAGAGAGCGAAGTTTTGGGGATATAGCAACACTCAATTTAATCTAGTTACTCATTTCTAGATTAGGCCGGTTGTTGTAATTATGTCCCATTTTATAAAGGATGATTGTTGCCCAAACTCTTCCCTTTTGTGGGTCACATTCTTGGCATTTGGAAGTTTTTATTTTCACCAAATTTTCCGAAATTTTTCATAATATTGTTTTAAATTTTAGGGTGCTATACGCACTCTCTAAATCCCTTACTCAAACGAAATCAAAAGAAATCAAAAGGATTTCATTAACTTAGTTACGTTAATGGGTGTTTTTGTCTTTTTGGTCTTTTACCAAAGGGACTAAAAATGTAATTATTTCAAAAATATACTATATACTTTTTATTATTAATTATAATTATCATTGCCTTTGATGCCCAGAATTGCCTTTGATGCTCGATATAGATGGATGGCGATACAGTGAGAGCATGGGCAATATGGCTTGTCTTGAGGAAATCCACAATCTGGTGGAAACCAGCGGCCTGTTTGGGCTTTTGTAGCATCGCGATTTCATTGTGCTCGTCTATAAATGCCATTGATGCCATTGATCTTGAAGTTTCTTGCCTGAAAACTTTGAACTTGAGAGAGAAGGGTTAGAGCGCAAGTGAACAGTATGCAAAAAGTCGTTATGAACTTTTTAGGCGGGGAAAGGGTATTTATAGTATTCGGGACATAAGCAGTATTAACCTAGAGCAGTATTAACGGACAAGCAGTATTAACTGAGAGCAGTATTAACCACTACCAGTATTAACTAACTAGCAGTATTAACTGAGAGCAGTATTAACCACTAGCAGTATTAACTAACTAGCAGTATTAACTGAGAGCAGTATTAACTGAAAGCAGTATTAACTGAAAGCAGTATTAACTGAAAGCAGTATTAACTAACTAGCAGTATTAACCACTAGCAGTATTAACTAACTAGCAGTATTAACTACTTAGCAATATTAACTGTGCACTGGCAGTATTAACAATGCACTGGCAGTATTAACAATGCACTGGCAGTATTAACAATGCACTGGCAGTATTAACAATGCACTGGCAGTATTAAAAATGCACTGGCAGTATTAAAAATGCACTGGCAGTATTAACAATGCACTGGCAGTATTAACACTGCACTGGCAGTATTAACAATACTTACTCTTTTAAGCTTGTGATGAACTGAGTACTGGTATGTATTCCCTGAAAAGGAAGATTAGTAACACCAAGAATAAATAATATACAGGTATGTAACCACTTTTTGAGAAGGAGCTTATTCAGAGTTGATCATTCCCACACTTGTTACCAAGAAAGTGAATCTACCCACATCAAATGCTTTGGTGAATAGATCAGCAAACTGGTTAGCAGTATGAACTTTTACAACTTGAATAAGTTTCTTTTCATTGCAGTCTCTTATGAAGTGATACCTGATCTCAATGTGCTTTGTCTTTGAGTGCTTGACAGGATTATTCACAATGCTAATAGCACTGCTATTATCAATAAAAATTGGAGTGTGTAGAAAGGTTACCCCATAGTCCAGCATTTGATTCTGAATCCATAAGACTTGAGAACAGCAACTTGCAGCTGCTATGTACTCTGCCTCTGTTGTAGATGTGGACACTGTGGTTTGTTTCTTGCACTGCCATGAAACTAGTCTTGCACCCAAAAACTGACATCCTTCAGAAGTAGATTTTCTGTCCAAGTTTGCTCCACCTATCACTGTCTGAGTATGCAAGTAAGTCAAAAGATGAGTCATGAGGATACCAAAGCCCCAATCTGGGTTGCCCTTTGAGATATCTGAATATCCTCTTAACAGCTTGATAGTGAGATTGCTTTGGCCTAACTTGGAATCTTGCACATACACAGACTGAAAACATTATATCTGGCCTAGAGGCTGTAAGATACATGAGAGAGCCAATCATGGATCTATAATGATGAACATCCATATCCTCCCCCTCAAGATCTGTTGTTATTTGCTTGTGTGTCTCCATAGGTGTGCTGGCAGGTTTTGAATCTGAGAAACCAAACTTGGTTAGAATGTCCTGCACATACTTGGACTGACAGATAAATATTCCATCTGACTTCTGTTGAACTTGGAGGCCAAGGAAGAAAGTAAGTTCCCCCATGGAACTCATTTTGAACCTTTGATGCATTAGTTCCTCAAACTCCTTGCACATGTTGTCTCTTGTAGATCCAAAGATGATATCATCAACATAGATTTGGACCAGCAAGATATCCTTCTTCTTTCTCTTGATAAATAGAGTCTTATCAATGACTCCTCTTTCAAAGCCATTTTCCAAGAGATAGGATGACAGAGTGTCATACCATGCTCTTGGAGCTTGATGCAGTCCATAAAGTGCTTTCTTCAATTTGTATACCCTGTCTGGATAGCTTGGGTTTTCAAACCCTGGTGGTTGACAGACATATACCTCTTCTTCAATCGAGCCATAGAGAAATGCACTTTTTACATCCATTTGATATACTCTGAATTTCATATAAGAAGCATAAGCCAGGAATAATCTAATTGCTTCTATCCTGGCTACAGGTGCAAATACTTCTTCATAATCTATTCCCTCTTCTTGTGTATACCCTTGAGCCACCAACCTTGCTTTGTTTCTTATTACTATGCCTCTTTCATCTCTCTTATTCCTGAAGACCCATTTTGTTCCTATTGCTCTTTGGCCTCTAGGAAGGTCTACCAGATCCCAAACATCTTGCAGCTTGAATTGCAGTAGCTCTTCTTGCATTGCTTCTATCCAACTGGACTCTTTCATAGCATCATGTGCCTTCTTAGGCTCAAGCTGGGATAAAAAGCAAGAAAGCACTGTGTGCTGTTGGTCTTGCATTTCTTGCAGCCTGCTTTGATTTCTAGTCATCATAGGAGAGGATATGTCTCCTATTACCAGCTGTGGAGGTTGATTCTTTTGAATTCTGGTGTGATGATTAGGTTCTTCATTAAGTCTCACCTCTAGATTGGAGTCATTCAACTCAACTGAGGTGTTTTCAGCAGCTACTTCTGATTCTTTATTGTCTTGAGTCTCCTCATCTCTACTTTCTTCTTCACTCTGACTTGGTCCAGTAGATGGTTCCTTTTCACAGTCTTCAACAGGATCCACTGTGGGTATGGGAAAGATCACAGATTTAGATATACTGTCTTGGACTTGGGTAGTTCCTGATCCTCCACTCCCTGAACCTGCATAATCATCACTACTGAAACCAAAAGAGTTAGTTAGTGAATCAATGTCAAATAGCCACTGAGGACCAGACCCAATAGGATTTGGTGTGTTCTCATTGCATTTGACATTGTCACTTTCTTCAATTATTCTAGAAGAAGAGTTAAAAACTCTGTAAGCCTTACTCTGAGATGAGTAACCAACAAGAAATCCATCATCTGCTTTGCTATCAAACTTACCTAAGTGAGATTTAGTATTGAGAATTGTACAAGGACACCCAAAAGGTTTGAAAAATCCAATAAAGGGTTTTCTTTTATTTAAAAGCTCATATGGGGTCTTGTTCTTTGGCTTGACCACTAGAACTCTGTTTTGGACATAACAGGCAGTATTAACTGCTTCAGCCCAGAAGGTAATTGGCAGTTTTGAATCAGCCAACAGAGATCTAGCAGCCTCTATTAGTGTCCTATTTCTCCTTTCAGCAACTCCATTCTGTTGAGGAGTCCTAGGAGCACTATATTGTCTCTCAATTCCTTTTTCTTCACAAAAGGTGTTTAGATCAAGATTTTTAAATTCAGTCCCATTATCTGATCTAATGACTTTTACTTTTTGATTAGTTTGGTTTTCAATTCTTAGAATAAAGGATTTGATCAGTCCACTTGTCTCATCCTTAGTCCTTAGAAAATATACCCAGGTAAATCTAGAGTAATCATCAACAATAACTAAGCAGTAAGATTTCTTGCCTATACTCATGACATTTGTAGGACCAAACAGATCCATATGCAATAACTGAAGACAAGAAGAAATTGTATTTAACTCTTTGGTCTTATGAGAAGTTTTGTGCTGTTTGCCTTTAAGACAAGCAACACAATGATCATCACATGAAAAGACTTTTGATGGTAAACCTCTTACAAGGTTGTTTTTAACAAGTTTGTTCATAGTCTTGAAATTCATGTGACACATCCTTCTGTGCCATAGAGAGGATTCATCCACAGAAGCTTTTGAAACCAGACAGTTCAGGGATGAATCACTATCAACATTGTCCATATCTAGACAATAAACATTGTCCTTTCTTGGAGTTCTAAGTAGTATCATGCTTTCATCAACTACCTTGAACCCTGGAGCAAGGATCATACACTCTGTATTAGTAAATAATATGCTATGTTGTTTGTCACAAACCTGTGATACACTTAACAGGTTGTACTTCAATTGATCAACATAGTAGACATTCTCAAATGTCATCTTACCTTTTGTAACATTATCTTTTCCACTTATTTTACCTCCAGTAAGATTATCTCCAAATGCAACATGTCCTCCATTGATATGCTTGAAATCCTGAAGACATGACATATTGCCTGTCATGTGCCTAGAGCAACCACTATCATCATGCCATATGCTCCTTCCCTTGAGTTGTTGGTTACCCTGCACATAAGATAAATCAGTTAGTATGAATTAGGAACCCAAGCCAAAGTGGTCTTGGGTACCCCTTTCTCATCAAAATACTTGCATTCTTTCTTGACAAGATTTTTAAACTTTGACTCCTCATTTCTAGAGTACTTTGTCACAATGATAGGCTTGGAAACACTTTTGCTAGAAGCAGTACTGGTTTTAGAAGTACTAACTGCCTTAGCAGCACTTGCATGCTTAGCAGTACTAACCTTGTTAGAAGTAGTAACTGTGTTAGCAGCAGTAACTGTGTTGGCAGTATTAACCTTTGAAGAGGTACTAACAGTATTAGCAGCATTAATATTTTCAGCAGTACTAACACTGGTAGCAGCAGTAATGCTTCCAGCAGCACTATCCCTGTCAGTAGTACTAACAGTTTTAGTGCTTCTAGGCACCCACATTTTAATACTTTCTTTTAAAACCTTTTTCTTTATGGGGCCTTTAGTTTCAACAGATTTCTTCATCACATGTTTCTTTCCATCCTTCCTATAACCAACAGGTTTTTGCACAAATCTTTGAAAGTTCATCTGTTGGTTAATAGGGTTAAAGAAACAGTACTTAGCCAAATGGTTTAACTTTCCACATATGAAACAAGGCTTTGGTCTATTGATTTTACTCAGATCAATGCCTTGTTTTTGTGCCCATTGGTTATTCCAGTTTCTCTGATTTCCCCTTGGTTTATCATGTTTTTGGGGCTTAGATTTATTGCATGCACACTGCTTGCAAGGGATAGGATTCACAACAGTGGTCTGCTTATAGTGAACCTTCTTGTGCTTTCCCTCAGTCTTCTCTGTCTCATTGGACTTGATCCAATGCTTTCCACATCCCTCATTGGTGATTATGTGGTTTTCTATAAGAATCTCACCACTCACAGTGTTGTCCTTATCCTTGACAACTTCTTTCTCAGTTTTATCCTTAACAACTACTTCATCTAAGGGGTCTATCTCAATGGCTCCCTTAGGTAGGTCCTTCCTATCCTTTGTTTCTAACAAATCTGAACTAGGAGGGATGTAGTTGTTGTTATAGGGTGGTGGTGTGGTATTGTACCCTATTCCTCTTCTCAGTTTATCATGAATCTGAGTTTGTTGCAAAGAATCCATTGCTTTGGAAGCATTGGAAAACTTTTCTACATCTAGTTTGACTTTAGCTAGCTCTCCTCTTAGCTTTTCACTCTCTTCTTTGGATCTGGTCAGTTGAAGTTCTAAGTCATTCTTCTCCCACTTCCAGTAGTTTGTGTCATAAGAGTGTTGAAGCTCATTGGCTTGAAAACCCTTAATCTGCTCTTCAAATCTCTCAACTATCCTCACATAATCTTTTATGTCCTTTTCCAATCTCTTAAGGTCATCACTCATGTTCTGATTGTGATCCCTATACCTTTTAACAGTGTTAATGCAATTTTGAGAACATAGATTGGAAGTTACCTCTGTTGGGAGATCAGACACCTCTGCCATTAGAGCTTGGTTTTGAATTGCCTCTTCAGCTTGATCACTCCAATCAAACCCCATACCTTGTTGAGAGACAAGGGCTTGTGCAGAGTTTCTGTTATTATTGAAGCTTCCAGATTGTGTCTGCTGATGGTTGTTGTTGTGAGACACTCAAATTCTGCATTCCCTAGCAAAGTGTCCCTTTTGATGGCATTTATAGCATTCCACCTTAGACTTGTCAAAACCTGCTCCATCTTCTCTTCTTTGGGAGAAGTTGTTCCTCCCAGTTCTTTTGATGAACTTCTTAACTCTCATAGAGAGCATGGCCATCTGCCATTTAATGTCCATCTCTTCAAGATCATCTGGATGGAGTTGTTCCAAGTCATCATTAATAAGGGAAGAGTTTCCATGACTGGCCAGAAAGGCTTCAAATACAGTTTCAGTGCCTTTCTCTTGATTTGCTCCATTGGCAGCATTAACTGATTCAGGATTGGAAGTGGAATCAATTGATGCTGAAAGGAGTGCAGCATTGTGAACATACCCAGAAGGCCTCTTCTTAGCCTCTACCTCAGATTCAAAAACTCTTAGATCATTATATAGATCATCAAGTTCCTTTTCTTCCAGTTGATCATTCTGTCTTAAAGACACAGTATACATGGTCCATTCATCACTCAGGGACCTTAGGAATTTCCTGTTTAGATCATCTTGATCAATTTGTACTCCCACTGTAGCTAGTTCACCAAGAAGCTTGTTGAACCTGTCAAAAGTTTGAGTCATGGACTCATTCTTGGTTGACATAAAGTTCTCATATTGTTGCTTCAGAATGGCCTTCTGATTTCTCTTGGTACTTTTGGTACCTGAGAATCTCTTCTCTAGAGCATTCCAGAGCATCTTTGCATCAGTGCAGTTGCAAAACTGATGTTGATATTCATTGGGAATAGCCAAGAGCAAAGTGCTCAAGGCTTTCATCTCTGTCTGTCTAGTCTTTCTTTCAGCATCAGTTTTTGGTGGAGTTCTCTTTCCATCTGCACCAATCTTTCCTGCTTCAGAAGGGCCATTCTCAATGATGTCCCACATAGAATAGTCAGTGAGGAGTATGTACTGCTTGATTCTGATCTTCCACATATCGAATTCATTGGATCTGAGCATTGGAACCTTTGAGACCAGAGTACTGTTTGATTCTGCAAAGTTTTCCATGATGAATGAATAGATGTTTCTGAGAGAACTTGCTCTGATACCACTTGTCTGGATCGAATTCTTAACAAGAATAAAGTCTCAGAAACAATATCAAAGAAGTTGCGGAATAACACTTCGATTTTCAATATAACAGTAAACAAACAGTATATGATTAACAACTTGTAGACTTGTATTCAATGATCAAATCACAAGATTACACACTCAACCTCAATCTTGAAGAACAGACTCTTTCAAGACGAATTCTACTTCTCTAGAATTAGGATCTATACCTTGAGGTTGATTCTCTCTAGAACATAAACATATAATTAAATCTATATTAAAATTATTCTGTCAAAACTATATATATACTGAACAAAAAGATAATTACAATAAATAGAATATCTTCAGTATATCTTCCATGAATATCTTCAGAATATCCAGCTGTCATTCTTCTAATTCAAATCTTCATCTTATAAGCAGCACTAATCGGCTTGGCAGTATTAACTACTAAGCAGCACTAACCACTAGCAACACTAACTAGCTAAGCAGTACTAACTTTGTTCAAGCAGCATTAACTTTGACTAGCAGTATTAATTCTACTAGCAGTAGTAATACTCAGCAGTATTAACTATTGAAGTCCTCTGGCAGTAGTAATCTTGTACTGGCAGCATTAACCATAGTTGGTAAATTCTTCAGTTCCCAACAAATGCAAACCACAATACCCCATTCCCTCCCCTCCCAAACGCCATGGACATCCATCCCTAACATCGACCTCCCTCACCACTGGCGGCCCTCACGACTGCAACTTCTCTTTCTCCCTCCTTCATTTTCTCTATCTCTCTCTTACACACACACACACCCCACACATACATATACAATCACAAGGAATTATGTATGTATGTATTATAGATGATGAAATGTGTGCGTCGGTGATGGATGTGAGGTAGGGTTTCTTGTTGCTTATGTTGTGAGTTTGTTGAAGATAGAGGTCGATGAAAGGGAGAGGCTAGAAATGGTTTCACGACGGGGGTTCAAGGTGTTTCACAGTGGGGTGGAAAAGTGGTCGGATATTAGATTTGCAGTGTTTCAAGACGGGTTCCATTGTGTGTGATGTAAATAAACAAAAAAGGGGGGGAATAAGTAGTTGGGTGGTGAAGGTTTTTTCTTTGCTCGTCTTACGGACGATAATAGTGATGCTGAAAAGCAGTAATAAACAGTAATCTAGAAGATGAGGGAAAAATGAATAAACCTTTGACATGTACTGTGATGGATATGATGTGTGCTTTCGCTTCTTCAGTTCTTCTTAATCAAGTCTTTTCGATAGATCTACTTCGACGTATCTATTCAATCGACCAGAAAGAACAGGATAAGAAGAAATTCTGCCCACAAGGTAAATCTACATGTAAATGTTGGATTTGTAACGAAGTTGGTCATTTTGCTCGCGACTGCACAAAAAAGACTCAACAGAGTCTAAAAACATTAGAGTACATTTAAACAAATGAACTCGTACAATTTAACTCAGAAAATGAGTTAAGCTCAGATGAAGAGATAACTGTAGATTTACCTTGTGCAGTCGCGAGCAAAATGACCAACTTCGTTACAAATCCAACATTTACATGTAGATTTACCTTGTGGGCAGAATTTCTTCTTATCCTGTTCTTTCTGGTCGACTAAATAGATACGTCGAAGTAGATCTATCGAAAAGACTTGATTAAGAAGAACTGAAGAAGCGAAAGCACACATCATATCCATCACAGTACATGTCAAAGGTTTATTCATTTTTCCCTCATCTTCTAGATTACTGTTTATTACTGCTTTTCAGCACCACTATTATCATCCGCAAGACGAGCAAAGAAAAAATGCAGAATTTCTTCTTATCCTGTTCTTTCTGGTCATCATGAGACTGGCCTTCTTGTAATTCTCGGTTTTTGTAACCTCGTTTGAAGTACCTGTTTTTGTTATACTTCTTTTTATATTTCTTGAAATGTTTTTTGGAAGATTTCTTCCATTTGTACCTTTTTGATGGCTTTTTCTTCCATCCTTTGAAGTTGTCATAATCGTTGGACCTAAATGTTCTGAGCAGCATAGGTTTACCTTGCACATCTTCTTTTTGATGAGTCTTTCTCTGCAGAATGACTCCATTTCTTTTGTAACTAGATCTTTAGCATAGGCTAAACTTGATCTGGTTATTACTGTTTCGGCAAGAAAGATTGGGAGAATCTTAGTACCAATGAATGGGATTTTCCTTAGAAACATCTCATTGTAAAGTGGCCATTCTTCAATGGGTAATCGTATGAGGTTCTTCTCGTAGTCGCAGAAGAAGGGTTCTAATAGACAGAGATCACAAAGTGATAGACTGACTAATCGTTGTTGGCATTGATCGATTTCTTTTGCCTTTTGTATTTCTCCTTCTGTGAGATAGTTAATCCCTAAAAATATAGTGTAAATGGCGTTAGTGATATGACGTAAGAAATCTTCACCTGAGCCTCCTCTAAATCCTTGAGTATCGAGCTTTGTAAGGAATTCTTTGACATTTCCAGTTGTCTTGTTAAGGACAAGTGTGAAAATAAGGTCAAAATCGGAGTCGGGGGTGAATTTGGTGGTGGCGATAGGTTATGTGGAGGACGTAAGGGTTGGGGAGTGTTTGACAGAGACGATGACCATACAGTTGTGGTGGGTTTGATTGATTGAGATTGGTATTCTCCAATATCGAAGATAGAGGACTAAGACATTTTGGGGTGGGTAGTGATCACATAGATGAAGATGTAGTGCGTGTATGAGGGTTAACTGAAGAAGGAAGTCTGTTGGGGACATGGGGTAAAGGAGGTGTCGAGGGAAGGTGTAGTTCCTAATGGAAGTGAATGGGTTGGGGAAGAGGAAGAGGAAGAGGAAGAGGAAGAGGAAGAGGAAGAGGAAGAGGAAGAGGAAGATGGGGATGGAGATGGGTGGGGTAGGGTTCACAAAAGACAAAAGAAACAGACTTATATAACAAGAAGAATATACTAATAAAATAAAATAAATATTTTTTAACAAGAAAAGAACAAAAAAGAAGTTAAATGACTAAAATACCCCTAAGATAATTAGGTTAAATAGATATGTTAGACGAAGGGACATAGAGTGTGCAATACTGCATACCACATGTACCAAGAGTGTAATAAATACGTTAGAGGGACCGTAGTGATACACCCCAACATACCACAGAGGACCAGGAATGTAATTCACTCTATATTGTTTTATATTATATAAAAGATATATATCCCCTCCCCCCGCCACTCTTCCCTTGGAAACAAAACCAAAACACATCGGCCAAACCCCTTCTACGACCGCATCACACACATCAGAAACTTAAAAATCAAACTTTAGTCCAAATCTCAAAATCAAAAACTCAACACCAGGATCAAGAACTATCTTTCATTGTGACTCATATATGTATCTATTTTCCTATTTCACGGTATTAGGGGAAGGAAGATGGAGGTGGAGGACACGGTCAAAGGTGGTAGTGGGAGCAGGGGAGACACAGAGTCACTAGTGACTAGAGTTTGAACAGGAGGGGGTCATGGGGTCACTGAAGTATGTGAAGCGGGTTCAAGGGGGGAGTATCGTAGGCGTAAAGAAGAAAAATACGGGAAAGAAAGAGGGAGGTCGGAAAATGTAGCCACCAAAGGTAGAAGTCAAAGATAGAGGAGGAGGTAAGATTGAGACCGGAGATAGGGTGCAAGGCATTAGGTTTAGGAGGGGTATTCATTATGTGTGTGTGTATGTATAATGGAGTCAGGTTCATACGAGAACAATAACAAAATAAGAGAACAAGAAAACAGCAGAATCACATGTGATTTTACACTAAAATCGTGTGTAAAATCACATATGATTCACGTGACTTTGGTTGTGACCTGAGGTCGCGGACCACGTCGCTCACACACCCTTGCATTGACCTTCAGTGCAAAATCACGCGTCATTTTGTACTTGATTTGGCCGTTTTCTTATTCTTTTATTTTGTTACTGTTATCGTTTGAACCTCCCTCATATATAATGTAAAAATATAATATAATATATATTACTCCTTCCATCCCAAATTAAAAATGTTCATGTTACTATTTTAGTTTGTCCCAAAATAAGTTTTTACTTTCAAAATTAAGTGTGTACTTTCCTATTCTACCATTAATTATGTGATGGAGAAAATTCTCTCTCTCTCTCTCTCTCTCTCTCTCTAATTAACGGTAAAAATGTTATTTAGTTACTTAAAAAATGTAATAATTATACACTCGTAAAATTGTATGTTGTTTTCATTGTGAACATTTACTTTGGCACAAAAAGAGTATTTAATTAATAAATTATATTGTTTTTTTACTTTTTTTTTAAGAAATAAGAAAAAAAATTAAAAAAACCAAAAATTTGATCATTTATCATATGCTTGTTAACCACTGTCAATGACAAGGACTATGAAAATGCATATTATTAGTGTTTTTTCAGAATATAGGAACAATAATCAAGACAATTATAAAACATCAGGGACCAAATCCGTAATTTACTCAAGTAAAAAAAAGAGTGATCTTTAATTTGGTCCTTGAGGTTTAGTGTAAAGTCTGAAAGTGGAACCTGAATTTTGATGAGTCTATAAATCATCCTGTTGGTTCTCATTTTGCTTTGAAATGGTCTCTCGTTACTAAATCCTTTATTTTCTCTGTCAGAGGGAAAACCGTTTTTGTCTTTTCATTAAAATCCTTAATTTTCTTTTAACATATAACATTTTTTTTAAGACGACAATATTATAAGCGACAAGAAGGGAAGTGCATAAAAGGCCACAGCGAGGCGCATAAACCAAATGAAACACAAAACAAAACCAAAACTAACTAAAAGAAAACAAAATCAAGACCATGAAGGCGGACATGACACGACCCACAGGAAAGAAATCCAAGAAAGCTACAAAGGAGGAGAAATACGATGCAACACTGTGAGCCATTGCTCCCAATCCAAAGACTCCTTGTGTGATATTCTCGAAATACAATCGAACACTTGAACTCTTATTTATGCAAATAAGGGATCTGTTGAAAGCAACTTGCTTCGAAATACCACATTATTTTGATGACCCCAAAGAAGATAAAGAGTAGCCCAAACAGAAGCTTGCCATATCCTTTGAAGCAAAGGGGAAAAAATGAGAGCACCTAGGTGATTTACAATACCGCACACCGTTTTTCCCAAGTTGCTGTCAAGAGCCCACCAAGTTCAAAATAATTTCCACATTTCTGATGCAACCTTGCAACCCACGAGACAGTGATCCAATGTTTCCTCCTAATCACTACAAATTGGACATAAAACCGAGTGCAAATCAATCCCACGATCACTCAAGGTATTGCAAAAGAGGAAGTCGGTCGAGTAGAGCCCGTACAAACTACAAATAGTTTTATCGAATTTTTTTCATTATGAAACCTCCACCACCACTTGGCTAACAAAACAAAATTCATGGCTTTTAGGCTTCTTATACCCAACCCACCCAAATCAAAAGAGGAGAGTGTAACAATCCACTTAACCCAAGATAATTTATTCTCACCCGAACCCCCCCCCCCAAAAAAAAGAACTCTCTTCTCAGTATCTCAAGTGTATTAATCACACTCAACAACGCACGAAACAGAGAGAAAAGGGTACAAAGGGAGTACCAAGAACCAATTTAACAAGAGTCAATCGACCACCGAATGACATTGTTTTTGCTTTCCACCGGATAACATAAAATATATTGGATTTTATTATTATAATAATTTTATGAACACCAAATCTCCCATCCACCATCGACGTCCATTATCCCAACTAATACTTTCTCCGGTGAAACATGTAACACCCTCGAGTTTGGATAGAGCGACTAATTTAAAAAATTTAATAATACATGAAATAAAAGATAAATCCCTTTCTATAAATTGATGCTTGAAAATCTCAAATAGTGAAACTAAGTTTTGACATCCACAAATGGTAAACCAAACCTTACATAAAGTCTAAGTTAAGATCGAGTGTTACTAAAACCCAATAACAGTCGTTATCTCCAAGGTGCGGAAGACGTCACCCAATCACTACATCATTCTCATGCATCTAACTAGTATTCAATTCTTCACGGTGTCGCTAGTACCATTCCCCAACAAGGACCTGATGCACATGCTGACAAATAAAATGGTTAGGCTTAACGCCTATTGAGTTTAAGAGTTTACATCATTTATATAAAACGGTAAAGTGTTAAGACACAGTCTCATTGGATTCAAGATCATCCAAACTGAAGATCGCAATCTGAAGCTAAAGCCGGAACGTCGACTCTCGATATTAAAGTCTATGTCTATTTGTAATAAATATCAATGTAATTCAATATAATTGTTTGTTTATTATATTAGTTTAACTTAGTTAGTTTGTTAAAGTTAGTTTTTAGTTATATATTAACTTAGTTAGACATAATATCTATTTGTTAGATATTATGTAGTTATATTAGTATTATATGTTGCAAGTTGATTAGGAAGTGTGTTCAACACACTAGATTAGATATTATGTGATATCTCTAGTATCTCTTAATCTCTCTAACAAGATCAGACACACAAAACACACACTTAAGGGTATAATAGAGAGAAAACAGAGAACACACATCTATAGCTTGAATCAGATCAACCTTGTAACCATTTCTTATAATCAATACAGGTTGGTAATCATATTGTGTTGTTATTCTATAAAGAACTTGATATAAACATAGTATTGTTGTGGACCGACATAAAGTATAAAAATGCTATTTTAAATCATGAATTCTAAAGTGATATGTATAAAATATGAAAATAACATATTTCTCAAAACCCACCATTTTCATGATGACAAACACTAAATACAAAACATTCATTCAAATATGGCTTCGAAACCCAATACTCACTCAAAACACAAATAAGGATTAATATTCAAATACTGAAAACGTGGATAAAACTCTATTATCCAAAATATCCAAAACATGGATAATGTTTAATAATTAAAACCACAAATCATGGATAACAATCCATACTCAAAACGTCACCGAAAATATGGATAATAATACTCAATACCCAAAATAACACTTTTCGGTGAGGGGGGAGACCTGATTCCAACGAATGTGGCGGGAACAAAAAGTTAAGCCACTTACCAACGTTAACCGCATAACACTTCATGACTTAAAGTCCAAATGTCCCTACGAATCCTTAACAAGTTTCACCTCGAGAGTCGGTTGCCTTAGTGTCTATTCTTATGAATTCTACCTCAAGGTCCGACACACTTAAGGACTACCTCCAAGGCATTATCTCAAGCAGCGGGGATCCTAGTGCCTATTTGAAAAGTTTAAGGTCATGAAACATGGTTCTGGAGTCCGACCCCGCAATGCCCATTCGATCATCAATACAAGACTAACTCACATGCCTATGGATCCAATGCATTACGGTTTAAATTACATGACTCCAAAAGAATGTCCAACACCCTCAAAACATGTAACTTACAAATAAATATGTCTCAAATGCATATAACTCCAAAAGCCCAACATAGAGCAATTTAAATTGGACTAATGTCCCCAAAACTCTTTTAAGTCGAAACCGAGCCAAAAGTTCAACAAATCAATTTACTATTTGATAACAATCATAATATACTATAACAATAATTAACCCACGTTTATGCAGACACGTGCTCCAAAGACATGAATAACTCACAAACACAACTTTAGATTAGGACAAATTATTTTCTAAATGAAATCAAACCATTTATACTTTCAAAACTCCCTATAACATGAGAATATGCATTTCCCCAAACCACACACTAAAAATGATTTTTTACCAAATGTCCCCATGAATAAGATAAATCATTAAAATACATATACTTATGCGTTATTTATCAAAATACCCAAAAATCTCAAATATGAGTGTTTCACAAGATTTATAAAATCAGATACTCTAAATATGCAAAACTCGTCAAAGATTCCAACATTTGATAATTATTAAGTAAAATACATATATACTTCGAAATGAACATTTTTGGCATGTACAAAGTTTTCACAAAGCAACTTGAATTCACCTTGCTATGTTACGTTAAACCTAGGTTACAAACTCCATTTCTAGCTTTAGAAGATGAAGACTTTCGATCTCCATGAAACTTCTAGATCTATGGTGTAAACCTTCTCAAGAACATCTCATTTACTCCCAAAACATATACAAACAAACCCAAGAGAAGAAATGAGGGTAGAAGTGAAAAGAACCAATCCCCCGGTTAAGAAATGTTTGATTATAAGCTTACCTTTCGACTTCTAGGGACCATAAATCTTCAAATAACCTTCATCCCTCTTGTTCCTACCTTTAAAATATTCGAAATATGAATCCAAACCCTCTGAAATCGCTTCAACCGGGTTAGAAATGAGAAAGATATGACCAAATGAAAAAACATCCTGAAAATCATATTTTAAGCCTGGAACGAGTTGGCGACTTGCGCCAATGCCATTGTCGTCGGCCATTGTCGCCCAAGATGTAACGAGGTTGCTATAGTCCCCGCGACTTTGCCATGTGACTATGCCATTAGGCATTGTCATCGGGCATTGTAGCCCCAATCGTACCGAGAATTTTTCGACCGCTTTCCCGACCATTCCTCAACTGTTTTCCCGACCGTTCCTTGATTGTTTTCTCGATCTTTCCTCGACCGTTCTCAAGCCTTCCCGACCATTCACTGACCATTTTTCAGGCCGTTCCACGACCATTTGTAGAAAATCTAGGGTTGTTATAAAACACCGCAAACCACTCCCTCCCCTATTCTTCATCAAGACACCCATCTCAGTGGTTTGTGGATGCATGTGGTTTGTGGTTTGGAGATCCAACAACAGGGAAGACCCACCACCCATAACTTCACAAGTTGTATCTAGCACCACCACCCCTGACCCATCTTTGTTACATATATATTGTAACACCCCGAATTTCGTTTGGCCGTTTTGCGAGGATGTTTAGAGGAATGGAGGTTTCTGCGTCTGTCCCGTGCGCCCTCCTTCAGAGAAAACGCACGGGGCGTGTGTATGAAACAAGCGGCGAGGCAGTGGGCTTGCGCACGGCCCGTGCGCATTTCCTTCTTTGAGGTCGCACGAGATCTCTTTCTCTCTTTTCTCTTTCTTTCTTCTTCGATCTTCGAGTCTCGTTTGGTTACTAGTTTGCGGTGTTTCTAGCAAGGGGTCGGTGTTTTAAGCTTCACCTCTACGTCGTGATCGATATCTGGTTTTCCCGGTTTTATTCTAAAAACCTACTGGTGAGTTCCTACTACCATTTTACAAACTTTATACATGTCAAAACTCTTATTTGCGAAATCCGAAGTATTTCTACGGTATGATTTCATGTTCTCTACATTTTGACATAAATGAAGTTTTTGGTGATTTTCGGGGTTCCCGATCAGTTTTGACTAAAATGACTGTTTCCGCCTTATTGAAGTAAAATGATGTTTTACTTGCACATTATGTGGATATGTGAAAAGAATGTTTAAGAACTCATTTTTAATGATTTTCATTCTTACCAGAAGTTGAACTGGAAATGAAATTTTGTTTATAAAATGTGTTTATACCATATGTTTATTTATGGTTGGTCACATATGTTGTTGTGACGAGTCTGTACCATTACTAGCGGATCCCTAGGTTTTGAGTCGACTGTATTGTTGGGATGTCACATTCCCCATTTTGTAGCTATGGATGCATATGATCCTCGGGGGCAACTTGGTACGGTTATGTGAGGCCGGATACTAGCCATGGTTCATAGTGATTCTAGTGAAGGAGTATACATTGGTTTTGCTTGGGGATAGATCTCACGTTGTAGCACGGACTTATGTGTTCGTATTCTTGGATTCCAATTGTTTAAATCATAACTCGGATTTTGGCCTACTTTGTGTTACGCCACAATCCTTGGTAAAATGTTTTATCGTCGGTCATTTGATGACATGTTTATAATGAAAAAGCCCGGTTGTGGCAAAGGTTTCAATTGTAAGATTAAACCTCTTTGGAAATATTATCTTATGATACAAATGTTTATATTTTTTGAGCTTTATAAACTGTATGTTCTCACCAGGCTTTAAGTCTGACACTTTTTCTCAAATGATATGTATAACAGGTTTCCCTTAGCGGTGGGATGCACTGGGTTTTGAGAGACGAGTTGGGTCTCGGGGCATTTTGAGATGACTAATGTGTTGATAGTTGGGCATTGTTAAGTCCCATTCTTTTGATGAATTTTGGATTTTCAACTGATGTAATCTAGATAGTTATGTTTAGATTAGTCTGTTGATGAATTCTAAATCTGTACAGGTGTTTTTGTAAAGTCTTAAGGACTGATACACCTTTTGAGAAGTTTATAGCAATACATATTTCATATTGCCTTTTTTTTAAGTTTAAATTTACTCTGAATTTTAGGATGTTACAAGTTGGTATCAGAGCTCTAGTTTAAGTGGACTAGGCATGATCTGTGAGATCGGGTAGAGCTTCTAAGATGGGTTAGTCTTAGAGTCTACGGAAAGTGCATTTATCAGGCGTTGTGGCAATCGTGACGAGAACCTTTATGTGTTATATGTTCATAATCTCACTTAGCTAATGTTATTATGAGGATATCGTACGTAAGTGTGCTTGAATTTCTATTGCTATGACGATTAGTAATGTGGTAGTACGTTTCCTTTATGTTTATTCCAACTCTCTCTTATCTCTTTTCCTGTTCTGTGAAGCAGTTTGGCATGGTGAATACGCGTGGTAGACTGCGTACGCGTGTTGATGGTCTGGAAGCGACAGCCTCCACCGCTGGTCAGCCGGAGGGAGTTGAGGTTGTTGTGCGACCACCTGTTCAGCAAGGGCTAGGTGGGGGCCAGAGATCATTCCGCGAGTAGACCTGGCTTCGTCCCACCCAGTCATTAGGGATGCTAGTTACCCGTCTGAGTTGATGGCCAGCATGATGTTGGCAATGAGGGAAGAGATGGCAAAGCAACAAGAGTTTCCGCTGAAAGTGATTGAGGACCGCGATGTGAACAATCGGAGGAGTGAGACGGTTGTGGAAAACATTGTAGCGGGTCCTGGAGGCGCTGGTACAGGAGTCAGGGCTGAGGAGCACGGGATTGTTGGTGCTCCGGGAAATAGGAAAAGTTGTTCCTACAAGTTCTTTTTGGGTTGCGGACCACCAGAGTTCTCTGGTTCCGACGACCCAATCTTGTGTGTGAAGTGGATTCGAGCGGTCAAGCAAGCTTTTGGCTCTTCCGAATGCGGAGATGATCAGAGAGTGCGGTTCGGTACCCAACTGCTGAGGGATACTGCGCTCATTTGGTGGAATGTCATTTAATCCACCCTATCTCCTGCTGTGTTGGCTCAGTTGTCTTGGGCCGAGTTCAAGAAAAAGTTGTTAGAAGAGTTCTGCAATGAAAGAACAATGGACCGAATCAAGAAAGAATTTCGGTCTCTGGTAAAGGGAAGCCTGACGGTGAGGGAGTACACCCGTCAGTTCATGGAGAAGCTTGATCTAGTGGGGCACGCTGCCCCAACAGAGAAGGATAAGATGAAGGCCTATCTGAATGGTCTACCCGCGGACATGCAATCTATGGTCCACAATTCTAAAGCTTCTAACCTCCGCGAGATGGTTGAAGAAGCTCAATACATGGAAGAGATGTTCGCAAGGAACAAAGCAGAGAAAGTTGTGGTGGTGACTGATAAGAGAAAGTGGGAGAGCAATTCTGCTAATCCCAAGAGATCACGACCTTTTGGCAGAAACCGAAACTTCAGCAATCAGCAGGAAGCTAGGTGGTGCCACAAGTGTCGAACTAAACACCACGGTGACTGTAACACCACTTCTCATACTTGTTATAAGTGTGAGAAGCCTGATCACACTATCAGAGATTGCCCGGTCAGAGTACTTGTCTGTTATGAGTGCAAGGCACCGGGGCACGTGAAAAGAGATTGTCCGAAGCTTGTGTCGGGTAGCACACCAGCAAGGAAGGAGAACCCTCCTAGGGTTCCGGGACGAGCATTTCAGATGACGGCCGATGAGGCCAAGGCATCCGCTGATGTGGTATCGGGTACTTTTCTTATAAACTCTGTACCTGCTCGTATTTTATTCAATACAGGTGCCAGTTTCTCTTTCGTATCTGATTTGTTCTGTCAGAAGATTTCTATGCCCACTACTAGTCTTGAGGATGCATTAGTGGTAGAAATAGCCGATGGTAGTCAAGTTCTGATCCACGATGTTCTGAAGCAGTGTACTCTTAGTATCGAAGGGAGAGAATTCTCGATAGATCTACTGCCGATGTTAATCGGGGGTTTTGATGTTGTGGTCGGCATGGATTGGTTGTCAAACAATCACGCCGAGATCGTATGTTCCAAGAAGTTGATTCGACTTCCCAACCCCTCTGTCGAAGTCATTGTCATCTATGGTGAAAATAGAAAAGGTGAAGTGGCAATAATCACAATGTCAAAGGCACACAAGTGCTTAGTAAAAGGATGTTCGTCTTTCCTAGCTTATGTGATCGATGCCAAGTTAGAGAAATCAAAGCTGGAAGATGTGAAGATTGTGCGTGAGTTTCCAGATGTCTTTCCGGACGACTTGCCCGGGTTACCACCCGATCGTCAGTTAGAGTTTCGGATTGATCTTGTGCCTGGAGCAGCACCAATTGCTAAAGCTCCTTACCGATTAGCGCCGTCAGAGATGCAGGAGATGATGGCACAACTCCAAGAGCTTTTGGAGAAGGGTTTCATCAGACCGAGCTCGTCACCTTGGGGAGCTCCGGTCCTGTTCGTTAAGAAGAAAGATGGAACGATGAGAATGTGCATTGACTATCGTGAGTTGAACAAAGCTACAGTAAAGAACAGATATCCGCTTCCGAGAATAGACGACTTGTTCGATCAACTTCAAGGAGCGGGTTGTTTTTCCAAAATTGACTTACGTTCGGGTTATCACCAAGTGAAGGTGAGTGAAGAAGATGTTCCGAAGACAGCTTTCAGAACGCGTTAAGACCATTACGAGTTTCTTGTAATGCCTTTTGGTCTAACGAACGCACCGGCGATATTTATGGACTTGATGAACAGAGTGTGCCGACCATTCCTCGACCAGTCGGTCATTGTATTCATTGATGACATACTCGTGTACTCCAAGAGCGAGTCAGAACACGAACAACATCTGCGGGAAGTGCTTGAAGTATTGAGAAAGGAAAGATTGTACGTCAAGTTTTCCATGTGTGACTTTTGGCTTAAAGAGGTACAATTTCTGGGTCACGTTGTCACTCGAGACGGAGTAAAAGTGGATCCCTCCAAGATTGAAGCTATGATGAATTGGGAATCTCCCAAGAGTCCGTTAGAGATCCGAAGTTTTTTGGGTCTGGCGGGGTACTATCGGAGATTTATCCAAGACTTTTCGAAAATTGCTTCTTCATTGACAGTTTTGACTCGGAAGAATGTGAAGTTTGAATGGACCGAAACCCAAGAGAAGGCTTTCCGTATCCTTCAAAAGAAGTTATGGGAAACTCCGATCTTATCGTTACCTGAAGGGTCAGAAGACTTTGTGGTCTATAGCGACGCTTCGAAAAGGGGTTTAGGTTGTGTGTTGATGCAACGGGGCAAGGTAATCGCTTACACCTCGAGGTAGCTTAAAGTACACGAGGAGAACTATCCTACCCACGATTTGGAGTTAGCAGCGGTGGTGTTCGCCCTGAAGATTTGGCGACACTATCTCTATGGCACGAAGTGTACCCTCTTCACAGATCATAAAAGTCTGAAATATGTCTTTGATCAAAAGGAGTTGAATATGAGGCAACGGCGGTGGCTCGAGTTACTCAAGGATTACGATTGCGAGCTGCTTTACCATCCTGGTAAGGCAAACGTGGTAGCCGATGCGTTGAGTCGGAAGGACTATAGCGGTTGTATTCGGACTACCCATTCGAGAATCGAGTTGGTGTCTAGTCTTGTTGAAAATATCAAAGCATCGCAAGTTGAAGCATTGTTAGAAGAGAATCTCAAAGAAGAAGTCATGAAAAAGCAGCGTTTGCTCTTAACAGAAGATAGTTGTGGGGTAAAACTGTTCAACGGTCGCGTGTGGGTACCCAAGCTTGGGGGTAACCGTGATCTGTTGCTTGAAGATGCACACAAGTCCAAGTATTCCATTCATCCGGGGAGTACAAAGATGTACAGGTACTTGAAACTGCACTATTGGTGGCCGGTAATGAAACTTGACGTGGCGCGTTACGTTGAGCGTTGTGTGACGTGTTCGCAAGTTAAGGCCGAACATCAGCGACCGTATGGGAGTCTTCAGTCTCTAGAGATTCCCGAGTGGAAGTGGGAGCATATCACTATGGACTTCGTGACAAAGTTACCTAAAACACTTCGAGGTCACGATACCATTTGGGTGATAGTTGATAGATTGACAAAGAGCGCTCACTTCTTGGCTATGCGCGAGACACTACCGATGGATAAGCTAGCAAAACTGTACATCGATGAGGTGGTCTCGAGGCACGGCATACCATTGTCGATCGTGTCGGATCGCGACAGTCGGTTCACTTCGAACTTTTGGGATGGGTTTCAGAAAGAGTTTGGTACGCGAGTTAAGTTGAGTACGGTTTACCATCCACAGACCGACGGACAAAGCGAGAGAACGATCCAAACTTTAGAAGATATGCTGAGGTCTTGTGTCATTGATTTCGGGGGTGGTTGGGACTCTCACCTGCCTTTGGTGGAGTTTGCTTACAACAATAGTTACCACTCGAGTATTGGAATGGCACCTTTTGAGGCATTGTATGGGCGAAAGTGTCGGACTCCCGTGTGCTGGCTTGAAGCGGGGGAAAAGCAGTTCGCCGGACCTGAAATAGTGCAATAGACTTCCGATAATGTCAAATGCATTCGTGAAAGAATGAAAGCGGCTCAGGATCGGCAGAAGAGCTATGCCGATAAGAAGAGACGACCGATAATGTTCCAAGTGGGCGACCGTTTGATGCTTAAGGTGTCGCCATGGAAGGGTATTATCTGATTCGGAAAGCGTGGGAAGCTGAGTCCCCGTTTCCTCGGACCTTTCAAAGTGCTTAAACGGGTGGGTTTGCAAGCCTACCAGCTGGAACTGCCACCGGAGTTGAGCAGAATTCACAACACGTTTCATGTTTGTTACCTTCGAAAGTGTTTGGCTTTGTAAGACAACCTCATACCCCTCTCAGAGTTAAGAGTGGACGAAGGTAACCGTTGTGTGGAAGAACCCGACGCCATCTTGGAGAGAAAGTCTAAGAAGTTGCGTTACAAAGAGGTCACTTTGGTCAAGGTGCAGTGGAAGCATCACCGGGGAGCAAATGTGACGTGGGAAGCCGAGGAGGATATGAAGCGAAGATATCCTCACCTTTTTGAGTAGTTGGGATTTCGGGGACGAAATCATTCCCAAGTTGGGGAGGATTGTAACACCCCGAATTTCGTTTGGCCGTTTTGCGAGGATGTTTAGAGGAATGGAGGTTTCTGCTTCTGTCTACAGGGCGCACGACTCCTTCAGAGAAAACGCACGGGTCGTGCATATGAAACAAGCGGCGAGGCAGTGGGCTTGCGCACGGGCCGTGCGCATTTCCTTCTTTGAGGGCGCACGACCAGGTTGCTTTTTGGAGTTGCTTAAATATCTCAATTGTTGGATATTTTCATAAAATATCTCAAAATTTCAGATCTCTTTCTCTCTTTTCTCTTTCTTTCTTCTTCGATCTTCGAGTCTCGTTTGGTTACTAGTTTGCGGTGTTTCTAGCAAGGGGTCGGTGTTTTAAGCTTCACCTCTACGTCGTGATCGATATCTGGTTTTCCGGGTTTTATTCTAAAAACCTACTGGTGAGTTCCTACTACCATTTTACAAACTTTATACATGTCAAAACTCTTATTTGCGAAATCCGAAGTATTTCTACGGTATGATTTCATGTTCTCTACATTTTGACATAAATGAAGTTTTTGGTGATTTTCGGGGTTTCCGATCAGTTTTGACTAAAATGATTGTTTCCGTCTTATTGAAGTAAAATGATGTTTTACTTGCACATTATGTGGATATGTGAAAAGAATGTTTAAGAACTCATTTTTAATGATTTTCATTCTTACCAGAAGTTGAAGTGGAAATGAAATTTTGTTTATAAAATGTGTTTATACCATGTGTTTATTTATGGTTGGTCACATATGTTGTTGTGACGAGTCTGTACCATTACTAGCAGATCCCTAGGTTTTGAGTCGACTGTATTGTTGGGATGTCACATTCCCCATTTTGTAGCTATGGATGCATATGATCCTCGGGGGCAACTTGGTACGGTTATGTGAGGTCGGATACTAGCCATGGTTCATAGTGATCCTAGTGAAGGAGTATACATTGGTTTTGCTTGGGGCTAGATCTCACGTTGTAGCACGGACTTATGTGTTCGTATCCTTGGATTCCAATTGTTTAGCTCATAACTCGTATTTTGGCCTACTTTGTGTTACGCCACAATCCTTGGTAAAATGTTTTATCGTCGGTCATTTGATGACATGTTTATAACGAAAAAGCCCGGTTGTGGCAAAGGTTTCAATTGTAAGATTAAACCTCTTTGGAAATATTATCTTATGATACAAATGTTTATATCTTTTGAGCTTTATAAACTGTATGTTCTCACCAGGCTTTAAGTCTGACACTTTTTCTCAAATGATATGTATAACAGGTTTCCCTTAGCGGTGGGATGCACTGGGTTTTGAGAGACGAGTTGGGTCTCGGGGCATTTTGAGATGACTAATGTGTTGATAGTTGGGCATTGTTAAGTCCCATTCTTTTGATGAATTTTGGATTTTCAACTGATGTAATCTAGATAGTTATGTTTAGATTAGTCTGTTGATGAATTCTAAATCCGTACAGGTTTTTTTGTAAAGTCTTAAGGACTGATACACCTTTTGAGAAGTTTATAGCAATACATATGTCATATTGCCTTTTTTTTAAGTTTAAATTTACTCTGAATTTTAGGATGTTACATATATAGAAGCAGGAAAAGGTCATGCCTGAAACATATCTCCTTTTTGGTCCCTATCAGAAATTGTCCCTAGTTTGGTCCCTGCTAGAAATCGACCAATCATTCTATTACCGAAGTACTGTGTTTTGGTCCCTACCATAAATTTGAGTTTTTTGTTTTGATCAAAACTCCATAACATCACTGATGTTTCAAATAGTAGAGAAGAAGTACAAAAAGTTTGGGAGAGATGAGGTGTTGCAAAATCTTAGTTTGGTTTTGAAACCGTTTTCGTCCCCCTCACATACTCGACCTGCAACCCAAATCCCAACCTACCTCTCACCCAGTCGACTTGCAAGTCCCCATAATAGGGATAAATCGTCCCCATTGATGAACAAATTACTGGTATAAATCAAAATCACAATCACATACAAGGATTCGTACCTGACAATATGTGAATCTCCATGCCTTAGGAGTTATGCATTGCCTTCAATATATAGACCCAAAAGAGGGTAAATACAAATAATATTACAAAATATTCACAAAATATATTATCAATAATTCCCTATTCTATCACACCCCCGCAGTCGGAGCGGGAGGAGGACGAACGCTCAGACTGGACCGAAAGTCAAGAAAGAGCTGCCGAGGGAGTCCCTTAGTGAAAATATTTGCGTATTGGTAAGATGAAGGAACATGAAGAACTCGAACTTGACCTAGAGCAACTCGTTCCCGGACGAAATGAATATCCATCTCCACGTGCTTTGTTCGCTGATGTTGAACGGGGTTGCGAGACAAATAGATCGCACTTACATTGTCACAGTAAACTATCGTGGCACGACGAAGTGGACAATGAAGTTCGAGCAAGATATTGCAGAGCCAACAAGCTTCAGCGACAACGTTAGCCACCCCTCGATATTCCGCTTCGGCACTAGAGCGAGAGAGAGTGGGTTGTCGTTTCGAAGACCAAGAAACAACGTTGTCGCCCAAGAACATACAATAGCCTGAGGTTGAACGTCGTGTGTCAGGACACCCTCCCCAGTCAGCGTCCGTATAGGCAGTCAAACCAGTAATAGGAGTAGAATAAAGATGCACACCAAACTTCAAAGTTCCTTTGATGTATCTAATAATACGCTTCAATGCTTGGAAGTGAGGCTCACGAGGTGCATGCATAAAAAGGCACACCTGTTGCACCGCATAACTAATATCAGGTTGGGTGAAAGTAAGGTACTGGAGACCCCCGACAAGGCTACGGTATAGAGAAGTATTATTCATGAGCGGCCCTATAGTGCCACTAAGCTTAGATTTCACATCCACAGGTGTTGCAACAGGTTTACATGTGGTCATGCCAGCACGGTCGATGATATCCTCAACATACTTTCTTTGAGAGAGAAAAAGACCGTGGGGATGCCGTGAGACTGAAATGCCTAGAAAATAGCTCAGAGGAACCAAGTCGGTCATTGGAAATTCAGACTTTAGATGGGAGATGAGAGCAACTCGTAGAACATCAGAAGAGGTAGTAGGCACAATATCATCAACATAGAGGAGTAAATAAGCTAGATCTTTGCCCTTCCTATAAATGAACAAGGAGTTATCAGACTTACTATTAATGAATCCTAGCTTAAGAATGTAAGAAGCAAACCATTGATACCAAGCTCGTGGGGCCTGCTTAAGGCCATACAGGGATTTTCGAAGTAAGCAAACATGATGAGGAGCATTAGGGTCAACAAAGCCCGGTGGTTGATGCATATAAACAGTCTCCTGCAAATTGCCATGGAGAAAAGCATTTTTAACATCAAGTTGGTGGATGGGCCATGATTGTGCCATAGCCAAGCTTAACACAGTACGAATAGTTGCAGGCCTGATCACCGGACTGAAAGTCTCACCGCAGTCAATACCTACTCTCTGTGACTTGCCGTTTACTACCAGCCGAGCCTTATGTCGTTCAAGAGTACCATCTGACTGAAATTTATGTTTAAATAACCACATGCACTGTATCATATGAGCCCCGGGAGGGCGAGGTACCAACTCCCATGTATCATTTTAAATCAACGCACTATACTCATCATCCATTGCTGCATTCCAATTTGGGTCTTGTAAGGCTTGGATATGTGAACGAGGTAAAGAGGAAGTGGTGACACTAGTGTTGAGATTGAAGTGTTGTTTAGGCTTGTAAATGTCGTTTTGGCTCCTGGTCGTGATAGTTCGGGGAGGTGGTGTAGGGGTTTGCTGGTGGGTGGTGTCAAGGAGGGTTTGCTGAGTGGGTGTGGGGTCAGCTGGTGGTGGAGGAGGGGAAGAAGGAAGGTCGGTAGGGCGGTTTCGACGACTATAGACTTGGGTAAGGGGAGGTAAGGTGGAAGGAGTTTCAGCTTCTCTATTGGACTGGAGGGTTGTGAGTTGCTGCTGGTGGGTCGGAAAACCAACAATTTGCTGCTGGTGGACTGGGGAATGGGCTGTTGGAGGTTGGGTGGGCTGCTGGTCGGTTTTGGGCATGGATCGGGTGGGATTGGATGTGGCAAGGTGATGAGTAACCAAAGGGGAAATGCCACTATCATCGAGGAAGAGGTAAGAAGAGGACTGGAACTTGTGAACTTTAGAAAAAGGAAATTCAGACTCGACAAAGGTCACATGACGGGAGATAATGACCTTATTTGTAGATACGTCATAGCAAAGGTAGCCCCGATGATTGTTAGGGAAACCTAAGAAGACGCAAGGCATTGATCGAGGTTCCAATTTGTGTTTAGTGGTGGAAGAAATGTTGGGAAAACAAAGGCACCCAAAGATGCGAAGATGAGAGAAGGTGGGGTTCTTGCGATACAAAATATGAGTAGGAGAGCTATGTTTTAGCAACTTTGAGGGGAGAATGTTGTGAAGGTAGCAGACATATGAAGGGCATAGACCCAAAAGGTGGGAGGGAGAGACGCGTGAATGAGAAGAGTACGAATGTGGTTATTAATAATGCGAATCATTCTTTCTGCTTTCCCGTTTTGAGAAGAAGTGTTAGGACAAGAAAAGCGGAATACCATCCCATTTGTTGCACAAAAATTATGAAAGAGCGAGTTGTTGAATTCCCTACCATTATCACATTGGAAGGATTTAATGGGGCGTTCAAATTGAGTTCGAACAAAGTTAACAAAATTTAGAAACTTGTCATACACTTGTGATATATGTTTAAGCGGAAAACCCCAAAGGTAATTAGAGTAATCATCAAGAAGCAATAGATAATAGCGGTATCCCTCTTTAGTAGGAACCGGAGAGGTCCATAAATCACTATGTATTATTTCAAAAGGAGAATGGGTTACATTGGAAGAAAGAGAAAAGGGGAGTCTAACATGCTTTCCAACAGAACATGAATTGCAAAACTTGGAAAAAGACTCCTTATTACAATGTAAAAAATTTCTAGAGCAAAGATATTGAAGAACAGAGAAGTCGGGATGGCCAAGACGATCATGCCAGGTACTTGAAGAGATGGCGGCAAGAGAGATGTTGTTGATGCTAGGTTAGATGGTTGAAGAAGTGAGAGGGTATAAGTCTCCGGAACTATTGCATCTCATAAGTCTGATCCCCGTACGAAGGTCCTTCACAGAAAAACCACAAGGGTCAAACTCAATAGAAACACAGTTGTCTTTGGAAAATTGTCTAACAGAGATAAGGTTTTTAATTACTTGGGGAGCATAATGAATATGGTGTAGGGAAAGGGGCGGGTGAGGTTTAGGGAGTTGGGAGGAGCCAAGACCTTTAATCGGAATGCAATGACCATTTCCCACCAAGATGTTAGTATGAGTGCAAAAATTAAATTTTTGGGCAAGGTTACCTGCATTGTTGGTGAGATGAGAAGAACCTCCTGTATCCATATACCATGCATCATCAGGGGGAGTAAGGTTCATAGTATGGAACGCTTGAGCAAGATCCGTGGGTTGGTATGAAGTTGCATCACTCGGAGCCGATTGGGGGAACATTGCATTGGCTTGTTGTGTCGGACGAGGGGCTGCACCAAGTATTCCGGCGTAGGAATTACGTTGTTGCTGTTGGGGCAAAGGTGTTGATGGGTGTGGGCATGATGGTGTTGCCTAATTTCCCCATGGTGCCTGTTGTGCCCAATATTGGGGTTGATGCTGCCATGGATTTCCACGACCATAATCCTGTTGGTTGATGCTTTGGCGACCACCCCCACGGCTGATTCGTCCTTTCCTACCACCGTGCCAGTTACGGGATCTGCTTCCACGACCACGCCCATTACCACCACTGCGAGAAGGACCACTATGAGGCTGGTGTTGAGGCTGACTGGTATAGTGGTTCACAGTATGAGGGGAAGGGGTAACAAGAGCAGTAGCATCAGGTTGGGAGTTGGCTTGTTGTGCACGCCTGGTTTCTTCAAGTACCAACATAGAACGTGCTTTGTAAAAGGTCGGGAGAGGGTCACTTTGTTGGATCATTATTGCCAAAGTGTCATAATCTTGAGTCAAACCAGAAACAAGTTGGAGGACAAGTTTGCTGTCAGAGACAACACTTCCGACATTAGAAAGTTGATCAGATAGGTTTTTCAGTTGTTGGCAGTAGGCAGATGCATTTGGGAAATCACGGAGATGCGTGTGGCAAAGTTGATTTTCAAGGTACACAGAACGTGAGTTTTTATTATCTTGAAAAATGTCAGACAAACGTTGCCAAGTATCCATGGCGGTGGAGTCGGGTTTAAGAATCGTTTGAAGGAGATCGGTAGAGATAGTGCCATAGATCCAATGCTTAACAATGGCATCAAGTCTTTGCCAGAGAAGATCATCAATATCTGTGGGTTTCGGGATGGAGGCGTCAATGTGGTCAAGAACGTTGTACGCACAAGCCGCGCATTTGAACAATTCTGCCCAAGATGAGAATTGTACCTTTTCGAGGTCAAGGGTAAACGGTAGCAGGTTTCGGATGTTCGTGACAGCTAGGGCTGGATGAAAAGAGGAAGGGGAAGGAGGGGTGGGATCTTTACCTTCTGTCATGATGACTAGGGCTGATGGACAGAGAGATGGCAAGATTTAGAGAGAGCAGAGGAAGAAAAAAAAAACAAGCTCTGATACCATGACAATATGTGAATCTCCTTGCCTTAGGAGTTATGCATTGCCTTCAATATATAGACCCAAAAGAGGGTAAATACAGAAAATATTACAGAGAATATTACAAAATATTCACAAAATATATTATCAATAATTTCCTATTCTATCAGTACCAATTGATGGACAAATCACAAAGACAAAACTAAACCTAGTTTTTTTCAGCAGAGGAAGTGAAAGATAGGAGAAGAGGAAGACGATGGATGGTTTGTTGATGTCGACGATGAAGTTGACGCCTGTGACGGAACGACCTGGGGGAAAGAGTCACCGGTGTAGGGGTTTCAAAGGGGGGGGAACCAAAAGCACAATTCACTCCGATGTGTATATACATATACATGTGTATATGTATGTATGTATGTATGTATATATATATATATATATATATAACTAGTAAGGTGCCCACACGATGCCATGGTGTTATTTTATAATATTACTAAATATATAAATATTCAATAATGACTTATTTTAAAGATATTGACGAAAAAATTATAATGGTGTAATTTATAATAAAAATGAAACTTATTTTTAATATATTTTAGTTAATTTATGTTATGTATTTTTAATATGCTAAAGATGAAAAAATAAAGTGTAAGTATATAAAACAAATTAATTTGTAGATATTCATGATATTTGATAGTATGATTAAATCCAAAAATATTTAATATTGAACTAATCTTGAAGGTATTAACGAGACGATTATAATGGTATGATTTGTAAAAAAATAAACTTTTTTTAATGTATTTTTGTTCAAAGACGATTATTTATATCAATATGATAAGAGTTTAAATGAAAAATGAAAAGGTAAAAAATATAAATTAAATAACTTATTATAAGAGTACAAAGCGTGTGATTTAAAAATTAAAAATGATTTGTTTTTAATCCTGTGTAGGTGGGTGGAAGGTTGTGAAAAACATTCAAACTTGTATATAATGCTTATTGTTTTGTATCTCTTAAAATTCAACAAGTAATCATTCTACGTGCTTATATATAGTATTGATTATTAAGTTTTTAAAATAAAATTAAGAAAATGGATAGAAATACAAAAATTGTCCTTTCGGCTAACAGAGAAATAAATGGAATAATGACCAGGAACCACTTTCAAAGCAAAATGAGAACCACAAAAATACTTTCTAGACTTATCAAAGTTCAAGTCTCACTTAGACTTTTCGCTAAACCACAGGGGTTGTTTACCAAACGCTTACCCAGGTAAATGCTTACCAAGTTTACCAAGTTATATTATCTTAACCAATAATATGACAATGACCAATAATCTTACCCGGTAAGAGCGAAAACAATGGTCGAGAGTCTTACCCGGTAAGTGAAGGTAACGGCTCTTACCCGGTTAGTGCTTACCAGGTAAATTTTTTGCCTACAATATCGTTTTAATGGATTAAAATCTTACTCGATAAGGTAAAATATCATTGAATTTAACCGGTAAATGTTTACCGGATAAGTGTTTGTAAATGGCCTTTACCCGGTAAGTGAAAGCGATTGCTCTCTCTGACTTCCTTTACTATCCCTGTCTATCCAATAATGTTTTGACACATAATAATCTTTTTAAATTAAATAATTAATTGATTTTAGAGTAAATTACATATTTTGTCCTTGTGGTTATATAAAAATTTGGATTAGATCCCTCAAACGAAATAATTACATATATAATCACTATCGTTTCACTTTTGTTATGAATTAGGTCCTCCGAATTAACACCGTTTATACTTCCACCATTAACCTTCTCACATTGAGGGTTACTTTTGTCATTTTGTCTTTTTTTAGTTAGTTTTTTTAATTGTACAAGATTGGATTTTTTTTGTACAAGTATGTAAAGCAGAGAAATAATAAACGTCACCAAAATAAAAATAAAAAAACATAACTCATCTACTTACGCTTTGTCTCAATCCCAACATCCCATTTCTAGCAAATCACCATCTTTGACCACTCAACTGTGAACAGCACCACGAAGCATCGATTTTCTTCTTCCTTACGTCGCTGGTTCTCCTTCTGCCCCCACCTAGCAGCGCCCCATGTTGTAGTTATCCATCACTTGGTTCATATACACAAAACCACATAACAACACTAGATGTAGACCAAGAATTCATCAAGTTCTGTCGAGTTTGGAGTATTCTCAGGCTCTTGGGTCATTGTTTAGTTTTTTGAATATGTATTTTGTGTAGTGATTGAGATGACCAGCCCATCACTGCTTCTTTGATCTTTTGTTGAACACAAAACTGGTGTGTGTATCAACGATTGTAGAGTATCGGTGCTAGTCATTTGGATATGTGAGCAATGGTTAAGATTGTTACATTACAGGTGTAAGCCGTAAATGTTGGAAATTGAGTGTGAGGTTGGAATTTTTCCATCCCACATTGGTAGAGACACAAAAGAAATTATTGTTTATAAGCCTATTATCTCAAGTGGGTCTTGAGTAAAATGGTGGGGTTATGGTGGGGGTCTCAAAGAAGTGTACGCACGCGCGCGCGTGGTCGAGGTCGAGGGCACGGGCATGGTTCTCGCGAAGAGACGCGCACTTTGCACTTCGCATCGGAGCAGAGGAGCCTCGACCCGAGCTCCGAGTTTCTTTTTATATCTCAAGTCGTAGAACTAATTGATTAGTGCAATTGTGTTATTTAATTAATTAATTTTGAACAGATAAAGTTAATTAATTTCTAGCAGATAAAGTTAATTAGATTTGAGCAGATAAGATTAATTGATTTTTAGCAGATATGTTTAATTTTAATTAAATTTTAGCAAATAATTTTGGGTATTCAACATTTAAAACATGTGGTTTATCTCTAAATTAGTTGGAGACTTAGTCTCCAACTCTAACTACAATTTCGATTCTTGGGGGAGAAGGAAACGTGGGAGAGATCAGGTTGTTGATACCTAATCACTTCTACTATAAATTGAAGACTCTCCTCCTATTGAAAATACACTGAAAACAAATCTGTTTTTCTGCTCTCTCTCTCTCTCTCTCTCTCTCTCTCTCTCTCTCTCTCTCTCTCTCTCTCTCTCGATCTCGATCTCGATCTCTCTATTTTCTGCTCCCTCTCTCACGATCTCTACCATAATTTTGTCTCAACTTTGTGTTAAAATTAAACACTATCGTTGTTAGTGTTTAACAATTATGCATCAAATCCTGGGGTTAAGCGAGTGTTAGTCTCACAGCGTTCTAAGAGATTCACCAAAACCTTTAAGGACAGGTTTGGGAAACCGTGCAGTTCTGCTGGTTTTGTCTCGTTGGTGATCATTTAATCAGGTTAGCTTTAAATTTTCTGTAATGTTTTTCTTTTTCGTCCACTAGAGTGGACAGTCTGATTTCTACCCCTTCTTCTAATGAATCTATCGCGAAGGATATGCTCGTTATTAGGTTCACCTAATAATCAATCTAAAACAGGGTTTTTTTTTAATTATTAAACTTTATAAATAAAGTTTGAAACTTTATAAATAAAGTTGTCGTTTTATCTATAAATTTTGTTGCTTTCTTATAATTGAATTTTACTAATCTAAAATTCAACAATCTTAAAGGATTTGATATCGGAAAAATGGAATACGGCAACTTTCGACTGATGCAACAAGATCTAGTAAAGTTGGATAGCTTTGACGGGTCACACTACACCCGTGGGGCGGAAAAAGTCAAGTTCATGCTCATGGTCTTAAAATTGTTTTTTTGTCTTGGACCCTACTCTGTCGCCCATTCCCGATAACCCCATTCCCGAAGCCTATTAAAAAGAATCGGACGTTGCCAGAATAACTGATCTAGATAAGCAGCGGCTACTCCGTAAGGAGGCTGAAACACTGGCTTGTGGGTATATAAAAAGTGCCCTATCAGACCGGCTTTATGACCTTTATGCCCTGATAACTTGTCCTAGAGAACTTTGGACAACCTTAGAATTCAAGTACAAGGCACAAGAAGAAGGCACAAATAAATATCTTGTGTCTCGATACTTGAGGTTCCAAATGGTTGATGAAAAACCAATACTTGAACAAATTCATGAACTTCAAGTATTGGAAAACAAAATGAGAGTACTTAACATTCCTCTTCCTGAGATCTTCCTAGTGGGGGCTGTTGTTGACAAATTACCCCCATCATGGAAGGATTTTCAAAAACGTATGATGCACAAATCCGAAGATTACTCTTTGGATTATTTAATCAAACACATCAGGATTGAGGAAGAAGTACGAAATTGGGACAAAAAGGGCAAGACCATTTAAGTGCCAATAGCGTGTAGGCTGGTGGCAAAGGAAAGGGGAAGTCTTCTGGACCCGCCAAAAAGTGGAATATGGGTCCACAAAAGAAGAACTTCAAAAGGCCTGGTCAGTCATCATGTCAGGGACCAAAGAGAACGGGGAAGTGTCACGTATGCGGAGAGACGACACACTATGCGAGGGAATGTAGGCAGCGAAAGTCTGGCCCACTGGTTGTAGCTAATGCGGTCGTAGACTTAGAACATCTTGTGGCCAATTTGAGCATGGACGAGATTGACATGATTGTTGAAGCATCAACCCGGGTGATGGCAAGCAGAGGTGGTTGGTTTTTGGATTCTGGAGCCACGGTTCATGTGTGTGACTCCATATCCAAATTTTCTGAGTACAATCCGGTCAGAGACGGTAAGCATATTGTGACAGCAAACCGTGGTGTAGCTGAGATCGCGGGGATTGAAATTGTGCTTCTTAAGTTTTCTTCGGGGAAAACTTTGACTTTGAGAAATGTGTTGCACGTACCTACTATCTGCAAATGTCTTGTTTCCCTGAGTAAACTTGACGAAAGTGGAATTGGGATCACCATGGAAGTTGGGAAGATCGTGTTCCACAAGAGGCAACATTTCATTGGCAAGGCATATCGTCATCTGGGCATGTATCGCCTCAATTTGAATGAAAATGATGATGACAGTTCCGGTCTGAGTACAAGCGAGTCAGTTGCTAGTAATGTTTTAAGCTTGTCTGAGAAAAGTGATAGCTTTTCTGTCATCGATGTAATTCCCTTTTCAATCAATGAAGTTAATTTTGATTATCTTGCGTGCTCTATTTCTTTATGGCATAAACGTTTAGCACATACAAATGTAAAGAATATTGAAAAAATGAAAAATAAAGGATTGATTAAAATTGACAATAAAGATTTTGGAAAATGTGAAACTTGTGTAAAATCAAAATTTACAAAGAAACCTTTTCCAACTGTTAAAAGGGATACATCAATTTTAGAGTTGATTTGCTCTGACATCTGTGAATTAAATGGAATACTTACCCGTGGAGGTAAAAGATATTTCATTACCTTTTGTGATGACTTCAACCGGTTTTTACATGTTTATCTATTACATTCAAAAGATGAAGCTTTAAATTTTTATAAAGCTGAAGTATAGAATCAAATTGAAAAATGAATAAAAATACTACGCTCAAACAGAGGAGGTGAATACTTCAATAGAGAGTTTGATATATTTTGCGAAGAGAATGGCATCAAACATGAACGCACCTCACCTTTTATTCCCCAACAGAATGGTTTGGCGGAACGTAAGAACCGAACCCTTGTTGAGATGGTCAACTGTATGTTGAATCAATCGGGTCTACCAAACAATCTGTGGGGCGAAGCATTACTGACTGCTTGCCATATTCACAATTGAATCACTAGTCGTGTGATCCCTACCAGTCCATACGAGCTATGGAAAGGAAGGAAGCCTAACTTGTACTATTTTAGAGTTTGGGGTTGTATTGCTTACTATCGTACCCCAGATCCAAAAAGATCTAAATTAGGAGCTCGTGCTATTAAAAGCATATTTGTAGGATATGCTAGAAATAGCAAGGCTTATAGATTATTGGATAAAGAAACAGGAGTAATAGTGGAATCCAGAGATGTGGAATTTTTTGAAGACAAGTTTTCAGAAGATGTTGAAAACTCAGATAGAACATTGGCTCCAAATCCTCCTAGCACATCTCGTGATAGTTCGAAAACCTCAACCAAAGTTGACGAACCACGTAGAAGTACTTGAGTAAGAAAAGAGAACAGTCTAGGAGATGATTTCTTCTCCTACCTAGTAGAAGGAACACAAAAGAAAGTGACTAGAAAAGTCATTTTATCGATAAACATTGAAGATGATCCTAAGACTTTTAAAGAGGTCATGTCTTCAAGGGATGCTCCACTATGGAAAGAAGCAATAAATGATGAAATGGACTCTATTATGGGAAATGGAACTTGGGAATTAGCTTATTTGCCCAAGGGAGCAAAACTCATAGGTTACAAATGGGTATTCAAAAGAAAGTTGCACGCGGATGGTTCAATCTCAGCATTTAAAGTTAGATTGGTAGCTAAAGGATATAGACAGAAAGAGGGTGTCGATTATTTCGACACATAGGCTCCAGTTGCTAGAATTAGTTCAATTCGAACTCTTATAGCAATCTCAGCCACAAAAGGATTGTATATTCATCAAATGGATGTAAAAACAGCCTTTTTAAATGGTTACTTAAATGAGGAGGTTTATATGGAGCAACCCGAAGGGTTTGTGGTACCCGAACAAGAGAACAAAGTGTGTAGACTTATTAAGTCTCTATACAGTTCGAAACAAGCCCCAAAACAATGGCATGAAAGATTTGATACTACTATCACATATTTCGAGTTCCGACATAAGGGAGTTGATCGGTGCATTTACTCAAAATATACTAAAGAATCCACTGTAATTATCTATCTTTTCGTTGATCATCGGAACCAATCTAGAAGGTATCCGTGAGACGAAAAACTACTTATCCTCAAACTTTAAGATGAAAGATCTCGGAGAAGTAGAAACAATTCTTGGGATTAAAATCAAACGGTCAGGGTCTCAAATATCCCTTAGTCAATCCCACTATATAGAGAAGATACTGACTAAGTTTCAACATTTGAATATAAAGAAGTTCAATACTCCATTTGATTCAAGTGTGAAACTTGACGATAATTCTGGTAGAGCAGTGGCTCAACTAGAGTATGCTAGTGCAATAGGATGCATGATAAATGCAATGCATTGTACTAGATCGGATATTGCTTTTGTTGTGATCAGGTTAAGTCAATATACTAGCAATCCAGGCCCAGATCACTGGAAGGCAATAAGTAGAGTGTTGCGATACTTGAAAAGAACCAGTGATCTAGAGTTAACATACACGACGCATCCAGAAATCTTAGAAGGATATTCTGATGCTAGTTGGATAAATCATTCAAGTGATTCTAAATCCACAAGTGGGTAAATTTATACACTTGGTGGTGGAGCGATTTCTTGGGTGAGCAAGAAACAAACATGTATCGCTCATTCGACTATGGAAGACGAATTCATAGCCCTAGATATTGCGGGCAAAGAAGCCGAATGGATTAAAGATCTGTTGACAGGTATCCATTTATGGCCTCATCCAACTCCTTCGATTCCCATGTACTGTGACAGTGAGGCCACACTGTCAAAAGTATACAATGCAGTGTATAATGGGAAGTCGCGATACATAGGTCTCTGGCATAATTATGTGAGACAACTGATAGAAAATGGTACCATTAGTATTGTGTATGTCAAGTCGCGTGGAAACTTGGCAGATCTGTAACACTCTAAAAATTCAATGAATAAAATTTCATAAATTCAGCAATATGACGTCTGAAATTCAAAGATCCAAACATCCTGTAATTAATGTTCCAAAAGAATAACAACCCCATATTTTAACACAACTCAAAACCCTAAATATTCGGGTTAGTTTTCAATCACAAGGTTTGCAACAATTAACGGGACATCAATAATACAACGACCTACTTAATCTAAGATTAATTCCAATCTAAATTAAAATGGGTGTTGCAAGTCACTAAGAGCTCTCTTCACAAAATTCCCCCAAAAGATCGGCACTTCAAAATCCCCTACGTGCCCGGTAGACAAGCCGACATCCTAAATTCCTCCATGTGAGGAAACAACAACCACAACAAGTGTTAGGATGAAGCCTAGTGAGATCCCATAAGTATGCAAATAATAAAGATGATATTATAAAACAATAATCGTGTTACCGAACTCCTCTGCCTCACGCGGAACAATTCTCCGCCATCAGTTTCTTAAACCTGAATATAAACATACAGGAGATACCTTTTGATTTACGGGGGAGACTCGCTTCCATCGGGGCGATGTTTACTAGAAAGTGGGATCGCCCTCAAAGGTAATGGATTACACCTCATGCCCCGATCTTAGTTCCCATGCCACAACGACATCACAACCTCAGACCGTATTTACTTCCCTTATTGCCTACTCCGTCGAGTTACACCTCAAGGTCTTACGGACATTATTGCCTATCCATATCTAGACGAGTTACACCTCAAGGATACAAGATCCCTTATTGCCTACTCGCTAGTAACAAAACGCGATTAATGCAAAATTCATACATTAAACTACTACCTCCTCGTGCACAAGGAGTAGTAACCACATTCTTATCAGGTGATCAACATTTGTTAAATAATAATAACATTATATGCACCTCTATTCCACATATAAAACAAATACTTCCTTATTTCTCATAATATCACGTTCTTCATAATTTCATACATGTAAATACATCCACATATTATCCTTACAGCATTCCTTCATCAAGTTATCAGCAGTTGGACTTAATCATGACAATAGTAGTTTCCTCATGAGCTCCACATATAAGCATGAAATCTAGAACATATAATCCACATAATTACTACTAAAGAGGTTATTAAAGTCTACTAAACATACTCACCCCTATTGGGTTCATAAAGTTGAGAATCCTACAAGTTAGGTTATAAAGCTTCAACAAGTGACACATAGGAGTAATGTAGGATAAAACCATGAAAATAAGCGAATACTAGAGCATTTAAGAAAGGATAACTCACCAAGTGGGTTTTTGGAGAAAACCCAAACCCTAGGTTAGAACCTTGGAGAAGATGACAATGGAGGTGATGACTTCAAAGCCCAACTTGAATCCTTAAATGCTAATCCCAATCTCTAGCAATAAATGAGATGAATGGCGGTGGTTGAAACTCTACTTTCGGATAGGAAGAGTTATGAGGGTTGAGAGAGGAGAAAAAGGGGTAGATGAGAGGAGAAATGAGGTGAAATGGGGAGAAAGTCGCATAAAAGTGACCAGGGGACTCCCGCGGGTTATGCCGCGACCTCAAGTCGCGGCATAGGCCACCCGCTTACCTAAAACCGAAAACCCAACAGTGGGTTACGCGGGTTGTGTCGGGACTTGCAAGTCGCGGTGTAACTCGCGTAATCCCCTGTGATTTACCCAACACCACCAAAAATCCAAGTACTCAAACTAGATCAAAACACGATGCTAATCGACAAAAGTTAAATACGAGAATACAAGATTAAATGGTACACAAGGCTAGAAGTCTTAATACTAGAATTACATAGCAAAAATTCGGGGTGTTACAAGATCCATTGACTAAGCCTCTGACGAGAGACTCAGTAGGATCAACTACCAGAGACATGGGTCTGAAACCACTCAGAATCAGTTAGTTATGGGAACCCAACTTGAATTTAGTGTTCCTATCTCTTAAGTTTAATGGGTAATAACAAGTCACTCAACTGATAGAAGGTACTATCAAATGATAGACCCGTGTAAGGTATGAGATAGTACGTCGTTGCCGAGAACAAGGATGAGTTAGTTCTCTTAACAAAGTTTAGAGGCATCTTAGCAACGAATGTGTTATAGAACTTTGCCTATACGACTGAGAGGTGGTGTCGCCTCAAATGAAGAGTTGTGGTTTCTCTTCTAAAAGGTCATGAAGCAGGATTTTAGCACATGGCCATATTTGCGCTCAGCGAGAATGCAAAGACAAAAGATGATTTGTCTGAATTAGCCGAAGTGATCACAAAATTCAAAGTTTAAATCCTAAGGATACTTATGAATTGATTCCTTCTTGCATATTCACGTTAAACGGGATTTAATCTTAGTGACAACACTGTGACATCATTTTTTTTAATGAAAGTCAGAAAACTTTCCAACCTGTGAGGTTAGAATTTTTCCATCCCACATTGGTAGAGACACAAGAAATTATTGTTTATAAGCCTATCATATCAAGTGGGTCTTGAGTATAATGGTGGGCTTATGGTGGGGGTCTCGAAGAAGGACAATGCACGAGCCCCTGGTTTAATGGATCTAAGGTTAAGGCCCTGTTCGGTAGCAGCTTAATGGGCTGAATAAGGGATATGGCTGATTCGGTCAGCCATATTATTTGAGTGTTCGGTAGCAGCTTAATCGGTCAGTTGGTGGCTGACCGAATCAGCTACAAAAATAATGTCTTCCATGCTCAGCCATTAAATATACTTTACTTTCCTCATCTACCCTCCCAACTCCCAACTATTCCCCTTTATTAAAACCTAACGATCGAATACAGCCTACCTCCAAAAACCTCCATCGCCATTGAAGACACCGGAGTGTACAGGGAATTTTGGAATTATTGGACCCATTAAAACCTCCATCGCCATTAAACCTCCATCGCCATTTTAGTCCCATGTTTCCCCCAAAATGTAATTATTTGACCCATCCAAAACCTCCATCGCCATTAAAACCATCAATTTCCTCTCCATCTCCTTGGGAATTTTGGAATTATTGGAGATATACATGGGTGAAAACAGAGAGCGAAACAAGGTGGGTTTTTTGGCATTGGGTGAATGTGTTTCTGGAAATATGGTTGTGAGAGAGAAACAAGGTGGGTTTTTTGGCATTGGGTGGGTTTTTTTGGCATTGGGTGAATGTTTTTCTGCAGATCGATGTTGGGTTGGTTTTGGGTTTTAGGTTTTGCATGACGAGTTGAAACCATAGTGACTATACATACGTAGTTATTTTGTTTGAGGGACCTGATCCAAATTTTCATATAACCACAATGACTAAATCTGTAATTTAGGTGTCGTTTGTTTTTTAAGAGGTCTAAAGTCTGAAGTCTTATTTTAGTTATGATTAATAAGAGGTGGTGTGTAAAAAGGTCTGAATGGTTCAGATTTAAGAGCCATCTTAAGGGGTTGTTTGTTTTTTAAAAAAAAACTTAAGTCTGAATCATTCAGACATTTTTACACACCACCTCTTATTAATCATAACTAAAATAAGTCTTCACACTTTAGATCTCTTAAAAAACAAACGACACCTAAGTTTAAAAAAAAAAAAAAAAAAAACTCCTTACTCTTAATTTTAAAAGCATTTAACACCGTTAAAGCCCACTCTCCCAAAGCTTTAATTGGATTTTCTTCCCAATTGGATCAACCCACTTAGTTTAGTTTGGTTTAGGTAAAAACAGAAAAATGGAACCATCGTATATACAAACTCTTTGTACCTAAAAGTTGATATAATCAAGCTACAAATCAATGACTAATCTTTTAATCAACAAAAACCAACCTATTTCTACCGGAATTACCCGTCGAAATTACAATGTTCGATCTTCGGTATCTCCGAACCCGAATTCTAAAAACGGATCTCCGATTGCTAAAACATCAACGATCATACGATCATCGTCAACAGGCATTCGAATCCAGAAACCAAATGTTCCCCTAAAAATGCAATCGACACACAAGAGACCAACGTTTCTTTCCAAAAACCTTCACACGAAAATTGTGATCTTCGAAATACGCCTTCTTACGCTCCTTGCTAAGCTTTCCACCGTTCCGCGGCTTGCCCAATGGCTCAACGGGCCAAACTCGAGCCGAACCCATTAAACCCTCCAATCCAGCATCCAGATCGATAACGTGACCTAAACAATCACCGAACTCAAACCAATAGCGTTCTAACGAGTTCAAAGATGGTTCAACCACGGAGCTAGCCTCGTGTAACATCTTAGCCGAATAACATAACAAAAGAAACCGAGTTTGCCAATTTCGGTCATGTTTATAACTCGGGTGGTTCTGGTTCTCAACAAGCCACACCGGATTGGCTGTTTGTTGACCGGTGGCTCGGACATGAACGATCTGTTCTTGTATAAACCGACATCTTTGGAACACGAACCCGCCCGATTGCTCATTGGGAAGAGAACTGGAATTTGCTGCATGAGTAAGGACAACGATACAATTTTGCCAAACCAAAGAACCGAGGGAACTCGTGATCAACCGTAAAAGATGTGAATCGTGAAGGTCTCGGGAATGCGTGTCTAACCGATCGACATAAAGCACGATATCTGCAATACGCTTTCGCGTGAATCTTTTTACGGACGCAAGAATTTTCAGGTTATAAGATCGCTCGGAGGGTGAATCTCGGAGGCCAGGGGTGTCAAGGATTCTAACTCGAATTCCGTCTATTTTCCCGACGATTTCTTGCACGGTGGTCGTACCGGGACGGAATGCGTCCGTCGAGGCTTTGTTTTCGCAAAAGATGGAATTTGTCATCGCACTTTTACCCGTGCCCGTTTTTCCAATCACTAAAATGGTCAAAGATAAGTCAAACTCGTCGGAACTGTGTACACCCTCGGCTTCCACTACCGGCGGTTTTCCGAGGTTAAGCCTGTACAGCAACCGTGCGACGGTTGAATCTTTGTTCGATAAACCAAGAAGACGGACAAGTTTTATGAACTTCGCTCGAATCTGCTTCAGTTTCACCAGCTTTTCTTCTTCGTTTTGGCCTAGAGTTTTCCGGGATTCACTAAAACGATCAAATACACCTTCTTGACCAATCCCATTGATATTTTCGATTTCGATCTCGTTGTCGGAATCTGGGATAATTTGGGCATCAATTCTCTGTGAATCAAAGCTTATATCATCTTCATCCCTTTGTTCTTCTTCCTTTTCGTTGGTTTTCTCAAATTCGTTTCCGTAACGATCAAATACACCTTGTTCGATTTCATCGATTGTTTCTATTTCGATTTTAATCTCATTATCTGACTCTGCCACAATATGTGAATCACTTGTATCATCTTCATCTTCATCAACTTCCTTTTGTTCATAGTAACCAATTTCATCCATTTCTGAAATCTTCACAACCTCATTCAAACCCTCAATCTTACCTTCATCTTCATCAATAGTTTTGTCTCGAACATAACCCGTAATCGGTTCGTTCAATTCACGAATATCATCGCCCGAAAACACATCATCAAACTGCAACTCATCATCTACTTCATCATCCCCTTCATAACTACCACAAAAGACTCCAACTTTAGGGGCCATAGCAACCTTCTGCACAGTCCCATCAGCCGGAATCCCATCGGAACTTAAACTCCGGTGACTTTCAAGGGAATCATTGTCACTGTCACAATCGCTGGTCAAAGGAGCAATTGGTACACCCACTCTACTTTCTTGATGTGGGGTTTTCACAAAAGGCCTAAAAATGGCAGATTTATCAAAATGGCTACTACTTTTGACAAAATTTTGATCTGGGTATTTCACAAATGGGATGGTAAATGAATGTTGTTCAACACGACAGCTTTCTATCACCATTTTTTCATATGGGTGTGCTACGAAAATATCATTTTCTTCAAGAACAGTAACATGTTCATCATCGACATAGCTACTAACATCAATACTACTAGTGCTGTTAAAGCTGCTAGTTCTAGAGCATATTTGATCGTTAATGGATAAACAGAATTCAGAATCTGAATCAATTGTAAGAGGAGCTCTAATGGGTACAGAAGAACCTGTGGGAAGATGAATCTTGAGAGGTGGTGTTGAATCGGCGTCCATGGAGGTTGCTAGCAAAATGGAAAATGGAAATGCGAAATTGAAGAAGATAAATCTTGGAGAGTGGTGTTGGAAGACGATGATTTAGGGTTTTGTTTTTGGGAGGAGTTGGTGGTGTTTGCAAGGAGTTTAGTTTTGTCTTTTTTTTTCAGATAACGAGAAAGGGAGGTGGGTGGCTTTTGACTGAAAAGGTCTCCATTTTTTGTCCATATGAATATATGATGACAAAATCATACACTTGGTTGCAAGCTTGCACCTTGCACATAAATAAATAAGCCATGGTTTATTTATTTATTTATTTAAAAAGATAAGCCAGGGTTATATTTATCTTTTGAGTATATTACAAATTTGGTCCTTGTGTTTCACATTTTTTTATCTACTCTAATCCCAAAATGAAAATAAATACAAGAATGGGACTTATGGTTTGCATTTTTGCACTGTTTGAGTCCATGTCTTCAACATAATCAAAAAAACTTCGTTAACCCAGTTAAATCCAAGGGTAGTTTAGTTTTTTTCGCCTTTTTTTGTCTTTACCTTCCAGTAAACTAATAAAAGTCCAATATGAAAATACTCTAAAGTTGATTATTACAATTTCCATTCAAAATAACCAAGTTAGGTAAAATGCATTAAAACACAATGAAGTTTTTACTTATGGGTCTAAATATTTGCTTTGGTAAGCACTTATCGATTCAATTATCTTACCGGGTGAAACACGTAGGTCCGTCAGAGACCCCATCCCCCAACTCTTTCTCCGGTGATCCCCTCCCTGCATCCCTTCCCCTTCTTCATGCACCACCATGTCCATGGATTTGTAGCCAAACTCCCCCATCCCCCCCTTTTTTTACAGTAGTCACGCTCTTCCTCTATCCTCCCTTGAGAGCCACATCCCCATGTTTCTTTCAGTAATCTTAGTCACCAATCTTGGTGGTGGTGGTGGTGTGGGTTAACTTTTTAATCATGACACGTATGGTGTTGGATAGGGTGTTTGATGTTAAAACAACTTCATGAAATTATTTTACCAGAGAAGACGATTGATACCTTACCTATAATGGCTATTGGGGAAAAGATCGGTGAGAGAGAGGAAGGGAAAGGACGTGTGGATGATTATGAGTGGTAGTCTTAAAAATCACAAAAAAAAAAAAAAAAGAAGATAAAACTTTTAATATCAAAATAGAGAAAAATATAAAATGACATAAATACCAATAAGGTTATCAGAGAAAATAGATGGCCGTTAGGTAGCATTTGGAATACAAACCGGATGGGAAATGACTAAACAAGACAGGACTAATTGTCTATCATACTTTAGTACAATTAGAACATGACTGGACTAATTGTCTATCTTGCGTTTGGTAAGTTGGATCTAGACAGGACAAAACTGTTAAAATGACTAGATTGACCCAAAATGTTGTTTAATATTAGGGGTTGTTTGTTTACCTCTTAATAGTTTAATTAAAAGGCAACATCTGAATCGTTAAGAGATGAATCTTGTTTGACAAAAAAAAGATTTGTCTCTTAATGTTTCTAAAACCATCTGAATGATTTTGTATCATGAACCTCCTTAACCATTAAGTGCCCTAATTTCATTCTAAACAATTACAAAGCAACCATATTTCACTTTGAACTATATCATAAGTGCCTCTTAATTATTCTGATTACTTAATCATTCTGCATCAAACCATTCAACAACTGTCAAACAACCTTAGTTTATATCATATAATGATTGTAAATGACAAAACAACCAAAATATATTTAAATAATTTTATCTATAATATTTATACTATTTTTTTTAAATATGTGAAAATGATTTAAAAATATTCCAACACAACAATTGTAAATACATACATAACTTAAAAACTTTCCAACACAACAATTGTAAATACGTTCATAATTTAAAAACTTTCCAACACAACAATTCTAAATACATACATAATTTTAAAAAAATTCAAAACAATAAATTTTTGTCCCGTCTCTTCTTATTCAGTCTGTATGCCAAAAGTACACACACCATTAGAGTGAAGGACCAAATCCAAGAAAAAGTGCATACCACGAGGACCAAATCTGTAATTTACTCTAAGACCTAACTCCCAAGTTACTCACGGACAGATCCGATCGTGAGTACTGGTAACCCAATAACTCCGACCCGAATTTCCGGTATCTGTCAACCGTCAAAGAAAGGGTGCAGGCCACCACACCATATCTTATCCAACACCAACAAATGGGATCAACTGTTTGTATATCTCCGGCAGCCTTCACCGGACTTAAATTCTCTTTTCATAAATCCAACCCTTCAATTTCCTTCCTCTCCTTCTTTACAAACCCTAATCGCAACTTCATCACCAAGCACATCTCTTCTCTATCATCATCATCATCATCATCCATGGCTTCTTCCACTCTCCAAGTCCATGCTTCCTCCTCCACTGGTAGGTCTAATACTCTTTGTATCTTTTTTCCCGTTTTGTACCAAAAACTTTCTATCTTATTGTAGATTATTGGATTTATGAAATCGATTGAGAAATGGAATGTTACTTTGATTGAATTGCTGTCTGCACTTAATGTATTTCATCATCGCAAAATTGTTAGCTAATTTCTTTGCAATAGGATGATCGATTTTGTGAATGTGATTCCTGTGTTTATGAAGACTCTTCTAAGCGTATTTAGATTTCTCTTATGAAACATTTTGAGAAAATACAACACATTTGAGTTAAAATATTTAATGAAATTTTTTGAGAAAAAATGTTAAATTCTAGTTGATATCTTATAAATTTAAACAAAAAAATTCATCAAACATAATTTGGTGGCATTTGATCCCAAATTTACTTAGTGTAAATCTTTCCTTGCCAAAAAAATTAAACAACCAAATAGTATGGTAAATAGCGAATATAGTTTGAAAACTATTTTAATTTTTAGCTATATATTTTGAAAGGAGCTAAAATCTTAAGGTATTTTTTTATTTCATACTCAGTCTTCATAGGATATCGTCACTTGTCATGGACCCAAACCTGGGTGTTCAATATGTGAAGCTTGGGTGAAACTAAGGGATGGTCCCATTCGAGTAATGTTGAAAAATCAAGGGAAGAGTTGTGCTTATGGGTAAAGTGTGTTCATTTCTAAAAATATAGAAATTAAAGTGGTATTCACAATATATAAATAACAAATTTGAAAAGAAAGTAACGTTGTATATGTAAGAGGAAGGAAGAGGAATAGATGTATAAATACGAGAAAGAGAGAGGTATGTGGTCCAAAGTGTCATTGCAAGGTGTTAATTGGTGCATTTAACTCAAGCTTTTGATATTGCTATATGAATTTCTCATGATCTGACCCACTCTGATACCAGTGTTCTAGTTGAAAAACAGAAAGTCACATTCTTTTTCTCCCAATTGCTTCCTTTCAAGTATATGTTGCATATAATGTTTCACTGATACCCACTGTTGTGAAAACCTCAAAATGTATCAGGATGATAAATGCATGCTAGCTTAAATTTGATAACATATTGCTGAGCTTGCACTATGCTGTTCAACTGATGCTAAAGATGAAAATCCAAGAATACTAGCTCCTATAGTCTCACCTTTATTATATATGTGCACTCTGTTGTGTATGTAACTTATCGTTTATCATTGATTTTACTTTTCAATACCGACACTTTTGATACTCACCTTTTTAACTCCCTTCACAAACTTGATGATGCTGAAGGTGCTGCAAGTGAAGAACTGCACAGTTCATATGCTGCCACCGTTGGAGCAAGCGATTTGCTGATTGTTGGACCAGGTGTTCTTGGTCGCTTAGTCGCTGAAAAATGGCGGGAGGTGAGATCAACAATTGTTAATATTAACTGTACAATCTATTATAGCACACATTGTACTTGCTGCCTATTTGATTTACTCCTTGGTAGATTTTCTTGTTGAATTGTTTGAGGAACTCGGTTACTCGGAGTTCTTTTTCTTTGATTTTATGTGGATTTAGAATTTTAAAAACTAGCTCACATTACACTTGTCTCAAACTATTTACAATAGCTGTTGCTCATGGATGCTGCCATTCTGCTGGCAGGAACACCCAGGATGCCAAATTACTGGGGAGACAATCACTACTGACCACCACGAGGAGCTTATTAAAATGGGGATACATCCAACTTTGAAGGGAGTTAAAAGGGACCATAAGTTCCCTTACGTGATTTTCTGTGCCCCGCCTTCTCGAAGTTCAGACTACGCTAGCGATGTCGGGTAAGGCATGGGAACTTCCCCCTCTGAAAAGTTCTTGATATGTTTCCTCATAACCATTGCAAGATTAAACTGGATTTTTTTTCTCTTTTTCATTTCTGTAGCTTATTAAGAATTAAAACATCTCCAGTCAGTTTCTTATAGTAGATGCTCTTACCAAGAAGTTAACAACAGAATAGCTTGCTCAAGGCTATTTCATGTCTTAAACTTCAATATTCTTTGAAAAACCTTCTTGTAATAGTAGATTGATACATCAAAGCTTTTAGAAGATTTATAATTGATTTACCAGAGTATAGCATACCGCATGTCTATTTTTTCTCAATTTGATTATGCAGTCATTCTCTCTTGTTATTATGAACTCTGATTTAGTGGTGGTTGACATCAAAGAAGACAGACATATGATTTACAACTTTAACTTCAAAGTACATCCAACTTCTTATTCGGTGTCATGTTGTGTTGATCGAGTTCCAATAAATATACTCCACCATGGCACCATCCCTAAATTTTTTGCAACAGTTTCTATTGTGGGATGTATGTCTTATAATAATTGCAACATTTCCTTTTTGTGGAAAAAGTTCAACCCAATATTACTTATTCGCCTGTTGTTATCATTTCAAGTTATTGACAAATTTTACCAAGTCCAAAGGGTTCCCTTTATTTTCTCATATTGAAATGCAGTGTAGATGTTTGACAAGTATAGATGAGCACTTCCATACCATGCGCCTAGTTGAACAATGCAATTATTTTGGGACCAGTTACCAAGATTTAGAAGCATTATGGAACTCTATCTAGTTTCTTCATTTTATTCCTGACAAAGTATAAATATTAGATTGTGCTATGAGTTCGTCATATTGAGTTTAAGGCAAAGGATCGTGTGAGAAGTTGAGTTAATGGTGAGAAGCTTGAGAAGTGGATCTGAACCGTTGATCTCTTTTAATCTCAAGCCCTCGCATGAATTGCGGCTTAGAAGGAATTGATCTGGTGCATCTCGGTGCATCTCATCCTAATGTGCGTCCATTTCTCATCCAACGGTCGATAACCACTTCTCACGCTTCTCACCATTAACTCAACTTCTCACCGGAACCCAACCCTTGAGTTTAAACGCCAATTTTATTTATTCATCTTCACATTTTTTGTTTTCTTAATACTATGTCATGGTTGTTGCAACATCTTTTATGTGAACCTAGTTATGTTCCGGTACGATTGACATGATTTGTTTCATCCAAGTATTGACGATGACTCCTAAACTTGATTTCTAAATTCCATTAATTGTCTTTGATGTTAAACAAACAGGGAAGCTGCATCACTATGGAATGGTGAAGGTTCTTTCTTGTTTACTTCAAGCTCAGCACCATATGATCGCTATGACAATGGAGAATGCTATGAGGTGTTGGATCTAACAAAAATCATTCTGCTGCTGGCAGAACCTTTTAATTCTTTGTCATTTACCATGTCAAAGGGGGTTACTTCTTTTTATTTTACTTCTTTGAACTTACGTTTGGCTTCAAAACATGAATGGTGTTGTTCCATAAACTCTTATCTAAAGCGAACTCCTTTGCCATATCACATTCACTAAATCTTTTTTTACTACTTTACCCATGTCAATCATGGAACCTCAACCTCTCTTAACGACCTCCTCTGGGTACAAATATTTTCTTCCAATTAGTGCATCAAAAGGTCAATGTGTGAGATGATTGAACCATCTGAAGCATGCTGCCTCAGCTTCTTCTCAATAGTGCCATGCCAACCTTCCCCTGTATATCATCATTTCTAATCATATCCCTCAATCCCTCATTGTATGGCCACACAACCACCTGAACATTCATATTTTTGCTAGCATCTTGTGTACATGCGGCTTTTCAGACAACCCATTATTTTGCTACATTTGTTCTTATAGAATTTACCTATCACTTTCAACAGAACTTGCCGACTACATAAGACTGTTGAAGCCTGTTGCCGTTTTATCATCTGCTCTTTTTACATGATTAACCTTCTCATCTTTCTCTACGTCCTTCTGTAATATTGATCCCAAATAACAAAAGATATTATTATTTCTATTTCTTGCATGACCATAACTTATCACATATTACAACATAGCTAGTCACATTAAGCGTGTGATATATTACTGTGCACCAATCTAAACCCTTTAGATTAAGATGGTTTTTCTCTTCTTCCAATTTGTACGAACACCTTGCCTTGTCACATTAAGAAACATGGAATGACACTTGATCCCTTTCATTGTGAGGACAAATTTTACAAGTGTTCCGACCTCTACTAAAGGTTACTAGATGAAGTCACATGTACTTAAGGAAATGTTTACAATCTCCAAAGCGCAAGCTGCTGCAGGCCTAGAGACCTTTTATCCATGGTTCTTTTTACCATACTTGAAACCTCAATTCATTTCGTTTTCACTGCTATCTTGGTTTGGTTTATGAGGCTCTTATCTATAATAATACCTACCCCATTCCTAGAACAATCTTTTCGTTGCATGCTGCAAATAAAAACCCATGCTCTTGATTTGCTTAGATATTTTATCTACCAACTTAGTTTATTCAAAGCATGCATTTTTAGCCATGGGGTTGACTTGTTCCCTCAGCTTTTGGATTAGCTTCCCTGCATCATACAAACCATTAGAGTTCTAAGACCCTTGATTATTTCTCACCATACTAGGCATCAAGGTGGTGCATCACTAAGAGAAAAATGACCTAGACCTTCCTCACTTAACAAACACATCAATGTAGCAGTTACATGTTCACACATGGCATGTACAAATGCAATCTGTCACTGAGGAGGTTATGACCTGCCTTGCTACCTAGTTTAGATATTCGAATGCAGCTATTTAGGACTCGCTACACAAGGTTCCAATGCAGCATATCACTAAAAGGTTATACACCAACAAAATTTATTTTGTCGTGGGCATATACAATGTCGGCTCACAAGGCTTGTAGCTTGAGACAGGATAGCTAAGAATATATAGGTGGGGTTAGCTATATGCCAACTAGTGGAAGATGAATGTTTAAGTTTGTTTATTTACATGAATCCCATTCTGTGATCTAAAAGAATATTCATCAGCAGCTGCAGGTAGCCTGCCCTTAAGCACTACCATAAATAACATAACAAATGTTCATTTACCTTTCCACAATGGACTTGAACCTTGCAATATTCCTCTGTTTTGGCATTGGTAAGCATTCCTTTAGCTTGGAAGAAAGAAAATAAGCTGGTAAGTGACTCAAAAAAACACAAGCTTATAAACATCTGATATTCTTGTACTCTTGTACAACAAGCAATTGTCTTGCTAAGAAAATTCATGCTTACGCTGCCATTTACTGTAAAAAACTTTATGCTGATTTTCATTTCTTCTTATTGTTTGAGGAATCACAAAAAACAAATGACCATTTGATATGAGAAACTAGATGCTTAAAGCATGAATATTGATATTCCTAGTGTTTGATAACATTGGCCGCTATATGTTGCCTATACCTGATCTCATCTTGATCGGGCATACAGGACAGTCCAGTAGTACCAATTGGGAAGAGTCCCAGAACAGATGTCCTTCTAAAAGCAGAGAAGATAGTACTGGATGCTGGTGGCTGTGTGGTTAGGTTGGCAGGACTTTACATATCCTTTTGCAGCACTTGAACTTTGGTACATTCCTGTATGTCCAAAATGCATCTGTGAATCTCTATTACTCGATTCTTAACTCTTTTAGCACAAAGCAGATAGAGGAATGCACCTCTATTACTTAAAAGTCGGAACTATTGAAGCTAATCCTCATCATATCGTCAATCTCATCCATTATGAGGTGCTCTCATCTTTGTACATGAATTGATCCAAATTTCTGTGTGATCTCATTATATGTTCTCATTATTTGATATGTGGAGTTCTTTTGTGCATACATACAGGATGCTGCATCCCTCTCAGTTGAAATTCTAAAAAAGAAACTACGCAGTCGGCTATTTTTGGGATGTGACAACCATCCTGTATCCAGGTTTGTTCTAATCAAGTTGCCATTTTCATACATGGATTCCATCTTAGCCTAATATAACTTTTTATCTCAGACAAGAAGTGATGGACTTGGTTGCTAAGAGTGGGAAATTTGATCAGACGTTTGTGGGCTTTACAGGTACTTCAAAATAATGAGAATTATAGTTTTTGGCAAAAGACATAAACTGATCATAGATCTTTGATGGTTTTTCACTTGCATACAATTTATTATCAATCACATACCGAGGTTTTCATAACTACAATTATATCCTCTCCACCCAATTGAGGTGGGATCTCACAAGTGTATCATTTACGTCTTCTCCGTCCACTTGAGATGGGATCAAACAAATCCCCAATCATTGACTTCCAATTATTGAGGAATTAAATCCCTCAATCCGGACTCCAATTTGTTAATTTGGATGACAATAGAGCGAAATGATATAATTTATATGGTTATGAAGATGAGAATGTGATTGATAAATTGTTTCTTGTGGTATGGTAGGGAAAAAACCACAATATTTTTTGGGCACATGAAGTTTTAAAATTCTTGTAAACATGATGACTGTGCAGGCACGGATGGTCTTTTGGGTAAGAAATTGAACAACTCAAGGACACGTGAGGAGATAGGATGGGAGCCGAAATATACAAGCTTTGCTCATTTTCTTGGGGTAGCCGGTTAACATCTAGCTCTCTTGTTTTCTTTTCTGGGGATTCACTTGGATGGTCGAATCAACATGAAAAGGGGGAATCTTTTGAGGAAATTTTATTCTTCTAATGATTTTTTGCTTGGGGTGATGGTTGTACAGAAGAATGATTATGGTTACTTGTGTAACATAGGATGTATTCAACATTCTGTGCAACTACATTGTTTCCCTTGTTACAATCCTTCTACATTGAATTTATACAATCTTTGTTGACATTTGATTTGTGTAGTAATTTGAGCTTAAGTTAATAAAATTGTTTGGGTGTAGATTTAAGATGGGATGATAAATCCGAAAACCATCTGAGAGTGGGGAATATCTTAGGTCTCTGGATTATTTGTTTTTCTAAGATGATCTACAAACTAACTATTTTTGTTCAAAAACACCACTTCCAGCCAAAATCAACCTATCATGCCAAAAAGATGGACGAAATGACCAAATTGTCTCCCTACCTAGTATCAGAAATTTCATGTATCCGAACCTCCAACCATGAACCATCGTCACCGCTCCCCCAGTCCCCACTGCAACTCCTGCAGCCACCACCACGACCAGTTCCCCCTTTAACCTCCACTTTCAAAGCGAAACGGCTTTGTCTCGGTAAACCTTTAGATGTAGTGGTTTGTGGGCTGGGTTTGGTCTGCTAATATACAACTGAGTTTGTCAAGGCATACCAAGCTGAACTGGAATTTTCAGTAGTGAAACTGGAAAATGACAATGAAATGTTGAAAGAGAAGCCATGCTGTAAGATTCCTTTCTTAGGCTGCGAACTCGATGCCTTTTCTCCTCCAAGTATGGAAGGAATGCAACTACAAGAAATATGGCTTCTTTAGAAGAATAACATTTTGACATATTTTGAGGCACTCTTGTGTTAAGAGGAGACATTCTTCTGTTAGATTAGGCAGATGCATTCTTAAATCTGCTAGAAAATCAAGTAGTTAAAAGAATTTGTTAAGACACTTATCCTCATACATAAGCCAAAGAAATATGCACATTTGTGTCAAAGTTGAGTCTTGAATCCACAACTACATGAGTCAAAGACAACAACATCCACAGGTATCAAATAGGTCAAAAACACTAATTAACATCCACAGCCATTTTAGGACTTAAACCATTTGACCAATACTAATTAAAAGTTAGCAAGGATTGAAAATCCTTCTTACACTACTCACCTTGACTCCTCCTATTCACTTGAACCAAAAGCCATTATTCATTCATACTCCTTTAAAGCTTCTTGGAATTTTTTGAACTTTTCTCAATTTGATCCACAGTTTTTGTATGATAAGTAATAACCAAGTAAAAACAACCATTTTCTAACAAGCTTTCAGTTCTGCCATTGATTCGTTGTTCAAACCCAACTTTAAATACAAAACTTATAGCATGAAACTACCAAATCCCAACATCAAAACAATATATTTGCATAAAACACAAGAACCCTAAACCATCCTCCACAATGTTACCAGTCAATCAAGCCCTCTCCCCCCGAATCCTTCTCGCAAGTTGAATATCCTTCGGCATTATCGTCACTCTCTTAGCATGAATGGCACACAGATTCGTGTCCTCAAAAAGTCCGACCAAATACGCCTCCGCCGCTTCCTGGAGCGCAGCCACCGCGCTACTCTGGAACCTCAGATCGGTCTTGAAATCCTGTGCGATTTCTCTGACCAGCCTCTGAAACGGCAACTTCCTGATCAAAAGCTCGGTACTCTTCTGGTACTTTCTGATTTCACGGAGCGCCACCGTGCCTGGACGGAATCTGTGAGGCTTCTTCACTCCGCCGGTCGCAGGCGCCGATTTCCTAGCGGCCTTGGTGGCGAGTTGCTTCCTTGGAGCCTTTCCTCCGGTTGATTTACGTGCAGTTTGCTTGGTTCTCGCCATTGCTGATACGTTATGGAAGAAAGTAGGGCTTGTTTAGAGGAAGGTGAGATTGGTGAATGATTTGGTAGATGCGGGAGTATTTATTTGTGTGTACGCGCGCGAAGTTTTGAAACTGATTTTAGTCCGTTAATTTTCGTGATGGGAGTGGACGGTGGAGATGAGATGTTAAATGGAGGCGGATTGGAATCCGGGTTGTGGGATTATAGCGTATTGAAATCGAACACGTGTACATAACATCTTTGGGAGTCCTCACAAAAGGTCCCTGTGATATAATATTTACAAATTAAGCTTTTTAAAGTTTCAAAATGCCAAAACGGTTCTCGTACTTTTAATAACTTGTGCAAAATCGTACTTTTTTTCTTTTCTATTTCAACTAGTATTTCGTTTTTCATTATATGAAATTATGAACACATGTGGATGACAAACAACGTTGATGTCGAGGTCCGTCGAAGGTGATCTGAGTTGTTATGTAGGTAAAAATATGCGGAATGCTTTATATCACTCAGTGACTTTGTTATATTTTAATACATTTGATCATGTTTAGCAATCATAAGTTAGCATATTTTTTGAGCTTATTACAAATGTTGTTTGAATGAGCTTTTTACCACTTTCTTTCAATTATACCTCTAATCTATACTATATTATAAAGTATTTATAAAAAACTCGTAAAAACAATTGATAAAGTTTAATATACCGCTATTTAATGTTAATTATTTAAAATCACTTAAAAACAACCATTAAAGCTTTATGTACTACATTTAATGTTATTTATTAACTTTCAGTATTTATCTCTAACTACTTTAACTCCCCTAAAAGCACTCTCACTTCAACTCTTCTAAAATTACTCCCTACTAAATACATGATAAAAATCAAATTTTAGATATAAAAAATCTAAAATATAATTAAGAAAATCTAACATAATATTTAATGTTTATTTTACAAAAAAAAAACATATATCATTAAACCTAAAATAAAGTACATTATTATTAAACTATCGAAAAAACTCTTAAAAACAAGCTTTTATGCATTAACTACTGTTTATTGATAAAAATTACTTAAAATTCAATATTACAAGTCATGATCATGATGAATGAGTACAAATTTCTAAAACTATATGTTTGTATTCATAACTAACTGATAAACATAATCAAAACAGAATAAACATCTCAATTTAAATATAAAAAATTTAAAATATATAAGATAATCATTGAATTCTAACAAAATACTTATTTTTTTATATAAAAAACATTATTTAAACCTAAAACAAATTTATAAAATAATCATTATCACTTTCTCAAAACCATCCAAAATTGTACTGTAAATCGATAAAAAACAAAATTAAAAGAAAACATTAAAATCGTGATGTATCTCGTTGCATTGCGCGAGTATGTTTTTAGTTAATATTAATTGTTATTAGTTATAAAAGGAAATGTAATACCTTGGATATGTGCTCCCATATATAGGCTTAATGTTCTTGTTGATATGTCTAAGTGGTAGATTTATGACTTTAATTAATATGAGTGTAGTCTCGGGCTTGAGATTGTGCATCGCTCCTCTGCCAATTGAATGCATGCGTTGATTAACCCCGCTCGTGATAACCGTAGAAATGGTGCAGCGGGGGCACTTTTTGCTTATTTGTGTATAAGTTTAACATTGCGTTATGGCTTCTTCTATTGGTTGTGAGTAGGGGTGTTCACAGGTTTGGTTGATCGGATTGAAGGCATTTCAACAACCCAACCCAACGTTGGCGATTTGAAAATTTTTCAACCCAACCCAACACAAACAAAAGTGCAACCCAACCCGATCGGGTTTGTCGTGTTGTGTTTAAACAAAATAAAATCAATATTGAAAACATAAAAATAAGGAATTTTCCTTTGAAATATGATTCATCATTCAAAAGAATATACGAGTTCATCAAATATTTATATATTACATACAACTTTCCAATAATGTCCTCTTATGGGTTCCATTGCTCGTTATACCGAATTGTTTTTGGTAACTTATACATATTAAAGAGAAATACAAATAATTTTAGAGAAGTCGCTAAAATATTTATCGTGTTATCGGGTTAGTCGGGTTACTTTGAGCCTAATCCAATATCAACCCAATATATTCGGGTTGTCCTAATTTTGTGTTTATTACATGTCGGGTTACCTCGGGTTGATTTTTTTCTCGGGTTTTTCGGGTTGGGTTGGTCGAGTTGGTCGGTTTTTTGAGCACCCCTAGTTGTGAGAGAAGATTTTCCAGATCTTCGGGAAGGAGATCGGTTGGAGATTTCAGATCTTCTCCTGTCAGATTTAGAAGCAAATTGGGAAGAAGAGGATAAGTTTTTGGATCTTCCAAAACGTTTACTTCTACACTCATAAGCAAGATGGCCTTTCTTCCCACAGTTGTAGCATTCTTCAGTTGCTTTTTCAGAGGAAGAGAACTTTGAGATAGAAGAAGATTTTTTTTTACCAAACTTAGATTTGTCAGAAGAAAAATGAGGTTTTTTCTTGGAATAACCTGCTAGCATGGCAATTCCATCTGAAAGTTGGCCAATGGAAGATTCCTCACCTTCATCATCAGCATCACTTAGATATGCTTCTGTTTGGTGATTTGATTGCTCCAGACTTTAATGATGACAATCAGAGGGATAAGTTATTACAGGAATACACACAAATTTCTTGGAAGAATCACTGATAAAAGCCATAGAGGAGCTCTTTTATCTCTTTTATGACAGTCTTCTTGGATCTTAGTTTGTTCATAGTTAAAGGCATATCCATAAAGAACAGTAAGGTGGCGTTTGGTTCGCATAATGTTTTTGTATGGAATGGAATTTGTCAAAGAAATTTGACTTTGAAGGAATTGGAATGGAATGTTGTCAGAAATTTGACTTCGTCGGATCTACCATGTAACACCCAAAAAATGGGACAAGCAAAAATTTCCGGAAAAGGGAAATATGGGGATCAAATATATGCCAAAGCATGAGCTCGCTCAAAAGAACAATATAAGCCTATACAATTACATGTTTGTAATAATAAAGCAATGAGGATAACAACCTCTCAATCTAATTCCTAACTGAGAAATAAGATTACAATTGGTTGTCATCTACATCCAAAATAATTATCTTCTATAATGGCGTCCTAAAAATATCCCCAAGCTCGTATCTAAAGTCATCTAGACCTTCTTGGCGGTCGCGTCGCAAGAACCTGAGATACACATCAAACCAATCAAATTGGTTAGGCCAAACGAGCCTAGTGAGTTGAACAATATACATAGCATAAGCATTTAAATCATTTATAAACATAAGGACCATACAGGAAGCAATGGGGGAGACCCCATCACACTAATGAGTTCCACCTCAAGTCAATGCACCTTGTTGTTCACTCACTTGAGCAACATCCCGAAGGCCTGACACGTTTAAAAACTACCTCCCATACATTACTTCAAATGGCGGAGGTCTAGGTACATACCGTCATGGTGGAACCCTAGACTACATCCTCCTAGCGTTTACTCATAGTTCATCCGACATACTTGCAATTCCATCTTTAGACATAACCCATGGCAATAAAATGCATGTACAAGGCTTCACATAGCTCCAAGCATATTTTAGGTACAAAACTCTAAAATGTACAAGTTCAAGGATAATACCCATGGTTCACCAAAACAACCCATAGCCATAATTAAATAACATCAATAGCAACATCATCAAGGTCCATATGAAGAACCATGACTAAATTCCCGATAATCTCAAAAGTAGCAGTTAGGTCAAACTTATCAGGTGATCAGATTTTTACATGCATATGAAATATTTGACAAATAAACACACAAGATATGTATCTCATTTGAAAAGGATTAGGAGAAACTCACTAACTAAGGTTTTATAGGAAACCCTACAAAACTTGGATGAGTAAATGAGTAGGTGAAAGCTTGGCTTGAGTTCCTAAATACTCCTTTAAATGTTCCACCAACCTCTAATGATCAACAATAAATGTCACTTGCAAAACTAGGGTTTTGAGGAAGGTAGGAAGGGTTTTGAGATGGAAGAAATCACCCCAAGTTCTCTCCAAATCGGGTCCAAAATGGTGGTAGTGAGAAATGAAGTCAAAATAGTCAAAGTGGGATTTTTATACCCTCAGTACCCGTTGGCGACAGTGCCCAGAGACAATGCCACTGGCACTGTCGCAGGGGCATAGTCGCGCCCCTTCCCTTGCCTACGGTTCACACTGGGTGACAATGCCCTGCGACTTTGCCCAAGGGCATTGTCGCGGTGGCAAAGTCGCACCACTCCTCCCCCTTTCTGCTTGACCCACGCGATTGTGACTCACGATTGTGCCCACGGGCACTGTCGCTTGTCACTGTCGCACCAGATTCCCGAGGCCCAAGATTTCGATCTAACTCACCGCAAATTAAGATGATTAGGCTTGCAACCAAGTTTCTAATAAGGGAGAATAGTTCATGAAATAAATACAATGCAATAAAAATATATGAGCATATAATTTTATGTATAGGAATTAATTATGAATACCATTTACTTACTTAAATTCTCGGGTGTTACATACCCTCACTTCGTCCTTTGATACCACATGACCCAAGAATTGAACCTCTTGCAACCAAAATGCGCACTTTGAAAATTTTGCGAATAATTTATCTTTCCGAATAATCTCTAATACTTCCCTCAAGTGTTGACAATGTTCAGCCTCGTCCCGCGAGTAGATCAAGATGTCGTCAATGAAAATTATCACCGACTTGTCCAAGAAAGGTCGACACACTCCGTTCATCAAATCCATAAATACGACCGATGCGTTAGTTAATTCTAATGGCATAACTAGAAATTCATAATGGTCATACCTTGTCCGAAACGCCGTATTCAGAATATCGCTCTCCTTCACTCGCACTTGATGATAACTGGACCGCAACTCTATTTTAGAGAAACATCCCGCTCCTTGTAATTGATCAAAGAGGTCGTCGATCCGAGGAAGTGGACACTTATTCTTCACGGTAACCTTGTTTAGCTCTCGGTAATCAATACACATCCTCATTGATCTATCCTTCTTCTTTATGAACAGAACTGGAGCTCCCCAAGGTGATGAGCGCGGTCGTATGAATCCTTTCTCGAGAATCTCTTGTAGTTGGGTCATCATTTCTTGCATCTCCGTCGGGGCTAGGCGATATGGAGCACGGGCGATCGGAGCGGCCTCCGGAGTGAGGCCGATGTAGAACTCTACTTGGCGTTCAGGCGGTAATCTAGGTAGGTCTTCCGGAAAACATCCGGGTAGTCAGGTACCATATTCATATCTTCTAACTTCCTCTTTTCGGATTTTGCATCGATGACGTAATCCAAGTATGAAGGACGCCCCTTGGCTAGGATCCTGCACGCTTTGAGTGAGGAGATGATCGTGGTGGTCTTCCGATTCTTTTCCCCATAAATTATTACTTATCCTCCCATGGCTAAGGGTACTCTAACCAATTTCTTGGAACAAAAGATATTGGCGTCGTGATTAGCTAACCAATCCATCCCTATAATCACATCAAATCCCCCAATATTCGTCGGTAGTAAGTCCACAACAAAGGACTCCCCATCTAAATCTATGGTACACCCATCGAAACGTTCCCAGACTAACATGTGATCCCCATTGGCTACCTCTACTACTAGTGCATCGGGCAACAAGCTAATAGGAGTAGTGAAGTTCTTGCAAAAAGTGGTAGATACAAACGAACGGTTCGCACCAGAATCAAACAAAACACGGGCAGGTAGAGAGTTAACTAGGAACGTACCCGACACAACATCCATCATCACACTTGCTTCCTCCGTCGTCATTTGGAAGGCCCGACTTGGCGCCTTCAGTGGAATCTCCTTCTTCGGCACGACCCCACTCGTAACCCCCCGATGACCTCTCACTAGTTTGGGGCACTCCCTCTTTATGTGCTCCGGTTCTCGGCACTCAAAACAAACCGGTCCCCGGGAGGGGCAGTCTCGACTCACATGATCATTTATTCCGCACTTGAAGCATTCAGTAGTGTTGGAGAAAGGTCTCGGATTACAAGGCCCGAAATGCTTACTCCTACACTTGAGGCACCACCTAGCCTCACGTCGTGGTTCCATGTTCCTCCCCCCCGGTGAAGGGTTTGGAAGGTCGTGCGAGCTTGGTTGGCCCTTCCCATTTCCATTTCTCGCCTGCTTGACTTCTTTCTTCCTTACTTTGAATGAGGTCGTCCTCCACTAATTGGGACTCCTCAATGACCTCTTGTAACGTAGACACCCGGGCATTCCTCACACCTGTCTTCATGTCCGCAGGCAATCCCCTCAGATAAGCTTTTATATTCGACCTTTCATCAACAGCCAAATGCTCAACGACTGAGCTTCTCCACAAATTGCCTTGAGTACTCAACATTAGTAACATTTGTGAACTTTTCTTCGATCTTGTCAAGAGTTCTCTCATTGCAATATTTATCAATTACCTTTATTTTGAAGGTTGGCAAAGTGAGCTTGGCCAGAACCTCCGGTGTCAGAGTTGTTCGGGTGAGGTTTCACCAACTCAAGGTTTCCCCTTGGAACAATTGGGATGCAAATTTGACTCTTTGGGAGTCGTCACACTCACTTGATTCAAATGCCATCTCTACTTCCCTTATCTAGTTCATGCAGTCCACCGAATTTGTGGTTCCGAAAAATTCTGGGGGCTTGCTACACAGAAAGGTCTTGTAGGAGCAACTCCCTTCCTTCCTTCTCTCAGCCCTTATCACTTATTCCTCAGTCCCAACTGCATTACATGTACCACCCCACCCGATAATTGCGTTGTCCGCTACCATCTCATGTCTTTAGTTGCTTGTATCCCGGTCCTCTAGCAATTTCATAAACCTTTCGTTACGTTTGTCCATTACGGAGTTCATCATTTGCATGATGCTAGATATCATGACCGATTGAGGGTCCACTTCTTGAATCACTAGGTTTTCGGTCTCTAAGTTTACTTGGGGAACCACCTCACCCACTCCCCTCAACATTGTGGGGATAGGCGAAATGGTTTGGTTGTCCGGTAGAATAGCTCATCAGGAAGTTTCTAGAGCGGTTACACTCGCTTCGTTACCATCCTCAGGAGCCACAACCTGACTCCTTGTGTTAACCATTATGAACTGTCACACATGATAAAGATCATACCAGTTAATTCTTTAAAAGATTAGTGGTTCAACACGTACTACTGCAATGATCAATCATCATAATAACAATTTCAAGCACTCTCACGTATTTATAAATTCATAACAACACTGGCCAAGTGATATTGTAAACGTATATTACATATAAACTCTTGTCACCAACATCACAATTTCTCAATCAATGTATTTCCGTAGTCCTAATACTCTCCCCACCTGGGAATGTCCTACCTGGTGGACAGTGATACTATAGACATCTACAAATTAAGTCTAGGTATACTAAAGTCAAAACCTAGTTCACTTAAACTAAAGCTCTGATATCAACTTGTAACACCCCAAAAATTGGAACAACAAAAATTTCCAAAAAAATAAATAAATGGAAATGTGGTATATAAAAATGCCAAAGCATGAGCTTTCCCAAAAAGGGGAACAATGTACGTCTGTTATAATTACAAGTTTGTAATAATAATACAATGGGAGATAACAACCCTTTAATCTAATTCCTATCAAGAAAATATATTACGACAAGTTGTTATCTAAATGTTCAAAATAATCATCTTTTATGATCGCGTCCCAAAAAGCTCCCAGCTCACATCTAAAGGCCCGCTAAATCTTCTTGGCAGTCACGCCGCTAGAACATGAGATACACATCAACACCAACCAAGTGTTAGGCCAAAAGAGCCTAGTGAGTTTGAACAATAACATAACATAATCATTTTAAGGGGTAAATAATCATAAAGGTCCATAGAGGAATCAATGGGGGAGACCTAAAACACCAACGCGTTTCACCTCAAGATTCGATGTACCTTGATGTTCACTCTCATGAGCAACATCCCGAAGGCCCGACACATTTGAAGACTACCTCCAGGGCATTACTCCAAATGTCGGAGATCTAGGCACATACCAATATGGTGGAACCCAATACTACATCCTCCTAGTGCCTACTCGTGATTCATCCAATATTCAATCCCATATTATATCCGTTTTACTTCAAGCAAAATACATATAAAGGTTTCCATATAACTCCAAACCTCAATTTAGGCCAAAACCTTAAATCATGTAAATTCCACATATAGTATCATCAACCATGTATATCACATGAATGTATTCCAACATTTACCAACAAAATGACCCCATCAATATTCACATAAAAGATTAGAAATCAAGATCGCAACATTTCCAAATATGGCAAGTTCATGTCTATTTTGTCAAATGATTAGCATAATGAAAAGAGTCATGAAATGATAATGAAAAGCATATAAAAGACATATATCTCATTTGAAAATAGTTAGAAAACTCACTATCTAGGTTTTATAGAAAATCCTAGAAACTTAGAAAACCCTAGTTTGGATGGAAAGGAGTGAAAACTTGAGCCTTGGTGTAGAAAATCTTCAATAAATGATCCACAAGATGCAATAAACGTTCCCACCAAAACCCTAAGCAGAAATTAATTAGGAGAGGGGTTTGGAAGTGAGGAAATTGCACCTAGGTCTTCCTAAAATTTGATTGAGGAGAAATGTAACACCCGAAAATTTATAAGGTAAGTAATGGTTCCTTTATTTCATAAATTATGATTATTTGAGAATATGAGCCTTTTATATGCGCATGGTCATCATTATTATGTTGGAATGTTATATGAACTGTTGAATAATCTTAATTGCTTAAACCTCGCGTTCGTAATCGTTTTAGTTTGCATTTTTGGGCTGTGGGAAGAGTGGCGCGAGAGTGCCACGCTATAGTGACATTGTCACTATCGCCGATCACTCTCGCGGGAGATGTACCGAGAGTTTGAGGGCTGCCGCGATTGTGACCACACGATAGTGACATTGTCACTATCGCAGGTCACTCTCGCGGAGAGTGTACCGCGAGTCGGGGGGAGCCACGCGATAGTGCCATTGGCACTATCGCCGAGCACTATCGTCGTCGTGCTTTTTGACTTAAATGAAACCCTTGGCCGAATTAAACTCACTTTTCACACATCTCTCTTCTTAGTGGCGATTTTTGGAGATCTCAAATCAGTTTCCTTTCTCACCAAACCCTAGCCCTCATAAATTATACATCCATTGGTGGTTGGACCCTTGATTTCTTGCAATAACTCTCTTCAAGGAAGATTTTCTAGGGTTTATAAAGCCCAACTTCTCATCTCCAAGTCTCATCTCTTCAAGCTAGGGTTCCATATTTTCTAGGCTTTGGTTCAAAAACCTAGATTATGAGTTTACTAAACCTTTGTTAAAACTAGATACACATCATAATCTTTTACTTGTTATGTTTGTCTATTTACTCCAAACGTTCATCTTTAAATATTCAAGTATTGGGGGTTTTCTTGTAGATATATGTTATGTGTATCTTGCCATGATTAAATGCATGTATACTATGATATCATGATGATTTATATTCGTAATAATTGTTGGTGATTTTATATCTACATGATGAATATGATTATCATTTGGGTCTTATGTTGGACTTTACATGGCTTAGGAGCGTAATATTGTACCCATAGTTGGTATCGAAATATGTTTGGTTGAAATACACCTCAAGATCTCCTATATGCATTATGTTGGACGAACCAAGTCAGTAGATACTAGGAGGATGTAGTCTTGGGCGCCACCGTGATGGTATGTGCCTAGACCTCCGCCATTAGGGGAATTTCCTTAGTTGTAGTCCTTGGATGTGTCGGGCCTTTTGGGTGCCTTTTGTTAGTTGTCATCAAGGTATATCGACTCTTTGGGTGGAACTTGATTGGTGCTATGGGTCTCCCCTATTGACTCCACATTTGTTGAACTTTGGGTAACAGCTGATAAGAATTGTACTGATCATGCATTCTTTTTATTGTTCAACTCACTAGGCTTTTTGGCCTAACACTTGTTTGGTGTCGATGTGTATCTCAGGTTCAAGTGGCGTCAGTCCAAAGCTGGCATAGTTGCTTGGGTGAGAGTTTGGGGAAACTTTGCAATTGGACATACATTTTGTAGAAGAACTTTTGGGTATATAGATGACACCCCTTTTGTAATCTCTTTTCTAGTTATAGAAATTAGATTAGTTGGTTGTTATTTATTGTCCGTTAAATTACAAGCTGTAATTAAACAGGTTTGTATATTTCCCCATTTTTGGGAGGCTTTTGCTATGACAATTTATATATACCTCATGTCCGTTTTTCGGGTTTTTGTTATCCCTATTTTTAGGGTATTACAAGTTGGTATCAAAACTTTAGTTTAAGTGAACTAGATATTGTTTTAGCATATCTAGACTTAAGCTTTAGACTAAACTGCTTCACTGTCCACTTGGGGTAGAAATCCTAGGTGGGGAGAGCGTTAGGAATTACGGAATTACACTAATTGAGAGTTGTGATGATAGTGGCAAGAATCCTTGTGTATGATTTGTTCATAATTTCACTTAGCTACTGCTATTATGAATGTATTGTTACGTAAGTGTACTTGATTTGCTATTATTATGATGATTGATGAAGGTATTAGTACGTACAAAGAGTTCAACTCGCTTAGTCTTTTCTCAATCTCTTTTCTCGTACGTGTATGGCAGATATCAATGGTAAACACTCGGAGCAGGTTACCGGGTATGCCAGAGGGCCACGTGGAAGTGGAATCTACTGCATACCGACCTCCTTTGGTCGTAACTTCAGAGGGACCTCCCATACCCACTATCTTGGGAGAAGAACCCGAACAAATTCCGTGCATAAATATTGCGGCTAACAATGCCATTTTGGATGAGGTAACTATGGAGACCAGGATCAGAGACAGTATGATGTTGGCCATGAACTCGGCCATGGCCCAACAACAAGAGTTCTTCATGAAGCTTCTGGAAGATCGAGACGCCAATCACCGACAACCGGAGACGATGGCGGAAAACATCGTTATGGGGTCGGGTGGACCGGTTGTTGTGTCTGTTGAAGACCCGACGGATAACGGGAACAAAGTGAAGGCCAAGGGGTGCACCTACAAGGCGTTTCTGGGGTGCAACCCGAAAGAGTTTGCAGATTTCGACAACCCGGTTGTTTGCATGTATTGGCTCAAAGAGGTGGAGATGGCCTTCGAGTCCAGTGAATGTGACATTTCTCAACGGGTCAAGTTTGCTTCTCAACTACTTCGGGGAGAGGCTTTGATTTGGTGGAATCTCACTCGATCCTCTCTCACTCCCGAGGTTTTTGCCAAGTTAACTTGGTCGGTTTTCAAGGAAAATATTATGGATAAATACTGTAGTGAAAGGTCGTTGGACAAACTGGAACGAGAGTTCAAGGATCTGAGGAAGGGGACTCTGTCCATTGCCAGCTACTCCAAGCTCTTTCTGGAGAAGTTAAATTTGGTGGTACATCTGGTCCCCGATGAGAGGTCGAAGATTAAGGCTTATCAACAAGGTTTACCGGCCGAGATGAGAACGACGGTGAGAAATGCTAGAGGGTCGACATTGCAAGAAGTTATCGAAGAGTCCTTGCTCATAGAGGACGACATAAATGCGGAGAAGGAAGAGAGAAGACAGGTTGGTGAGAAACGAAAGTGGGAAGGGCCATCTGGGCCAGTTCGTCAATCAAGGCCGTTTGTAAGCGGGAGAGCTGGTGAAAATCGTCCGGATGATCGGTGGTGCTACAAGTGCAAGACCAAGCACTCAGGCCCATGTGTTACAAGAAACTACTCGGGTCCGGTAGGATGTGCCAAGTGTGGCAAGAAGGGTCACACAACTCGAGAGTGTCCAATCCGGGGGCCTGTGTTCTTTGAGTGTTGAGATCCGGGGCACATGAGAAAGGATTGCCCAAAGCTAGTAAGAGGCAATAATGGAAATTCCGTGGGTTCGACGGCTAGAGTCAAGCAACCGCCGAGGGCCCCAAGCCGAGATTTCCGGATGACTATCGAGGAGGCAAAGGAGACCGCCGATGTTGTTTCGGGTACGTTCTTAGTAAACTCCTTGCCCGCTCGTGTTTTGTTTGATTTGGGTGCTACGTGTTCCTTTGTGTCAGACGTTCTGTAAACAATTTGTTACACCTATTAGTGTCCTTCTCGATGCGCTAGTAGTAGAAATAGCTAATGGAGATCAAGTGATCATTCGAGACCGATTTTGTGATTACACTTTAGAGATTGATGGGAATCCTTTTGGGGTAGACTTGTTACCTATGGCTATAGGGGGTTCGACGTGGTCATAGGCACAGATTGGTTGGTGAAGCATAAGGCTGATATCTTTTGCTCCAAAAAGATGATCCAAGTGCCTTTGCCGGAAAATGGTGTGGTCACCATCTACGGGGAGAAAGGGAAGAGGATTAATCCTATCATCTCCTCTCTTAAAGCTCGCAAGTTTCTAGCGAAGGGTTACCCTTCGTATCTGGCTTATGTAGTGGACGCGAAGAAATAGAAGAAGTTGGTGTGAGATGTGAAGGTCGTGCAAGATTATCCGGACGTATTTCCGGAAGACTTACCCGGGTTACCGTCGGAACGACAAGTGGAGTTTCAAATCGACCTCACTCCGGGAGCGGCTCTGATAACTCGCGCTCCCTATCGATTGGCCCCGACAGAGATGAAAGAGATGATGACGCAACTTCAAGAGTTGTTGGAGAAGTGCTTCATCCGACCGAGTTCGTCCCCTTGGGAGCCCCGGTATTGTTCGTGAAGAAGAAGGATGGATCCATGCGAATGTGTATCGACTACTGAGAGTTAAACAAAGTCACGGTGAAGAACAAGTATCCTCTACCTCGCATTAACGATCATTTTGATCAACTCCAAGGCGCGGGATGCTTCTCAAAGATTGATCTTCGGTCCGGATACCATCAAGTGAGAGTGAAGAAGGAAGATATCCCGAAGACGGCTTTCCGAACGCTATACAGCAACTATGAGTTCTTGGTGATGCCTTTTGGCTTAACCAACGCTCCGGCCGTATTCATGGACTTGATGAACCGTGTGTGTCGCCCATTCTTGGATAAATCTGTGATTGTATTCATCGACGATATATTAATTTACTCAAAGGACGAGTCCGAGCATGGGAAACATTTGCGGGAAGTGTTAGAAGTCCTAAGAAGGGAGAAGTTGTTTGCGAAGTTCTCGAAGTGCGAATTCTGGCTCCAAGAGGTGCAATTCTTGGGGCATGTGGTGTCTAAAGACGGAGTAAAAGTGGACTCAGCAAAGATCGAGGCGATGATGAGTTGGGAGCCTCCAACGAGTCCGACGGAGATTCGAAGTTTCTTGGCTTTGGCGGGTTATTATAGACGTTTCATTCAAGATTTCTCTAAGATAGCTACGCCACTCACCTCGCTCACAAGAAAGAACGTCAAGTTTCTTTGGACCGATGTTCAAGATCGATCTTTCCAAACGCTCGAGAAAAGATTGTGCGAAGCTCCAATCTTATCCTTACCCGAGGGATCGTAAGACTTCGTAGTGTACAGTGACGCTTCTAAGATGGGGCTTAGATGCGTACTTATGCAACGGGGAAGGTAATAGCCTATGCATCGCGACAACTAAAGGAGCATGAGAAGAATTATCCGACTCATGACTTGGAATTGGCGGCGGTAGATTTTGCATTGAAGTTGTGGCAACACTACTTGTATGGGACAAAGTGTACCCTTTTTCACGGATCACAAGAGTCTTAAGTACATCTTCGATCAAAAGGATTACGATTGTGACCTACTCTATCATCCCGGTAAGGCCAATGTGGTGGCGGATGCATTGAGTCGAAGGAGCCATGATGGTGGTGTCAAAATGTCCCTTACAAGAATCGACGTGGTATCGAGTTTGTTGGAAAACATAAAGGCAAGTCAAGTGGAAACACTTAAAGAGGAGAACCTCAAATCCGAAGTCATGATGAAGCAAAGAGAACTCTTAACGGAAGACGGTCGTGGACTTAAGCTCTTTCAAGGGCGAATTTGGGTGCCGAAGGTTGGGGGAAACAGTGACCTACTTCTTGAAGAAACGCACAAGTCGAAGTATTCTATACATACTGGTAGCACCAAGATGTATAGAGACTTGAAATTGATCTACTGGTGGCCGGTGATGAAGCTAGATGTGGCTAGTTATGTGGAGAGATGTGTCACGTGCCTCCAAGTCAAGGCGGAGCATCAAAGACCGTACGGGAGTTTGCAACCGTTGTCCATTCCCGAGTGGAAATGGGACAACATCACTATGGATTTCGTGACGAAACTACCGAAGACCTTGCGAGGCCATGACACTATTTGGGTAATTGTTGACCGGCTAACCAAGAGTGCTCATTTCCTTGCGATGCGGGAGACTTTGCCAATGGAGAAGTTGGCCAAGCTTTATATTGATGAGGTGGTGTCAAGGCACGGAGTTCCGCAATCTATCGTATTGGATTGGGATAGTCGCTTCACATCGAACTTTTGGGCAAGCTTACAGAAAGAGTTGGGCACTAGACTGAATTTGAGCACGGCGTATCATCCTCAAACGGATGGTCAAAGCGAGAGGACGATCCAGACACTAGAGTATATGTTGAGATAGTGTGTAATAGATTTCGGAGGAAGTTGGGACTCACACCTACCTTTGGTAGAGTTCGCATACAACAACAGTTACCATTCCAGTATCGGGATGGCACCGTTCGAGGCATTATATGGATGGAAGTGTAGAACTCCGGTCTGCTGGTTAGAAGCGGGCGAAAAGCAATTCGCCGGACCGGAAATAGTTCAAGAGACGGCAGATAAAGTGAAGGAGATCCAAGAAAGATTAAAGGCAACTCAAGACCGACAGAAGAGCTATGCAGACAAGAAAAGAAGACCGGTCGAGTTTCAAGTGGGTGACTGAGTCATGTTGAAGGTATCGCCATGAAAGGGGATTATCCGTTTTGGGAAGTGCGGGAAGCTTAGCCCTTGTTTCCTTGGACCCTTCGTCATTTTGGAAAGAATTGGGTTACAAGCCTACCAGTTGGACTTACCACCATAAATGGATGGAATACATCCTACGTTCCACGTGTGTTACCTTCGGAAGTGTCTAGCCGAGGAGGAAAGCGTGATTCCTTTGACGGAGATTCGGGTGGATAATGGGAATCGTTGTGTGGAAGAACCGGAGGCGATCTTAGAGTCGAAGGTGAAGAAGTTGCGGCATAAAGACGTGGTCATGGTAAAGGTTCAATGGAAGCACCATCGGGGTGCTAACATTACTTGGGAGTCCGAAGATGATATGAGGAAACGCTATCCTCACTTGTTTAATTTAGAATGAGATTTTGGGGACGAAATCCCAATTAGGTGGGGAGGATTGTAACACCCGGAAATTTATAAGGTAAGTAATGGTTCCTTTATTTCATAAATTATGATTATTTGAGAATATGAGCCTTTTATATGCGCATGGTCATCGTTATTATGTTGGAATGTTATATGAACTGCTGAATCATCTTAATTGCTTAAACCTCGCGTTCGTAATCGTTTTAGTTTGCATTTTTGGGTTGTGGGAAGAGTGGCGCGAGAGTGCCACGCGATAGTGACATTGTCACTATCGTCAGTCACTCTCGCAGGAGATGTACCGAGAGTTTGGGGGCTGGCGCGATTGTGACCACGCGATAGTGACATTGTCACTATCGTAGGTCACTCTCGCGGAGAGTGTATCGCGAGTTGGGGGGAGCCACGCGATAGTGCCAATGGCACTATCGTCGGGCACTATCGCCGTCGTGCTTTTTGACTTAAATGAAACCCTTGGCCGAATTAAACTCACTTTTCACACATATCTCTTCTTAGTGGCGATTTTTTAAGCTCTCAAATCAGTTTCCTTTCTCACCAAACCCTAACCCTCATAAATTCTACATCCATTGGTGGTTGGACCCTTGATTTCTTGCAATAACTCTCCTCAAGGAAGATTTTCTAGGGTTTATAAAGCCCAACTTCTCATCTCCAAGTCTCATCTCTTCAAGCTAGGGTTCCATATTTTCTAGGTTTTGGTTCAAAAACCTAAATTGTGAGTTTACTAAACCTTTGTTAAAACTAGATAACATCATAATCTTTTACTTGTTATGCTTGTCTATTTACTCCAAACGTTCATCTTTAAATATTCAAGTATTGGGGGTTTTATTGTAGATATATGTTATGTGTATCTTGCCATGATTAAATGCATGTATACTATGATATCATGATGATTTCTATTCGTAATACTTGTTGGTGATTTTATATCTACATGATGAATATGATTATCATTTGGGTCTTATGTTGGACTTTACATGGCTTAGGATGATAATATTGTACCCATGGTTGTTATCGAAATATGTTTGGTTGAAATATACCTCAAGACCTCCTATAAACAAATATTAATTATTTAAATTTATTATTAATTAATTAATTAATATCATCTGAAAATTATAACATAGTTTTTAATTATATGTTGGTATAAAATTTTAATTATTTAGAATTATATCAATTTTTTAATATCGATCAATATATTTTAGTTATCAATTATTATTATTTTTGTAATTATTATTTGATTATTTTTTCATATTATATGTAACGTTTTTTTTAAATCATAAGTTAACTAGAAGCGTACTCGCGCAATGCAGCGAGATACATCACGATTTTAATGTTTATTTTTATTTTTTGTTTTTTATTGATTTACAGTACGATTTTGGATGATTTTTATTGAGTGATAATGGTTTTTTTATATATAAATTTGTTTAATTTAGGCTTAACAATATAATGTTTTTTATATAAAAAAATTAAGTAGTTTGTTAAAATTCATTAATTATCTTATATATTTTAAATTTTTTATATTTAAATTGAGATGTTTATCCTGTTTTGATTATGTTTATCAGAATTCAAATTTCATAATTTTAGGATTTGGGGATTAGAGATAAGGATTTTGGGGGATAAGGATGAAATTTATTAATTAGGGTTAAAAGCATTTAAAAGTAGTACATATTGCTTCATTAATTGTTTTTTAAGAGATTTTAAGTAGATTAGCATTAAATAATAGTACATAATGCTTAATACATCACGATTTTAATTTTTATTTTTATTTTTTGTTTTTTATTGATTTACAGTACGATTTTGGATGGTTTTTATTGAGTGATAATGGGTTTTTATATATAAATTTGTTTAATTTAGGCTTAACAATATAATGTTTTTTATATAAAAAAAATTAAGTAGTTTGTTAAAATTCATTAATTATCTTATATATTTTAAATTTCTTATATTTAAATTGAGATGTTTATTCTGTTTTGATTATGTTTATCATAATTCAAATTTCATAATTTTAGGGTTTGGTAAGGATTTTGGGGGATAAGGATGAAATATATTAATTAGGGTTAAAAGTTTTACAGGTAGTACATTAGGCTTTAGTAGTTGTTTTTAAGAGATTTTAAGTAGATAGTTTTAAATGATAGTACATAAAGCTTATTGAGTTGTAATTAAGAGTTTTTTATATCATCTTTATAATATAGTATAGATGTATATATATATATTTTTTAATTTGGTTTCAAATTCAAAATTTATAATATATATAATAATAAATTTCAATTTTTTTAATTAACATATTATATTATTTAGTACCTTATTTGTATTAATTAGTATATTATATTACTATAAATTTATTTTAATTATATTATTAAATATTGTAATTGATTATTTTTGCTATATGTCCTTTTTGGTAATTTTACATCTTATAAGCTAGTTTTTGTCAAACGTGACTTTTTCATCAGTTAGCTTATCAGTTATCGGCTAGCTTATCAATCACCAGTTAGCATATCAGTCACCAGCTAGCCTATCAGCTACCAGCTAGCCTATCAGCCATCAGCTAGTTTGTCAGCTAGTTTGCCAAACATAGCCTAAGTGATAGTGTTGAAGGTTAGGATTTGTGCAACTAACCAATATTGCACCATACTTACCCCGTAAAAAAGAAGGTTAGGACTAAGAGTCTTACCCAGTAGTAAGTGAAGGTTGTAGTTTCTTACAACAGTTAGCGCTTACCGGGTAAATTGTTTTATACGATACCGTTTTTGTGGACTAAAATCATACCCGGGTAAGTATGTGATAACATTGAATTTTACCGGTAGGCACTTACTCAGGCAAGCGTTGGTAAACGACCCTAAGACTCCTCTCTGAAAGAAGACATGCATTGCTTCAAGTATAATCACCCAATGCTCAATACATGTTTATCTAAGAGAACGTTTACTGGGCCAAGAAGCTTACCCCGTAAGTGAGAGAAATAACTCTTGTATGGTTAGTTGTTGCAAAATAAAATAATTAATGTTGATAACGAAGAACGTTATCCAATAAGGTAAGTAAAGGAGGGAACTACCGATAAAAGATTGTAAGCATTTGATGACTCTTATTATAACTAAAAGAAAGTCAAGTTTAGCGTCTATAAATCCTAGTATTTTTTTTAATAAGATAAAGATGAACCAATTAATAATAGAGCAATCAAATACTTCAAAGACAAAAGCAAATTAAACTTTAAAAATAAGTTGAGTATCAAAAAACAAGTTAAACGAAAGACCATTCTATTGATATAGATCATCAATTAAACAAAACAAATTATTAAAAAAAATCCTCAGATAATCCTAGTAATATCATGTGAAAGAATCTTCCTGCAAAACACAAGGTCTCAGATCCATCTCATAGTTGTGGATTTTATCATCAATGGAACTTTAGAAAGTTTCATACACACATATGTATGTTCAAAATCAGCAACCATTTGAATCAGAGTCTTTAATTTTAGAATCATCAACAAAATAAATTTTTTTTGAAACATTAAGATATGGAAACTAAAAACCATGAGAATCTAGTTGTAATCGTGAAGCTCGGAGTAAATAACAACTCTATCAATCATCAATTTTCTGAAGCAGAACTGGGTTAAAGCTGTGTAATCAATCATCACGGCAAAAACACAATTGGGCTAAAGATGTGTATTCATGGTCGCCTTGAAGATTAGTCGGTAAACGTAAGCTAACCCAAAAACCCACGGTTACCCAAGAAAAACACACACACACATATATATATATATATATGTGTGTGTGTGTGTGTGTTGTAACACCCGTAATTTTTGGTGAGTAAAGGTCACCCGAACGTTTTTGTACCTTGTGTTTGGTGGGATTCATGTTGGAAAAATACTACTAAAAGTTCCAAAGAGTGTCGAGGGCCTTAGTGTCGAAAAAGATCGAATTTTTGGGCTTCGGGGAGTCTGGGCGAAAGTGACAGCGAAAGTGACATGTGTCACAATTGCGTGTCACTCTCGCGGAGGGCCTTATGGACGCGGTACACTCTCCGCGAGAGTGCCCGGCGAAAGTGACACATGTCACTCTCGCCGACGGGCTACAGGAGGATTTAATGTTTTTTTTCCAATCCTTTCTCATTTCCCACTTTCACCTACCAAAAACCCGCACCTTCTCTCTCGTTTTTCTCCCTTCAAATACCAACCCTAACCCATTTTAAGGCCATTTCCATGGATTCTAAGGTGTTCCATCATCATCAAGCTTGCAACCCCAACCTCAAATGCTACACCAAGTGTTCCTCCTCATTTCTTAAAGATTTATAAGTTTTGGGGTTTTTGCCCAAAACCTAAGTGATAAGTTTATCCTCTCCATTTCTAAACTTTATTAAGAGATATAAATGCTTCATGGATTATATCCTAGTAGTCTATTCCTTCAATTTTGGTTTGTAAGATTTTGGAAGATTTGGGTCAAAATTAGGGTTTGGACCAAAATGGAGATTTTGATGTAATATATTTGGAGAACTATTCTAAATGGTTGAATATGATTATTTACGGTTGAAAATTTGTGGATCTAGGTTTTTGGAAGAATTTTGCTTGCGGATTCAAATTTCTTCAAGGAAGCTCAAGTTGGGTAAAATCTAGATTTAGCCTAAATCTAGCGAGGTGAGTTCAAGATGATTCGTGAAAACGGTGTACATGCCAAAATGTTTATTTTAAAGTGTTTGTGTTTTACCTCAAATTGTTAACTGCTGATAAGTTTTGGTTGTTTTGAGATGTTTAGTTTTATAAACATGGTGAAACACCCATTTTGGGATTTTTGGGTATTTTGGTAAATAAATCATGTTGATATGTTTCATTGATGATTTTACATATATAATTGGAGTCCATTTGATGTAAGTGTCATTTTGTGTATTTGATCTTATAAACCTTTTCGGAAAATGCATTTTTTTGTATTATGAAACATTTTGAAAATATAAGGGTGTGAGTTCATTTGTTAAATGGTTTGTCTCAACCAATGATGAGATTTGAGTTAATCATACTTTTGGTCGTGTTTGCATAATAATTGGTCAAACATGTTTCAATGTTTATACTGACTTTCATTTGGGGGTTTACGTAAATTGTTGAGCCTTTGGCTCAGTTTTGGCTAAATTGAGTCTTGAGGACATTTGTCCAGATTAATAACCGTTGTGGGGTTTTGAGTATGATGGCGCATATTTCGTGTCATTTGAGAGTTACATGTTTTGGGAGCTTTGGTCTTTCAATTGGAGTCATGTAATGTTAGACATTGTCGTAATGGATCCATAGGCACGTAAGTCTGTCTATTTTGTAGGGCATGATATTTTGGTTACGATTATTGACCGCTTGGGTTTGCTAGCGAGTAGGCAATAGGTGGCGCGATGCTGCTGTGTTGAAACTCGTCTAAACTGGATAGATATTCGTGTCCGTAAGTCCTTGGGGTGGAACTCGACAGAGTATGGCCAGAGGCATAAACAGGCTGAGGATTGTGATGTCTGGCATGGCATGGGAACTAGGTCCGGGATACGTGGTGAAATCCAGTAACATCACGGGTGACCCCATTTACGTGTTCTCGTCACCCAAGATGGAAACGGGTCTCCCCCGTCGTCGTCCATTAGCATTTTAAATGTTAACGTCATACTTTATTATCGTTGGTTGTGTGGTCGACGGTAAATGATGACCTTAATATTGGGTTTCCCCCACGTATATTAACGTTTGAATGAAATACGTCACCTCCACGTTTCGGTATTTGATTTCGTCCCATTTTATGGTTGCGTGAGGTTTGGGTCTAATGTCCGTGTCCATGACGATATTTATATGGGTTTTCATCTATGGTTTTATGAGTGGTGTGTCATGATCCACCCGTGTTGGGTATTTCGAGATATAACATTTTACCCGCGTTTTATAAAATTGGGAGTCCTCTATCTATTTTCCTTTTGAGCAAGTTTTGGGTTGAACTTAAATTTACTAAAGAACGTTTTATATTGGGATCTTCGCCTTTAAAACAGTTTGGTTTGGGTAACGTTTAACTCAGTGTCTCTTTCGTTTAAAATGCATAGTTATTGGTAAACGAGTCGTTTTCATAAGTGAAACATATCATTTTGAAATATTATGATTTTAATTGCATTCTTCCTTTTTAAACGATTAATTTATATATGTTGAAAACTCTTGAGCTCGGTAGGCGTTAAACCTAACCTTTTTATTTGTCGGCATGTGCATCAGGTTCCAGTTGGGGGTTTGGTTCTAGCAGTACTATGAAGAGATGTGCTTTAGTTTTTCACAAGTGTAAGTATTTGGTGAAGTCTTCCGCAGTTTGGAGATAGTGACTATTATTGGGTTTTAGTAGCACCCGTCCTTGTTATAGACTGTATGTAGAGAATAAATTATGTGTGTTGAGGTTAAACCTTAAATTGTGATTGTTTATGAACCATTTATTGATGTATTTAGAAAATTTTAAATTAGTTACTATTTCTAGATTTGAGGGTGTTACATATGTATAGGCAAAGGATCGTGTGAGAAGTTGAGTTAACGGTGAGAAGCGTAAGAAGTAGATCTGAACCGTTGATCTCTTTTAATCTCAAGTCCTCCCATTAATTGCGACTTATAAGGGAATTGATCTGATGGATCTCATCCTAATGTGCGTCCATTTCTCATCCAACAGTCGATAACCACTTTTCACCATTAACTCAACTTCTCACCGGAACTCAGCCCTGTATACATGTATATATAATAAAAGTCTATATTCACATTTCATACACAAATTTGGGCTGATGAATAACCAAAGTAGAATATTAATAGTTCAAAACAATGCAGAATATTGGTATCCTCAAAATAACCAACCAACAAATATCAGATAAATTTGATCGAAAACAAGATCAAGTTAAAGCTAAATTAAAAGGTCAAACCAACCAAAACATGCTTAGGCTAAAATGAAATTCTCCCGTCTAGCTTAAATAATTAATCACAAAACACTTTCCTGGCTTGCACGTCGGAAGTGCACTCCTCTCGAACTGCCTTTCTAAACAACAATCTGCCATAAGAAGTCATGGTTACCAAATTAGATTGATGGCAAAAGGGCTATGTGGAATAGTTCAAGAGAAAGAGTTTACGTACTTGATATGCTAGAACATTGATAGGGTAAATTTATTTACCCTATTTTTAGTCAACTTTTTATAATTTTGAGCTATTTTTCCTTTTCCCATTGCGTATTTTAAAATTGTTTTTACGGTTTTATTGCTTAACTTTATGTTAGTTATCTTTGGCCTAATAAATCCGTTTTTATACGGAAAATGCGGCAAAAGTCTTGTATATTTATGCTTGCGTATTTTAGGATCAAGACATGGTCGATTGGAGTCCAACATAACCGATGTGCGGATTTTACGAGCTTACAAACGCGGGCTTCAATATTTTTTGATGGGCCGAATTTTTGAAGACGTTGGGCTAAATTTTTGGGATTCTACCACTACACACTTGGGCATGTGATGCTAATTTTTGATGACATTTGTGGGCTAAATTTTGTATTGGTTAAATAATTGTGTAGGCCAAATTGTGATGAGCCCAAGTATCTTTGGAAAAGCCCATGGCCTTTTCTAAGTTTTTAGCCTATAAATAGAGGCATTAGGTGGTAAGCTTAAGGCATCCCTTTTTCTCCTAGTTGTTGGTTGGTAGAGAAATTATCCATCCATCCTCTTGGTAAGTTACTTGCTACAAGTAACTTAAGCCATATTTTCCTCCCTTAGTTAGCATTAGGCAAAGTATAGAAAAGTTTGAGAGGGTGAGTCATGAGTTCATGGTTGTAAGCCTAGGCTCACAAGTTCAAACTCCATCTTTTGGTAAAAATTAATATATGGTTACGTTGTCATTTTAAGCGTAGTGTGATAGTTTCTCGTTACATTCTTGCAATTTCTACTCATCTCATCCGGTTCGATTGATCTTGGTTTTTATTTGGTTTTCACTACAATTTTAGTTCTATTACAAACCGGAAGTCCGATCAATCATTTTGGATTCCCAACCCCGCTTGGTTCACGGTTTGTAGTAGTATTAAAATTGTTCCGTGTTTCCAAAGTTTTAAAAACCATCCCGCTTATTACGTTAATTAAATTAATAAATACCAAGGACTCTTGACGTAACTTAAAGACTAAAGACACATTTAAAACAATATTTCTTTAACTAATGGTAAATTAGTTGGTAAATTGCAATTATATAACATTATTCTAACGCCGTGTAGTTAACTGAATTTAATTTCTTATAATTGTAGTATTTGTAGTTTAATATTGTCATTGTTGTCAAGTAAGTTAATTTTTCTAGTTCAAGTAAGGATTTTAGTTACATGCATAGTTGATAAATCATTTATTTTAAGGTTAATTAACAAGTAGTTGACGTAATTCTCATTTTCTTTAATTGCTTTTACAAACTTTAAAATTAGGATTTAAAATAATGATGGGCTAACCGTCTCAGTTCGGGGTAAAAAGTAAAGTTGGGACCGAGACCGATAAGAGAATAAAAGGTGTATCGTATCGCATGATTGTCCAAAGTTATTTAAATCAGAGTTATATTTTATGTCGAAATACAACTGATCAACTAACAACTGGTTCGTTGTGTGACGACTTCTTTAAGTTACATAAAATATCGACTCTGAGATAACAAAGAAATGCGATCTCGTATTTTATTTAATTATTAAATTCGTCCCAGCGGATCTTTATACCCTGCACTCTTTTTAAATTAATTTCTCAGTAGTTGTTACTCAAAACCCCCAACCAAAATATTGTTTTCGAATTCACCATATGAGACTCGCTTTTACAGACCCGACTTTCAAGAAAAACTTTTCCACGCAACCCTGTGGGATCGATATTCGGTACTTTGTACCATTATTACTTGTTAAAAAAGGTAGTAGATTGAGATGCATACTTGCGTCAAGATCTACTTATTTGCATTTTAAAAAGATGTGAACACGAAATACCGCAACAAACATCTTCTAGACTAACAAAAGCATTTTTGAGAGAAATAGTAATATAACATTTAGTTTACGTAAATACTCATATACATGTACAAGAAAATTTCAAAAACACCAATAAACGAAAGATGTTTATAACATAAAAGATTTAAAAACCAGAAAAACTTACTTAACTATTGCATACCTAGGCTTGGTTGTACTCTAATGGGTTTGGATATGTCTGCAAGAAGAAAGATTAAAACAAGAATAACCAACTGCCAATAGCATTAGTAATTTATATGTTCCCATAATTGCATTAAACAAACAAAAGGGGAGGGGGTATATTATATGATAATAACAATAGTAATGATAATATTATAATATAAGTAACAATATGAAACAGAGCAAATTCATTTCTCATAGTGGATAGGTGGACTATGCCACTATACAAGTGTAAACTAAGCTAAATCCAATAAAACCAATAATACTTCCATATATCTACATAATGCTTCCAATAAAACCCATAAATCAAATAGAAAAAAGAGAATCAAATAGAGAAAAATATGGATTGTGCAAACTAAGTGATCATAAAGAAGCTACACATGTGTTAAGTTCAAAAACTTTGATTTAAAACATTTCAGGATTCAGTACCACGAGCAAAATCAAAGGTTTCCCACAATATACAGTGGTCATTGTAATATATAAAAACAGGTCCTCAGTCTTCCATATCAATAAAAAAGCAGACAAATGAAAAACCGGTAAGAAGAACGAATAAATTTCTTAGCAAGATTGGTTTCTTACTGACTTACTGTGACAACACACAGTTCCCCGTTCATGCAGCAGAGTCACAAGTAGGCTGTAAACATTATTCACAAGAATTATTCCCTTTTGAAGTTTGAACTGCATCATGCAAGTAACTGTACAAAGAAAATGAACAAAGAAGATATTGAAGGAAACAAGCAGTTTATAACTTCTTGTGCTTTTCTTTGGATAAGTATTGAAAATACTTGCAATTTGATTGAGAAACATTTGCAAGGACATCTGCAAGGACAACATAATATAAGACAATGTTAGACCAACTAACGTAGACCAAAATACTTGATAGAACAAAGAACCAAGGCAGTGAAAAAGGTGTTGCATTTATAGAGCTTAATCAGGAAAGAGCTAAATAATTGATAGAACGGAGAACCAAGATTGTGAAAAAGGTGTTGCAATTATTTCACCATAACTGACTTCAACGAGTGAAATACAAAGTTAGGACATAAAAAAATGGAAATCTCGTCAATTCAAAACCAAATGCACCAAAAACCTAAAACTAAGATATCTCAATAATTTAGCCAATAACAGAAGATACGATTACCTTGAGGAGGGAAGAAGAAACCAAAACCAAATTCAAACTGAAAATCTTGAATTTTTAATTTCATCAAGCCAAAACCAAATTCAAACTGAAAATTTAAATTCAAACAAAACCAAAAAACCTTACATGAATCTCTTCAACTGAGATAAAGTTGGAGATGGAAGAGAAAATTTGAGGGTAAGGAGAAACCGAGAGGTTGGAGGGTTTAGGATTTGGAGCAATGACCAAGCATTAAAGGAATGGGAATGACAAACCAAGCATTCAAGAACAAAAGCATAAATGAAGTTAGATCAAACATAACAAATATCAGCAAAGAAGTTCATCAGTTCATGGATTCAACATCGATAGTGAAAAATATCAGCAAAGAAGTAAACCGTGATTCTTAGAACCACATCACAATCATCTAAAACGCAACCTTAAATCTAAGTACCTCGAGTTCATTCCCAGCAGGCCCTCTCAACACTTTTAGCACATAAATTCTCAAAAAGCATCTCCATTGTGACATTGAATCTACTTTCCACCACATAACAAACTAAAGTTTTGCTGTTTTGGCAAGAAACAACAACACCCTCAACTAACAATATTAATATAAACACAGGGTTACATGAAGTTCGTCCCCATACTAACAACTTGCGTTTCATCATCATATTAAAACTGTTATTCATAAAGCCAGATGAAAAAAAAAACATTTCTATTTCAGCTAGACAACCTAATCAGAGGGAAGGGGAAGTTAAGAGCACATTGAATCAAATGGTGAGCATGGAGTCAAAATGAGGAAGATGATTAAACTTGAGATGAAAAAAAATAGATAAAACCTAATTGAATAATGAAGATAACCCTAACCGTATGTAACACCCTCAAATCTGGAAATAGCAACCAATTTAAAATTTTATAAATTCATCGATAAATGATTCATTAACAATCACAAAATAAGGTTTAACCTCAACACATAGGGGTGTTCGCGGTGCGGTTTGGGGCAAAACCGCAAACCGCACCGCATATGGGTTTGAGCATTTTTCCAAACCGCAAACCACACCGCATCTACCTCAAACCGCACCGCAAAATGTGGTGCGGTGCGGTGCAGTTTATGCGGTTTGTACCTTACGCATTTTACACCAACAATTCAATAATTATAAGATCAAAACTTCACTTTAAAATCATCGATAACATGATCGTAGTCCCTAAAAATAAAAATATTCAATACGTCCGATTCTAAAATACATATTATATAAATATTGCAACTATTCTATATATACATATATGTGTGTTTAATATATAAAATTAAAAACATATACATATATATAATGTGCGGTGCGGTTTGAACCGCGGTTTGATAACTCAAAACCGCAAACCGCACCGCATAGTGCGGTTTGGTAAAACTTCAAACCGCAAACCGCACCGCAAACGTTCTAAACCGCATTTTGCGATGTGGTGCGGTGCGGTGTGGGCAGTTTGTGCGGTTTAGATGAACACCCCTATCAACACATACAATTTATTCTCTACATACAGTCTAAAACAAGGACGAGTGCTACTAAAACCCAATTAAAGTCACTATCTCCAAACTGTGGAAGACTTAACCAAATACTTACACTTGTGAAAGACTAAAGCACAACTCTTCATAGTACTGCTAGAACCAAACCCCCAACTGGAACCTGATGCACATGCCGACAAATAAAAAGGTTAGGCTTACGCCTAGTGAGCTCAAGAGTTTTCAACATATATAAATTAGTTGTTTAAAAAGAAAGAATGCAATTAAAATCATAATCTTTCAAAATGATATGTTTCACTTTTGAAAATGACTCGTTTATCAATAATTATGCATTTTAAACGAAAGAGACATCGAGTTAATCGTTAACCAAACCAAACCGTTTTAAAGACTAAGATCCCGATATAAATCGTTCTTTCGCAAATTTAGATTTAACCCAAAACTTGCTCAACATGATGATATAAATCAACCCCAATTTATGATAATGCAAATAACACCTCGTATTCCAAAACACCCCAAAACACGGGCGAGGATTAAATACTCAACCCATAAAACATGGAGTAAATTCATCTATGCAAAATGTCACCGAAAACAAATATAAAACAGACTCAGCCCGAAGACAACACCTTTCGGTGACGGGGGAGACCCGATTCCGTATAATGTGACATACACAAAGTAAGCCACACATTACGTTAAATTGGTATTAAGTATCGGGCTCTACGTCTTTCAGTATACACCCATAGATACTTGCATGGATGACTTACACCATACCGAAGATGCCTAACCGCGCCGCAATGGGAAAAACTAGCGTTCCACCATTGGACAAATAATAAAAGTATCGAGCTCAACATCTTTCAGCATACACCCATAGATATTTGCATGAAGGACTTATAACCCAATATGATGCCTAACGTGTCGCACGAAGGACTTACAACCCAATCTGATGCCTAACGTGCCGCGATGTGGAAACCAAGTCGTTCCATCATCGGACAAAGTGATAAAAGTGCTCATGGATCCATAGTAGACGAGCTAAAACATTACATGACTCAAAACGAATGAACTACGCATTCAAAGCATGTAATTCCCAAATAAAATGCAGTAATTGCAAATCATAACCAAGCGCTCTACATTGAGCTATTAAAACCGGACAAGTGTCCCCAAGACCCAACAAAATCCAAACCAAGGCATAAGCTCAACAAATCCAAAGACCCAACGTTGAAAATCATAAAATGAAATCAAACGTACACGACCCAAAATAATGCAACCCATGCTTCAAAACATACAATTAACTCCAACATAATTTAGATTGGGGTAAAACATTTTCCAAGTGGGTTTATACCTTTTTATCCTTTCAAATCATCCCATAACACCCAATAAAATGTATTTATACTCAAAAATATGCTCCATGGAATAAATCATTAAGATACCCCAAAATATATGATTTATTTATCAACATGCCCAAAATCCCAAATGTGGTGTCCTATCAATTTATAAAGTTTAACACTTCAAAATAACCAAGACTTATCAGCAGTTAACAATTTCATGTAAAACACAAAACACTTTTAAAATAAACCTTTTGGCATGTACACCGTTTTCACAAATCAACTTGAACTCACCTTGCTAGATTTAGGCTAAAATCTAGATTTTACCCCACTTTGAGATCATTTGAAGAAACTTTAATCTTCAAAGTCGAAACCTCCATAAACCTAGATACATAGATTTCACCCATAAATAATCACATTCAACCAAGTAGAATCGATCCCCAAACACATAACATCAAAATCTCCATTTTGTTCAAAACCCTAATTTTGACCCCAAACCTTCCAAAATCTTACAAACCGCAATTGAAGGAATCAAACACTAGAATATCATCAATGAAGCATTTACATCACCTATTAAGGTTTAGAAAATGAGGGGATAAACTTACCACTTAGGTTTTGGTGAAAACCTAGAAAACCCTAAAATTTAGCTTGAGGTTGAAGATGAAGATGAAGGTGGTGAATCCTTGACCAAAGCTTCCAATCTTACCACTTGATGGTGTTTTACTTCCATAAAATCCAAGGATTTGAGCCAAAAATGAGTTAGGGTTTGAAGGGGGAAGAAGGAAATCGATTTGGGAGAGAATGGAGGAAGTTTGGATATAAGAAAATGAGAAAAAGGCTGAAAACTCGCACTTAACAGCACCCTGGGCCTCTGGTGCGACAATGACCAGTGATTGTTCCTTCCCTGTGACTGTGACTGTGCGACTATGACACTGTCATAGTCGCCGGACATTGTAGTGGGACCTTTCTGGAGTCCCGAAACTCAACTTTTTCAATGCCAATACTCCCGATACTCAAAGGTACTTTAGATAATGACTTCCCAACAAAAGTCCCGTCGTTAATAGATCCAAAAATGTTCAGGTGACCTTTACTTACAGAAAACTATGGGTGTTACACCGTACGGGAAAGATGGATCTGAATCATGAATCATCACATTTCAAGCTTGAATCGTAACATGGGAAAGATGAATTCGTCTGAATCGTCACCGTGGGCACTTGAATTGTCACCTTGGGAGACGATAAGAGTGCTCACTGGTCACTTGGGGAACAACGATAGGAGCTGCCAGTACAATGTGCTTCTCCAGTGGTAATTAAGATAATTTAAAAAATATGTTTAAAAAAGCATTGAAAAGTTGTACAACATGCTTTTCATTTTGTAAGTTTGAAATTTAAGTAAATATGCATTAAAAGTTTTTACTTTGTGCATCAAAATATGTTTTTAAGAAAAGCAACCCAAATGCTTTAAAAAGTAGTATAGATGATTTGTTTTAAAATCTCTAAAATAGAGAATATGAATTGAATATAAATCTTTTTAAAGATTTTAACTTTTAGTTGTCTATTTTAAGGGAAAGTTAAAAAAAACCCAACAAACTATCTCATTTTGAATGCTTAACTCTCTCAACTAATTTTTTGGATGAAAAAACTATTAAACTTTTTCATTTTGAATGATTAAGTCCCTTAACTATTTTTTCGAAAGAAAAACCCATTAAACTTTATAATTTTGAATGATCAAGTCTCTGAACATTTTTTTGAATAAATGAACCATCGAAGTTCTAAAATTTGCTACCTTTTTTTAAAGATACCTGGAACTGATTATGAAGGTTTTAAAGTAAAAACAAACTTCAATCAGTTTTACCGTTATCAAACGCTACGTCATTAAAACCCCTCACAAACAATCGTATCGCTCCGTCTCACCACTCCCCGTTACCCGAACGTTGTATGTTCTTCATATCGCCTAACACGCTGTTGGCCTCTGCCATCGACCTCCCTCTTTTTGATCTATTTTTTATCTATCAAAAGAGGAAGAATCAAAATATAACTAGTTACAGATAGTTTTTTTTGGGTTAAAATGATGTAAATAACCAATTTTTAGAAGTTCGATGATTTAATTTCTTGAAAAAAATATATTCAGGGACTTAATCATTCAAAATGAGAATTTTAATGGTTTTTTCATTCAAAATGAGAAAGTTTAATGGTTTTTCATTCAAAAAAAATAGTTCAGAGACTTAATCATTCAAAATGGGAAAATGTAATAATTTTTTCATTTAAAAAATTAGTTTAAGGACTTAATCATTCAAAATGAAATAGTTTGTTGGGTTTTTATGAACTTTTCCCCTATTTTAAATAAATTATAGAAACATATTAAAGATACTCTAAGCAATGTTTTAAAACCCGGTTTTTTGGTTGACCCGGTGTGGTGACTGGGTCACGGTTTAACCGGTTCAACCTCCGGGTCAACAAAATACATTAAAAACACACATAAGCATAATTTTTTCATAAATACACTAGCATCATGCCCGTGCAATGCACCGGGTGAGTAAGGTGTAAACTTTTATCGTAAATGAAAAATTAAAAGCCCTCGAGCATGTAACTCCGTTGGTAAATGGGTTGACTGTTGAGAAACTTTGTTAACCATCCAAACAAAAAAATAGATATGTAGAAATGAAGGAAAGACAAACATATGAAGGAAAACAGTAACAAATACACACTCAAGCAAGTCAAACAAAAACGAAAAAAGAAGACAAAACCTGATACAGAAACACCTCAAAGAAATCAAGAAGGACGGTAATAACAAATACACACTCAAGCATGTCAAACAAAAACGAAAAAGAAGACAAAACCTGATACAGTTGTTTGAAAAAAGGCGCTACTCAATCGATCTTTTCGATTTCATCCTCATCCTCATCTTCTCCATTCAAAATTCATGTTTAAATAAGGATATAAATAGGGGGAAGAGGGCGTGTTTAGAGATAGAGATACATAAAAATGATGATAATATTAGATTTCAAATTATTCGGTGTTATCTTCTCCATATTTTCCTCCTATTTTATTGCCTTAATTGTTGGTTTCCTTTTGTGTTTTCTTCTATTTATCGGAGGTGATCTCCTCCTTTGTAATTCGAGTTTTTTTTAAACACTTAATAAAAGAAGGATACCTTGAAATTATAATGGTATCAGAGCAGTGATCCTACTGCTCAGCATAATCCCAATCGTTCTCCACAAGCATGGCTGGAGGCGCAGAATCAGTGGCAAAGGATGGCGGCAACGTCGTCGACCACAACTCACCCTATTATCTTCACCCATCTGATTACCCTAGACAAATGCAAGTTAACGATGCATTATCAGACAAAAATTATGCGGATTGGGTACAAGAGATGGAGAATTTTCTGTTTGCAAAGAATAAAATCGGATTCGTCGATGGCTCTATTAAGAGACCGGACAAGTCATCCAAGGATTACATGGCTTGGATGAGGGTGGATGCAATGATCAAAGGGTGGCTTACCACCGCCATGGAGAAGGAAATACGAAGCAGCGTGAAATATGCAAGCATGACATCGGAGATGTGGTCTGATCTTCGTGAAAGATTTGGGAAAGAAAGCGCGCCAAGGGCGTACGAATTAAAGAATAAAATCGCTGCTTCACGTCAAGATGGTGCCACCGTCTCAGCCTACTACACAAAGCTCCGTTCCCTGTGGGATGAGATTCAATCGGTTTTTCCTATCCCACGGTGCACATGTAACGGGTGCACGTATGACATCGGTAAACGACTCGTTGAGCATCAAGAGAAAGAGAAGCTGTATGAGTTTCTCATGGGCCTCGACAATGAGTTCGGGGTTATTAAAACCCAGATCCTTGCCACCAAACCAACACCAGGTCTCGGGACCGCCTACCATCTCGTTGCAGAAGATGAACGACAGAGAATGATAACGGAGGAGAAGAAACCCACTATGGAAGTCGCTACATTTAAGGCCTTTGTCCCACCAAAACGTGAGAACTCCTCCTCGAACCAGCAGAAAGCGAAGACACATTCAAAAACTGCGAAACGAGAGGAAGAGATGCAACACTGCACCTTTTGTGATAGGGATGGACACAATCGGGACGGTTGTTTCAAACTGGTCGGTTATCCTGAGTGGTGGCCCGGAAAAGCAAAGGTGGATAAAGGCAAACCGAGAGCTTCATGCGTTGAGGGTGGGTTGAGTCCCATTACGAGTCTCACCATGGAACAATACAACGCATTCTTAAAGCACTTCGAGCATGGTGTCACTACAGGTGATGAAGAGACCAAACGTGTTGCTAACATGTCAGGTAGTTTTAATGACAAAGATGACTGGGTTGTGGATTCGGGAGCCACCGAACACACAACTTATCGTGTCGATATTCTTGTGAACAAAAGGAAAAGTTTTTATAAACCGCCTGTTGTCATTCCTAATGGTGATGCCATCCCGGTCGAGGGAAAGGGTGATTATACCTTGCCGGGAGGAACTAAGATAGAAGGGATATTGCACGTTCTGAAGTTTAATTGCAACCTTTTATCTGTCAGCCGATTAACTAAAAATCTTCAATGCGCCATAACATTTTTTCCGGATTTCTGTGTTATGCAGGGGCTTCGTTCGAGGACATTGATTGGTGCGGGTGAGTGCAGAAGGGGTCTGTACCGAATGGGGGTCTTTGCAGAAGGAAGGAAGGCTATGGCAGTTACTATTGAAAGATGGCACAAGAGGTTGGGTCATACATCTCAAGAGAAACTTGCTAAGGTTGATTTTCTCAAAGGTGTTTCTTTTAATATTAGAGGCAATGTTTGTGATTCTTGTTCAAAGGCAAAACATACAAGGTCATCTTTTCCTTTGAGTGAAATTAAAACAAAAGGATGTTTTGAATTATTACATTGTGATGTGTGGGGCAAATATTGCTTTCCTTCATTTTTTGGAGCAAATTATTTTTTGACCATTGTGGATAATTTTAGTAGAACTGTTTGGGTTTTTCTCATTAAACACAAAAGTGATGCTAGTACTTGTCTGGTCAATTTTTGCAAGATGATAGAAAATCAATTTAGTAAAACCGTCAAGAGAATAAGATGTGACAACGGTGGATAATTTACCTCCAACTTCATGATTGATTTTTACACCAAGCAAGGCATTTTGTTGGAAACCACGTGTCCTCACACGCCCCAACAAAATGGAGTTGTTGAACGTAAGCATAGGCACTTGCTTGACACGGCTCAAGCCTTACGGTTTGAAGCCAACCTACCTAAGAAGTTTTGGGGGAATGTGTTCTAACGGCTGCTTACATCATCAATCGATTGCCTTCTAAAATCCTCGTTCATAAAACTCCATACGAATTGTTGTACAATCAAAAACCCGAATATGACCACATGAGGGTTTTCGGTTGTTTAACTTATTTTTGGAGTATCGAAACAAAATGTGACAAATTCGAAGTGAGGGGGAAACCCGGGGTCTTCTTAGGTTACCCTCAAGGGACAAAGGGTTACAAAATATTCGACATCGAAGGCAAAGGGATCGTTGTGTCACGGGATGTCAAATTTCATGAAAACACATTTCCTTTCTCGGGTTCACCACAAGCTCAAATTGATCATGACATTTTTAGCCTCATTCCAAACCAAAATGTCGAAAATCCTCATCATGAAGCCCGTGACATTTTGAATGAAACAACAAACAGTGGGACTAATTCTAGTCCACAAAATTTTGACAATGAAGATGGGCATGGATCACCAGAAAGCAATAATGAAGATGGCAAAATAAGAAACAGTGAAGAGTTATTTCATCAAAATGAAGACAACCTCCAACAAAACAGTGAGTCTCATAACTCACGGCCAAGGAGGGACCGATGTCAACCCAAGCGTTTAAATGATTTCATTGTTAATCTTCCCCTTTCGGTCGACCATGCACGCACCACATCAACTCAAGACGCCTCAACGGTACACCCCATTACAAATTATCTTTCTTATGATAATTTTTCTAACACTCATAAGGCTTTTTTGGCGGCCATCACCACAAACGATGAGCCGAAAAATTTCAAGCAAGCCATGCAGGACCCAAAATGGATTGAAGCCATGAAGAAGGAGATCCAAGCTCTTGAACGAAATGACACGTGGACTCTTGAGTCGTTGCCGGAGGGAAAACGAGCCATAGACTCCAAGTGGGTCTATAAAATCAAATACAAGCCAAATGGAGATGTCGAGAGATACAAAGCGAGACTCGTGGCTAAGGGCTTTACTCAAATTGAAGGAGAATATTTTCATGACACGTTTGCTCCGGTGGCAAAACTGGTCACTGTTCGAACGTTACTAGCCGTGGCCACCAAAAACAATTGGCTCATCCACCAACTTGACGTTAACAATGCCTTTTTACACGGTAACCTAGACAAAGAAGTGTACATGAAGATACCGCAAGGTTTTTCTAAAGAAAACGAGACTCGGGTATGTCGATTGCGAAAATCTCTTTACGGTCTCAAACAAGCTTCACGAAACTGGTATCAAAAATTCACCACGACTCTTCTTGGTCTCAGATTTTATTCATCCAAATCAGCCCATTCTCTTTTCATCTAGAAAAAGGATGACACCTTCATTGCTAGCCTCATATACGTTGATGATGTCATTATTGTGGGGAATGATTCAGAGAAGATACAAGAAGTCAAACAAAGCTTGCATGACAAGTTTAGCATAAAATATCTCGGTGAGTTAAAGTATTTTATTGGCATTGAAGTGGCCAAGACTTCAAGTGGACTTGTTTTGAGCCAACGAAAGTACACGCTCGACATTTTGGAAGATTGTGGCATGGAAGGGTGTCGCCCGAGTTCTTTCCCCATTGAACAAAACATAAAACTTGTCATGGATGACAAAGAGCCCAAAGTCGATGCCAGTCATTATCGGTGGCTCATTGGCCGGATACTTTATCTTCAGGCCACTCGTCCAGACATTGCTTACTCAGTTAGTACCCTCAGTCAATTTGTTTCGGATCCTCGCCAGAATCATATGGATGCCCTGTCCAGAATTTTACGATACCTCAAGGCTACTCCTGGTCAAGGCATACTTTTACCAAAAGAAGGTGGCACGAGTTTAGTTGCATATTCTGACTCAGATTGGCTTGGTTGTCCCCTTACAAGGCGTTCTCGAACCGGTTATTTGTTACTTCTCGGTGGTGCACCTATCTCGTGGAAAACCAAAAAGCAGTCAGTCGTTTCACGCTTTTCCGCTGAGGCCGAATATCGGGCCATGGCTACCACCGTTAGCGAAATTATTTGGATGCGATGGCTTTTAAAGGAACTGGGCTCTCCCCAACTCGCATCTACCACACTTTTCTGTGACAACCAAGTTGCTCGACACATTGCCAATAACCCCGTCTTTCACGAACGCACTAAACATGTTGAAATGGACTGCTACTTCGTTCGTGAACGTGTTGAATCAAAAGAAATTTGTCCTATGCCGATCGACTCGAAGCTCTAACTTGCTGATCTTCTCACGAAGGGCCTTGGAGCTGCTCATCTTCGTTTCCTTCTTGACAAGCTGGGCATTGTTAATTTACACGCTCCAGCTTGAGGGGGAGTATTAGATTTCAAATTATTCGGTGTTATCTCCTCCATATTTTCCTCCTATTTTATTGCCTTAATTGTTGGTTTCCTTTTGTGTTTTCTTCTATTTATCGGAGGTGATCTCCTCCTTTGTAATTCGAGTTTTTTTTAAACACTTAATAAAAGAAGGATACCTTGAAATTATAAGATAACAGTGGTTTTGAATTTTGATTTGAACGGGTTGGAGGGATTTAGGGATAGGAAGGAAGTTGAACTGGTTTAAGGATAAGGTTGAACGTGTTTAAGGATATGCATTGATAGTGTGCTTTAGTAAGTGGTACCATAGGCAATAGCAAGTTGTAAACTTGAAATTTAAGTAAATTAGTATAGATATTGGATGGTTTTTAGAGAGTTTTTAAAGAGTTTTAAATCAATGCTTTATAATATAGTATAGATATTGGATGGTTTTTAGAGAGTGATAATGTTTTTTTTTAATTTGTTTAATTTAGGCTTAATAATATAATATTTTTTATATAAAAAAAAATAAGTAGTTTGTTAAAATTCATTAATTATCTTATATATTTTATATTTAAATTGAGATGTTTATCCTGTTTTGATTATGTTTATCACAATTCAAATTTCATAATTTTAGGGTTTGGGGATTAGAGATAAGGATTTTGGGGGATAAGGATGAAATTTATTAATTAGAGTTAAAAGCATTTAAAAGTAGTACATATTGCTTCATTAGTTGTTTTTTAAGAGATTTTAAGTAGATTAACATTAAATAATAGTACATAATGCTTAATGGGTTGATTTTAAAAGATTTTTATGTCTCTTTTATAATATAGTATAAATTAAAAAAAAAACAAATACGCTAAGAAAACCGGTTCAACCACCGGGTCAACCGGTTTTTTGATAAAACCGGCCGGTTCACTCCGAGCCATAAATTGCCATAAACCCGATCGCATTTGACCCGACCTCTTCCACGGGTTCCGATTCAAGCGGTCGGGTTGACCCGGTTTTTAAAACATTGACTCTAAGTTGTATCATTTAGCGAAAGATTTGTATGTTATTTTTTGAAACTCAATTTGTCACACGAGTCAATAAAGGGTTAAATTGGATCGGTTTTCAAAGTTAGCTTGGATGAATTTTAAAAATTAAATTCCTTCAAGTAAAAGAAGGTAATATGATTAAAAAAAAACATATCCTAAGTTTTTTTTTTTAAGGGAAAACAAAACTACAACCCAAAAAATTATAAAATTTAGCACATTTGATCTAGTTATATAATATGCATTACAGGACAGAACCCCAATCCTACTTTTTTTATTGTTTAAAAAACACAAAATATAAATATCAAACATGAATATTAACTGTGACCTTCACTTGTAAGAGCATTTTAAATTACGGGTGTTTGCGGTGCATTTTGTTTTGGTTTAGGACTAAATCGCAAATCATATCGTATATGTCTCAAACTGCAGAAAAACCACATTGTAATTTGCGGTGCGTTTTAATGCGGTTTACATCTAACGCACTTCAATCTAGTAATTATAAAATCACAAGTTTAAAATAAATTTGACGATGACATTTTCATATTTCTTAAAATAAAAGTTTCAATACGTACAAAATGCATAATAAAAAATAGTGTTACGTAAACTAAAGAGTTGGGGAATTAATCCAAATACATTCGAAAAGTTAACTTCAGAATACCAGGATGTTTGACAAAAAGAGAAAATAAAATAACTCAAATAATAAATTTGTAATGTAAAATTTGAAATAAAAACTGAAAAATTAATAAATAATTAATAATGTACTAAATATTTCCATTTGATAAATTATCAGGTATATATAGTATAAGTATTTTAAAATATATAAGAATATAAATTACAATACAGTTTAAACCAAGATTTGGTAATTCAAAACCGTAAATCACACCACCAAGTGTGATTTGATGAAAATACAAACCAAAAACCATACCGTGAAAATTCTAAACCGCGGTGGTCTATACGATTTGACAATTTAAAACCAACAGTCAGGGTATGGAGCCAACGTCGTTCATTTGGCATACTTCCTTGGATCACTACTCCCAAGGAAGCAAGACCAGATAGGGTTTTAAACAAATTCTCTAAAATAAAAAACAATGAAAATTTTGTTATCTATTTTACTTATTTTGTATTTTAGTATCTTTTAAAATAAAGAAAATAATAAAGTAAAAAATTTGTGATTCGAGACAAAGACACAAACCACAAGCAAACCGTATTCGTGCCAAAACAATTTTCAAAAATCCAATGGCGGGTGTCCACCGCGCCGCCGCCGCTGTCGCCACCCCTTCCTCCTCCGCCCCACCGACAACATACGCAGCTCCACTCCCCGGAAAAACATTTCTCTTAGTTTCTTCTCTTCCCTCGTCGTTTCCGTCAAGACGAAGAAGAACAAACCATCTACGTCAAAAGATCCTCAAAACCCTAGAAAACAAACCTTATCCCGACCCTTCCAATCCCGAATTCCCCCAAAAACCCCCGACAATTTCCATCGACGAAACTGTGAAACAACCGCTTGCCGAAGTCGACCAACTTTCCCTCTCCGAAACTACCGGATTTGTCGACGGCATTGTGGGCTCGTTTTCACCTAGGTCATTCGTTAAAATTGGGTTCTTTTTGGTCGGGGCTTTTATTTTGCAGACGATTTGTGCTGTGTTGATATTTGGATCAAATGATTTAGAGGGTGAAAATGGAAGTTTGAATGGTGACCATAACAAGAAACCTAGGGTTCTAGATAGAACCAATGAATCGAAATTGAATCCATTGTTGAGCAATAATCGAGATTTAATCGAAACCAAAGATGGTGGGATGGTTTTGGTTGATGAGTCCGAAATGGATAACAAGATTATTGAAATTCAAGAAATGGCAAGGGAAGCTCGAAACCATGAGGCGAAGAAAAAAGGGTTAGGGGAAGAAGGAGATGATGAAATTGATCACGGTTTGATCGATAAAAACCTTAAGGAGAAAGAGGTGGATGGTCGATTAATGAAGTTGCGAAAAAGTTTAGAAGGTAATTACGAGAAGTTGCCCCCTAAGTTTCCGAATAAAGAAAGTGATATTAGGAACAATGGTGAAAAGGGTGGTTCGGCTGCAGGAGAAGCATTCGGTTCATTGATGTTCAAAAAGAAGTATAAATACAAAAGCCCGTCAATTGATTCGGGGGATAAGCCAAAGGGGTTTAATGGCGCAGAAGATCGTAATGTTGCTAATGGAACATTGATCAATGGTATTAGTAGTGATAATGGGGTTGATATATCGGATAGCAGTGAGCAGATAGATCTCCTTAATGACGATGGATCGGAAATTAAAGTGCAAGAACCAGTAGATGAATCTATGCCTTTTAGTGAGCCAGAAAAGAAGTCGGTGAACAGAAGTGAAAGATCAGAACCGAAAGTGTCTAAAACTGAATCAATAGCTGGTATGTTCGAAATACAGTTCTAGTAAAGTTCTTTATGGTATTTTATGATTGTTATTTTGTTAGTATATGGTGTTTATAGTTTTTGTAACGAGTTTGAATTATGATATCTGCCTCAAGAAGCAATATACAAGGTTTACTCATTTCTCGGTGTTTAGTCATGTCATTAGAAAAACGGGCCGAGGGGCTTTTTGGTTGGTTTTCTATTTAAGTCCTGTATGGATAAAACTGACTGTGTGGATGTGTGGATTAATCCATTGTATCGATTGAGATGGTTTTTGTTTGAGAGGATTTTTTCATTGGAGGGAGCTTGTTTTTTTTTTTTAATTGGGAGAGAGATACGGAAAAAACTTGACTTTTTGCATAAAGCTCCCCTAGAAGCTTACTGAATAAGCCACTTTCTATAGCATTAAGCCACTACCAAACAACCATGTATAACTGATCAAATAAGTTGCAAGTCTCATTAAGCTCATTAAGCTGTTAACAAACATGCCCTTAGAGCCAAATGAACCCGATAAATCTCATTTAGAGTTAGGGTTTAGGATGTACGTGGACCTTGTATCTTACATTGAAGGGTAGAGAGATTGTTTCTGTGAAGACCTCCATTATGCAAAACAAATTTTTTTGAGAAATAAAAGAGGAAACTATGGATAATAGTCACACAAGTAGATACAATAGGAGAAAAACAAGCTTAACGGAAAGGAAAGTGATACAACTCTTTCAATGCAATATATATAGTGATCTCTTTCAGACTGTTTTCAGGAGTTGAGACTTGTAAACTTCTTTAGACTTGCAACTGTGAAGTGTGCGTTTATGTGATTTACCAAAGAGATTTATAAATTTGTTTTTGTGATTAATTATTTCTTACATAGGAACCTCAAAAGAGCCAAAATATGATAAGCAAGCAAGTAGAGCTGCAAAGTACGGAAACTCAAGCAACCTGGAGACAAGAAAACCTCGAGGCTTCGGTAAAGAAAGTCAGAGCGACAATGGAATATCTTCCAAGCACGATGGTTTTACAAGGAATGGCAGTTTAAAGGGCAAAAAAGGTGGAAATGGGAAATCTGCCAAACATCTTGGGGATATGAAATCTAGTACCCAAACTGCCTTTTGGTGGACTAATCTCCCTTACGTTCTGGTACGTAAATTTTTGTGCTTCATTATCTAAATCAGATGGTTACATCCTACCCCCCGACCCTTGCATGCATGAGATTTGTTGGGTTTGTTTGGTTTGAGTTTTAGATGTTGATGTATAGTTAACTTTCATATGTTTTTTTTGGAAAGGGTATCCTGGGCCTATGGAACTTTCATATGTTAACAACTCGATTTGAACAATTGCTCATGGAACAGTGGAACTAAAGATTTGACATCATAAATATGAATATAAGGACGTCCATTTTAAGTTATCATGAAAGGCTGTGGCCGAAAACGTAATTGTAAAATGTCATGTATAAACATCTAGTAGCTTCACTTATTTTATTGTCGGTCAGCCTGATTTATGTGTTTCTGTTGAAGTTAAAGGGTTAAAAAACTCTATTATTCTTGTGGTGTCTCGTTTAACATTTTTTTTCTTCATATCAGGCTGTCCTCATGCAAAGAGGTGGCAATGGTGAAGAATCAGAAGGACTATTTACTTTAAGAAGCACTCTTGAAAGTAAGAGCGGGTTATCTCACACTGTTGCTTTTGAAGATCGTCGTGATGCTACAAACTTCTCTTATCTTCTGGAATCATTCTTCGAAGATCTTGGCGACTTCAGTACCAGCATCATACCAATACCAACAAATGTGAGTTTTTAAACTTAATTGATTGAAATGAACTGGGAATCCAAAGTTCATAATTTGGGGCTTTACATCTTCATTGATTGAATGAATTGGAGGGGTAAAATGGTAATTTACATCATTGCGACGGTTTATTGAGGAACATAGGAAACAAATAGCAAGTGATCTTTAACCAGACAGATAGCTTAATCCAGACATGAGTTAATAGAAACAAACAAACAGATGATCTGAATTTTGCAGGACTTGACTTGATTCATGGGATGCTTTTAATCATTCATGGCTTCAAGTAACATGTTTTTATACCGATTTGTTAGTGTATTAGATGAATGATGGTGGGAAAATGTTGAACCTCTTTTTCAGGAGCTTGAAGAGGCAATCAAATCACAGATCATGAAAGTAGTTGTGGTGAAGAAAGGACAACTTCAGCTCTACATTGGTCAACCACTTACAGATGTCGAGTCAGCATTGCGGAAATTGATTGAAGAAAACGATAGACTCTGAATAACACGACACATTGACATGTGGCCTATTTGTTCAATTCTTTGTTCTGTTTTCAAGATTTAGGGAGAATTTCCCATTGAAATGCCATTTGTAATCTTAGTTGGCTCTAGCAGTCTCTGTTTTATACTGCATATTGTTTGTACTCTGTAAAAATGGTATCAAATCAAAATAGCTTTCATAAATAGCAAACCCCTCTTCATATTGATTTGTAGGCCATTTGTTCACTTTTTGTTCTATTTTTCAAGATTTAGGGGGAGTTCCCATTGAAATGCCATTTGTGGAATAATCTTATTTGGCTCTTTAGTGGTGTTTGGTTCGCAGAATGTGATGTAATCTGGTGGAATTGGAATGTTGAATTTCTTTGACAAGATTTCATTCCCTTGTTTGGTTAAGTTTTTCAATGGATGAAATCTTTGAATTCCAATAAATTCCATAGATATAGGATTTGAACATTCTATCATAAAACCCAAGGTTTTCAATGGAATGAAATCTCATATTTTGATAATTCCAAAGTTACCCTCTACCTCAAAGTAAACCCTGTTGATATTGATTATTATTAACAGACATCAACTCTCTCTCTCCTCTCTCTCTCTCTCTCCCCTCTCCCCTCTCTCTGTGCATCTTTAGTGTGCTAAAATAATCAAAACATTTTTAGTTAAAAATTAAACTATTTAATGACTATTTCATTAAAGTAATTTTTGTTTAAAAAAATTAAAATAATCAAAAAGGGTATTTTGGTCATTTACCAAAATTCCATTCCAATTCATTTAACAGATTCCATTTCAATTCTGTCAAGCAAAAAACCTGACAACATTCCATTCCAATTCCTTCAAAGTCAAATTTCTTTGACATATTTCAATCCATCCAAAAACATTCTGCGAACCAAACGCCTCCTTAGCCTCTCTTAAACCAAACCAAACATATTTAATCTCACTCGAAAATAGGGTGTCTGTTAAGAGGATTTATGTTGCCTAGAACCTATTTCCATGAATACACCTCAACTTCTGAGAAAGTTGTGTTGCAAGACAACTTTTAGAGCATCTCCAACAACTTCTCCAAAATGGAGATTTTGGGTTTTTTTTGCTCCAACAGCTTCTCCAAAACCTTCTCCAAAATGGAGAAAACATGAGAGAGAAATTATTTTTTATTCATTCTACCAATGAAATTGGTTTAAAACAAATGTCTAGGAGAGAGAAATAATATTTTATGAGTTGTATTCAATATTTAATATTATAATTAATTGTGTAATCTCCAAAATGGAAAATCTGTTGGAGATGAAGATGATTTTTTTTGGAGATTTTCACTTTTTACTTCTCTATTTTGGAGAAGCTGTTGGAGATGCTCTTATTAATTATATTATTAACTCTTTTACATCTAACTCCAACAAATACTTTATTTACATTAATTATATTATTAAAATTAAATACATTTAATAAAATACTATTTCTCTCTCCTAAATATTTAGTTTTAGTGTCTGGAAATAAATTAAATATTTTGTCTCTTTTAAATATTGAGTTTTAGGGATTTCTCCAAATTTGAAGATTTTCATCCTCTCATTCTTTCTTTTCACTGTTTTAACATACATGTTACATCAAATATATCTTTAAAACCTCTATTTTAGCATAGTTGAAGCTCTAATAATTTTGGAAAAATAACACAGGGAGAGTTAAAAGTATATAACAGAAAAGAACTAGAAAGCAACAATAAGATGAGCAGATTGGTAAACTTTCTTTCTGAAACATATCAAACTAAAGAACAAACCCCTCTTTACAGATAAGAAGAGAGACAGTTGCAACAACTGAAAAAAGTAAGCCCATCTTCATCAGCAAGATGATGGTCACCACACACAAAACCAAAAACACAAAAAAAAAAAAAAAAAAAAAAACTCTACTGAGATGCAACAAGTTTGGCCATGGCCAATGCATCAATGGCTGACAAATTTGACTGGCAAAAATTTTGCCATTTCTCCTGCTGCTTCTCCTCTTCTTTTTTCTCCTCTTCCTCCTCCATAACCACACCGTAAATCAACAACACAACGCTTCGAGCCGCCTCTCGTGCTTCAGGGAGTCTATCTTTCAACAATTCAGCCGACATTTGTACTAACGAAACCAACCCGTAATTCCTCATCTCTTCCACTTCCTAAAAATCATATCACAAATTCGATTAAACCAAACCGACCAAGTAAATCTCACCCGAAAGTGAGCAACTTTTTATGTGAAACAACAAAACAATACACCGAAAAGAGAGTGATTCCGCATACCATCTTTGAGACACAATGAGAGATTGAAACAGCAGCTTTGGCTCTAACCCTCATGTTTCCATGGCTGACATACCCTTTGAGCTTCTGAAGCAAAGGGATTGGAGTTGTGGACCCCACCATTGTGTTCAGTGATCTCTCTGCTTCTTCACACACAAACCTTTTATCTTGAGAAGCTTTTAATAGCAGCTGTAGAATCTGTAAGCATTCACCATAATTCAATCAACAACTAAATTCTCAAATCATTTAGTGGTTAAGGCCCAGGGGATGTTTTGTGTTGGAATATCCCATCTGTCCAGGTTCGAATCCAGACGCACACAACAATTGTGACCACTGAGTTTATGATTTCTTGCTGTCATACTTTGTCAGGATTAGTCAGGACACCCTCCCAAAAAAAAACTAAATTCTCAAATCATTTCTTCTTATAAAAGAAATGATAAATCATTTTTATGATAACATACCATGTGATCAACTGCATCAGAGGTGGTGGACTCAAGCAACTTATCACCATAAGATTTGAAAAGATCAGAGGAAGCCATGATTGATGTCTTGATTAAAGCACTTCTTGGATTCTTCATTGCCTTCACTAAAATCAACAAAACCTTTTCCCTGAATGGTTTTACAAAAACCCACATTATATTAGAAAAACCAAAACGCCATGATTCTTTCTGATACAAAATTACACGAAAACCCCCATGTCGTTTTACATACAAGATTGGAAGCAACAAAGTGGAGTGATACAATGCGAACCGCCTAACATCGTTCAATGAATCACAAATCTTCAACCAATCCTTGGATTCGAGCCCTTCAATCAGACCCTAAGTTCCCCAAAACCAAAATTAGCAAAATTACAAAATGGGTATTGAAGGAATCAAACGGAAAGACTCGTGATTATTTACTTACCTGGAACTTGAGATTGGGATCTGAAATGGGGTTCAGATTTTCAGAGGAGATGTAATCGATGGAGTCAACAACGGAAGGAGTTACAACAGAAGGCAAAGGGGCTCTGTTTTCGTCATTTGCAGTGGGATCTACAGGCTGTTTAGGTTTAGCAATCGGATTGGAAACTTTGAGATTCTTTTTGGGGCGTTCTGGGGACAAGGGCAAGGTGTTATCAAGAGGTCTAAGCGCCATTGAAGAGAGAAATTGAAGACTGTAAATGTTAGAGAGAGAGAGAAAAAAAAAAGAAGGGTTTCTGAGATTGAACGAGGAAGAGGGAGATTATGTTGAAATGGAATTTGGGGGAAAGGGCTTAAATTTTGAAATTGAGATAAACGTTGGAAGAAAAAGGGGGATGATTTCGTAACGGTCATATTTTCAGAGTTGGTGGAATGATTGGAATCAATGGATGGAGGAGGGCCCAGTGGGCCGGCCCACACATCCGTACTCATTTTGAAAAAAAAGTAAAGGAGTAAATTACAAATTTGGTCCCTATGGTTTGTTAGTTGCAATATTTTTCCTTCCGACAGTTTCAAAAAATGAAAGATGACCATCATGATTTGGAAAAATATTAGGATTTGATCCCTTTCAATAAAGGCCGTTAAAATATCACGTTGGGTGTAAGGTATTTTAGACTTTTTGTCAGTTTTACGTCATCATCATTCGTTAAGAACATGTGAAGCTAAGAATCCTAAAATAGTAAAATTACAACCCTAATTCAATCACAAATACAAATTCAAAAACAAAAATTATATGGACACAAACAACAAATTTTTATGAACTCATTCAAAACCCTAAAACAAAAGTATAGGAACAAGAGCCCTAAAAGAGTAAGATCAAGAACCTTAAACCAACAAAATCAACCTTCTTCTGTATTTTGGGTGAATTGGTTTGGGATACGGTAAGGAAACATAAGATAGGGGGGATTTAGGAAGGAAAACACCTCCATGGATACCCTTGTATCGAGAAAAAAGGAAATAATTTCTTAACTTTTGGAGCTTTAGACTTCATTTTTGTCTTGTCATTGCTTATCAGACTGCTCTCGTCTCTGTTTTCATCTATGGTTTTCGTATATATCTCTGGTTTTCATCTCAACAGTGTTTGTCTCTAGTTTACATCTCTAGTCCATCGGAGAATGGGATGTAGGTGGGGTTTGTTCCAGAGAGTGAACATAACGGAAGCAAGTGTTCAAGGGGGGGGGGGGGGGGGGACCGATAGGGAAGGGGTAGTGAATGGTTTGAAAGAAAGGTACTTCTTTAGGATTCGTAAGTTTTTCAAAATCAAATTTATCACATATACCTTGAATTCATGGTGGATGGATATATGTGCTATTGTTCATGTTTCCAATACAATGCAGGGATTCCTTACAACCTAAATCACAGACCCAACTGAAAACTTCTTGATTGTGGGAAACGACAATAAAGATTCTATCAAAGCTGTTGGAACGTATTGTCTTTGTTCTAGCTACAGGGCATAGTTTAGATTTGTTCCAAACATTATATGTTCCCTAAATTTCTCGCAATTTAGTTTCAGTTTCTAAACTTGATTTACAAAGTTTTAAAATTAATTTGGGTAATGGTTGTCTCAATTTATATAAGGTTTATATTAATATTGGTTCCTGAATTCTTGTGGATGGTCTTTTATAAATTTTTACTATCTCATTCCATATCTGAAAACCATTTGACCTTACATCATAACGTGGGAAGTATAAATAAAGAGAATTCTTCTTTGTATGGCACAAGAAGTTGGGACACATATCCCAAGAAAAACTTCGTAGATTAGTAAAAGAAGGCGTTCTTTCAAACATTGATTTCACTGTTTATCAAAGTTGTATGGATTGCATTAAAGGCAAAACAACAAAACACACAAATAAATGTGCCAAAAGAAGTTCTCAGCTCCTTGAAATAATTTATACATATAATTGTGGACCTTTTGATGTTCCAACTTTCGATGGAGAAAATTATTTCATCACCTTTATTGACGATTATTCACATTATTGCTATCTTTACTTATTGCATAACAAATCTCAATCAGTAAATGCTATTGAAGCGTTTACCACCAAGGTTGAGAGGCAATTAGAGAAAAGGGTGAAAATCATAAGGTCTGATAGAGATGGAGAATATTATGGCAGATATGACGAAACAGGACAACATCCTGGACCTTTTGCCAAACTCCTCGAGAAGCTTGGCATTGCAGCTCAATATACAACGCTAGGGTTTCCTTGGCAAAATGGTGTAGCTGAAAGGCGAAATCGCATGCTTTTAGAAATTGTTAGAAGCATGATGAGTCACTCTAACTTACCCATACCATTGTGGACATATGTTGTTTGCATGGTTGTATATAGGGTTCCTAGCAAAGCAGTTCCAAGGACTCCTTTTGAATTGTGGAAAAGTTGGAAACCTAGTTTGAAACACCTGCAAGTTTAGGGATGTGTAGTCTAAGCGAGAGCTTATAATCCTGGTGAAAGAAAGTTCGATATGAAAACTATAAGTGGATATTTCATCGATTTTCCTGAAAAATCCAAACGGTACACAATTTATTGTCCTAACCATAAGTTGCGAATTATTGAAACCGGAAGTGTCAAATTCATTTTGGATGGCATGATTAGTGAGAGTACTTTTGTGGAAAATAAGTCTGTGATGAAACTAGGGTAACAATCCCATTACCTATAAAGAATACAGACATGGTGAGTCCCTCCATCATTGAACCGCATAATGATGAAGGATCGTCAGTGGCTCCTCTCATTGTTGAATCGACAAGCAATGAAAAACCACAACATCAATCACAATACCATAATGAAATCATTGCAAATGTGAAGAAATTATAGAACAACGGACATTAAGAAGATCTGTTCGAGAACATAAAAATGCCATTTCAAAAGATTATGTTTGTTATCTACAAGAATTTGATTTTGACATAGGGATAATGAAAGACCCAATTTCTTAGTCACAAGACATTACTAGTGATAATTTTGAAAAGTGGATTAACGACATGTAAGATGAGTTAAAATAGATAGCAGATAATCAAGTTTGGGAACTTACTCAATTGCCGGAAGGACACAAAACAGTCATGTGTAAGTGGATTTTTAAAACAAAACGTGAATGTCATTGCAACGTTGAACGATATAAAGCTAGACTTGTGGCCAAAGGTTTTACTAAAAAAGATGACATCGACTACAAAGAGACTTTTTCTCCCGTGTCAAGGAAAGACTCTCTCAGAATTATCATGGCCCTCATAGCTCATTACGATTTAGAGTTACCTCAAATGGGTGTGAAAACAACCTTTCTTAATGGTAAGTTGCAAGAAGAAGTTTATATGAGTCAGCCTGAAGGTTACGCCTTGAAAGGATAGGAAGTCAAGGTCTGCAAACTTAACAAATCAATATATGGACTTAAACAACCCTCTCGAAAGTGGTATCTAAAATTAAATGAAACCATCAAAGCTTTTGGTTTTGAAGAAAATGTTGTAGATCCATGCATATATCTCAAGATTAGTGGGAGAAAATTCATGTTTTTGGTTTTGTATGTTGATGACATATTATTAGTTATTAGTGATCTTGGCTTATTGCATGAAACTAAAGTATATCTTTCTAAAAACTTCGAAATGAAGGATATGGATGAGGTTTCGTATGTGATAGGGATAGAAATATCTCGTGACATATCACGTGGATTACTAGGACTCTCCCATAAAGCATATATTGAAAGAGTTTTGGAAAGATTTGCAGTGGCTACATGTTCTGCAAGCGTTGCTCCTATTAAAAAAGGAGACAAATTTGGTCTCTACCAATGTCCTAAAAATGAATTGGAGCGTAAGCAGATGGAGACAAATTTCTTAACAAGATTAATTTTAATCCCTATTAATCATGGAGGTTCATTATTTGGAAACCAGAAACCCTTTCTTATCTATTTTCTCCCGATATCTACACCATGGCGGAGAAGACGATGATGATATTGTTGTTAGAGACAACCACCTGGTTGGAAGAGGGAGGAGGCGTCAGTGATTAGGGGTGGCAAAAAGTGACCCAACCCGTCAACCCAACCTGAACCCAACACAAAATTAGTAGGTTGGGTTGAGAATTTCAACCCATTTAAGTTAAATGGGTCAACCCGCCTAACCCATTTATGTAAATGGGTTGGGTTGGGTTGCAATTTCCAACCTGTTATCAACCCATTTACAACCTGATTTCGACCCCCATTTACAAGCTGTTTCCAACCCATTTACAACCTGTTTCCAACCCATTTACAATATTACCTAATATTTTATTTTTAATTATTAATCATTATTTATTACAATTAATAATTTAATATAATGCTTAAAGATTAAAAAATAATTTAATATAATTTAATACTACTAAATGCAAATTCTAAATCATATTGAGACCATAGATTGAAATTTTAAACCCTAAATCCTAATGATCTAATACCGTAATACGCCTCTCCTCTCCTTCCTCAGTCCTCTCCCTCTGTTCCACGACGAGTCCAACGCCGACAACACAAATCATGACGAAATCATGAAGGAGAAGATAGAAGATCGAGAGGAAAGAAATACCGAGAGTGAAATTGGAGTCGATGAAAGTGGAAGTCGAGTTACTTAGAAACTTTTTTGAAACTATGATTTATTTAACTTTGTGGTTGTGGGAAACTTTGAACTATTTATTTATTTTATGGTTGTGTTTTATTTAAACTTCGAACAGTTTATTTGACTTTGTCGTTGTGTATTTGTCGTGAAATGAAATAGTTTAAGCATTTTTATTTCATTTAGAATTTTAAAATTAAATGGGTCAACCCAGATTCAACCCATTTATTTAACAGGTTGGGTTGAGATAATCATAAACAGGTCAACCCGCTACCAACCCATCAACCTAACAGGTTGGGTTGGGTTGAAAATCTCAACCCATTTAATTAAACAGGTTGGGTTGGGTTGAGATTTTCAAGCCAATTAATAAATGGGTTGAACCCGAACCTAACCTGACCCATTGCCACCCCTAGCGGTGATGGTGGTGAAGGTGGTTTATGGGCGGCGACGTATGGTGAGTCCGATGATGGCAGTGATGGTGTTGTCGGAACACAGTCAAACTCCAACGAAAAATTGAGTGTATCATACTATGCACATTGTACCGGTGGTGGCCGTGATCACAGTTAGGGGTGTTCATCCAAACCGCCAAACCGCCCACACTGCACCGCAAAGCGCGATTTAGAGCTTTAGCAATGCAGTTTGCAGTTTGCATTTTTACCAAACTGAACTATGCGGTGCGGTTTCAAGTAATCAAACCGCGGTTCAAACCGCATTGCACCGCATATTTTGTGTATTTTAATTTTTTTAATTTTTATATATAACATATATATATATATATTGAATAATTTAATATTTATGTAATACTTTTGGACTTCGTTTTAATGGATCGAGATGAAAGAATTGACCAATTGATCTTGAATAAACAATTGACCAATTCGGAGTCGAGGATTAAGGATCGAGATGAAAGAAAAAGTTGGATACATCATAACTCACACGTCTAATTTAGTTAGAAGTTTATTTTTTACTTTTTAGACTATTTTTTATTATGCAATATGTATTTGGGAATAAGATTTATTGGAACTCTTTATTTTTTTGGACTACGATCACTTTATCGTTGATTTTATAATGTATTTTTAAACTTACAGTTTTTTGGATTGTAGGTATAAAGTGTGATAGGGACAAAGCGGTGCGGTTTGAGGTTTATGCGGTGCGATTTGCGGTTTGGGAAAATGCTTAAATCGCATATGTGGTGCGGTTTGTGGTTTGGCCCCAAACCGCACCATGAAGGCGTGAACAACCTAATCACAATGTTGGCTGGAAAGGTTTCCAATATGGGTGTTCAAAAAAACCGTTGGACTGCTCAAACCAGTCGAACCAAGTCCATCCAGACCATTTTTGGTGGTTTGAGCGGTCTGACGGTCTGGTCAGATCTTAAAAATAGCCAAACCGTTCGGTCTGGTCTGGTTTGCGGTTTAACCCCTTTTTTGGGCAGCCTGGACCAAACCGATCGCCAAAAACACACATGGTTTATTCATATTTAGTTTTCATGTTATAGGTTCGACTTTTATAACTCAATTAAAAAAGTTCGTCAAAGAATTATGTCTTTAGTTTTCATTTTTTCAATTGATTGTGTTATCTAAATTGACAAAGTTATAAGATCCATTAAAAATTTAAATCTAAATCCAGATCGTCCTTCGACTTTCTCAATATTTGTCCAAAATTCAACCATTGTTGGTGGACTTATTTAACTTTTTTTTCAACTTACTCAAAGTTTTTTATAATCTAATATATAAACGTTCTTTTATATTTCGATATACTATTTTCTAATAATGTTATATTGGTAGAAATTTTATTTTGGATATAGTGTTTATGTTTTTTGTAGTTTAAAGCCCATAAGAGGCCCAAACCGGCTAGACCAGACCACCTTTTTATGGTCCGGTTTGGTCACTTGCTACCAAACCGCTCGATCAGAAAATTTCCTAAACCGCCATTTGTGGTTTGGTTTGTAGTTTGGGGGGGGGGGGTTTAAACCGCCCAAACTGGACCGTGAACACTCCTAGTTTCCAATGGAGATGGTTGTTAACTTCCCTTAAGATTTTTTTGATTTGCAAGTTTCCAATCATGTTTTTTTGATTTGCAAGTTTCCAATTGATATGTATGTGTTGGCTAGAAAATCCAGACCAGATCTGGTTTTCAACCAAGATCTGATATCATAGTATCATAGTCGATTTATGTCTTACTGTTTAGAAGTTCTTGGGTATCACAGTGGTGTACGCTAGAATAAATTTTGCTGGAATAAGGTTCATCAGAGAGAAGATAGAGTAGAAAGGAGATAGAGATTTATAACAAGACATATTTACCCCTAAATATTATCCATAAATTTAAATTTTTTGAAAATTAATGTATAATTACCAAAATTAGTATTAAATAGCCATTGATTATTAATAATGTGTGGTTGAAATTGGATCTTGTAACATCCTGATCTTTATCCCAATTGGGGAAAAGTGTTGTAATGTGTGAATCGGTAAAGGAAGAACCAAATACGAAGTATGGCTATAGTGTCATGTGGTTGTGACACTTGTCACAATAGCACCAATGGTACTAAGAGTATGGTCGTCTCGGCTGTAGTGTCATGTAGTTGTGACATCTGTCATAATGGCACCAATGGTACTGAAAGTGTGGTAGTCCCGACTATAATGCCATGCAGTTGTGACATATGTTACAATAGTGTAACACCCCGGAATCTTTGGTCGAAAAGAAGACGAAAAATGGCGACAGTGCTCTGCGCTACTGCTCGCGCAGGTCGAACCGCGCGGTGATTCGCGCGAGACCCTATCTAGAGCTCCGCGTTATTGCCTGCGCTAGTCGGGTCACGCCACCACTCGTGCGGAGCCACTGTGCGCATATAAAAGGGGGAGAACCGAATTTCCACCCCATTTCTCACAAAAACCCTAAATCTCTTCCCCTTTGCGCTCCCAAACCGACCCTAACCTCTAAGAAGAACCTTAACCCATTTTGAGGGGTTTTCCTCCTAAAATCACATGATTCTTCATCATCTAGCGAGGTTGGAGGTTAGAACCATACTCTTTCATCTTCATCTTCCTCACCCAGTTTCTTGGGGTTTCATCCAACCATTTTCATCATTTGAAGATTTGGAGTTTGTGGTTTATTTTGGTGACCTAAAGGTGTGTTGGTAGTGGATTCAAGCTATTGGTTAAGGTAACCTTCTCCTTCTTCATCTATGGAAATTAGGGTTTTGGTATAAGTTGAGATCTTTATGTAAAATGTTTGAGGAACGATTCTATGTGGTTGAATATAAATATTTATGGTTGAAATTTATGGATCTAGGTTTTTGGAAGTTTTTGGCTTGAGGATCCATGTTTCTTTAAAGGAGTTCAATTTGGGGAAAAATCTAGATTTAGCCTAAATCTAGCAAGGTGAGTTCAAGTTGATTTGTGAAAACTATGTGAATGCCAAAAATGTCATTTTGAAGTATCTTTGGGTTTAACTTGATAAATATCAAATGTGGGTTTATATGGCCAGTTCGTCTATTTTGGGTATGTGATTCTATATGTCTTGTGAAAACCCCATATGTGAGATTTTTGGGTTATTTTGATAAATAAATCATGTTAAAAGGTTTCCTTGATGATTTTATATATATATGGAGGTCATTTGTCGTAAATATCCTTTTCGTGTAATTGATCTTATAAACCGTTTGGAAAATGCATATTAATATGTTATGAGACATTTTGGAGGTATAAGGATATGAGTTCATTTTGGAAAATGGTTTGTCTCAACCAATGATAACATTTGAGTTAATCATACTTTTGGTCGTCGCGTTTGCATAACCGTTGGTTAAATGTGTTTTATTGTTTACATTGGCTTTTATTGTACGATAAAGTAAAATTGGGGAGCTTCAACTCGGTTTTGACTAAAATGAGTCTTGGGGACATTCGTCCGGTTTTAATAGCCCGTTGTGGAGTTTTGAGTATGATGGCGGTTATTGCGCATCATTTGAGAATTACATGTTTTGAGTGCGTTGGTCATTCAATTGGAGTCATGTATTGTTATAGACTGTAATGTAATGGATCCATAGGCATATGAGTCGGTCTTTAATATTTTTTTAAAAATGGGCTATTATTTTATGTTGGGACCATGATTAGTTATATGGTCATCGAGGGCCTCATTGTGCTATTGACCCCGTGATGTAATTTCTGAGTCTGTTTTTATGGGATAGTCATTTCCCATTTGTAGCTAGTTGAGACATTGGACCCTAGAATGACAACTTGGTACGGTTATGTGGGATCGGATACTAGCCCTGGGTCGTAAATGCAATCCTAGTGAACGAGTATGACTAGGAATCATTGGGTGCCCTCCCCCACATCTTAGTACGAGCCGACGTGTTCGTGGCTTTGATCCTAGTATGGTGAGCTCAATAACTTGGGAAGTGGCCTACTTTTGTGTTCCGCCACTAACCATGGAAAATGGGTCTCCCCCGTCACCGAAAGGTGTTGTTTTGGGTATTTGGTTTTATCCTTGATTTTCGGTGACGTTTTGAGTTTGGGGTGTTCTCCATATGTTATGTAATATCTAGATCCAAAATTTATTTAATTTTGGAGTTGGGGGAAAAGTTGACCTTTACCCAAAGTTCAAGGGGGTCAAATGTAACTTGGGTTATATAAATATAAATCAACTTTAGATATTTTCTAAATATCTCATTTCCTGATATTTTTGAGATCTGAGAGAGAGAGAGAGAGAAGGAAGCAGGGTGAAGAAGTGATCGGTCGTTTCGTTCAATCAAGGTACGATTCTAGCTTAAAGCTTTGATCTGAGTGTTATCTGCCGTATAGAATCTCGTTGTTAAGGTTTTTAACCGTTCCATTTTGAGTTTTGAGTGTTTTGGTTTGGATCTGGGTTATGTATCTCCAACGTGTTCTTCGTGAACATTCGACCGATATATAGCATTCGACCTGTATATAGCATTCGACCTGTATATAGCATTCGACCGGTATATAGCATTCGACCGGTATGCATTCGACCGGACTGTATTCGACCGGTATGCATTCGACCGGTGTTGCATTCGACCGGTGTGTATTCGACGATGTTAGCTTATGTTATCAGAGTTATCTAGGTTTCGACTTATCGATTTTATCGGTGTTATCGTAGGTAGCGATTGTTAGAAACCGGGCCTTTAAACAGGAAGAATTCTGAGGTGAGTCTTTTAAAATAAATTCGTCTATATTATAACAGCTATGTGATGAATGTATTTGTTGAACTATGGAGGATCATGATTTTGGTATGATATATTGTTGTCAGATAATGTTTTCTAAATTCCATCACTTACAACTTTCTTTACAAGAATCAAGATTTATTAAATTGAACCATTGTTCATATGAATTGCTTATATGCTTGATTTAATGTCAGTATGATATAAAATGACATGCTCTGGCTTTGAGTCTTAGTGCAATGGATCCATAGGCACGGTGTTCCTATGTCCCCGTTTTGGGCATTTGGTTCACGTTTTGGCATGGAATAGGCATCGGGTTGCCATGATAAGTAAGGTGTGGGCCTATACGGTCGGGCATCGTCTCATGGTGCAGTAAGGTGTAATTCCATTATGTGCTTTAGTTCCCCTGTTTTGGAACTCTCAAGAATAGATCCAGAGGGGTTGACTTGATGTTTTGAGCAATAGATCTAGAGGGGTTGAGCTCGTTATGTGATTTGGTGTTATTTGTACCATGTTTAATCACTAATGGTTTATTTGGTTCCTTGACTTAGCTCATGGTCATACTCACCGCGTGACATCGATTTGGGTTTAGTACTCCCTTTTATTTGGCTTGTTCTCACTAGGCTTTAGCCTAACACTTGCTCTTGATTGTCATGTTGGCAGGTCATCTTAACAGTGGGGCACGCCGGGACTGAGGGAACGACCCTGGGGTCGTGAGTGGTCTTTTTGAGGATATCTAGTGACCATCGTACAATGATTTTTGAAGATACACATTTTGGAATGATAGAGACACCCGACCCTAATCTAGTTGTTAAATTGTAGATTAGTAGGTTGTCGCCTTATGCTTCATTTATTGACCGTGTTTGTGTCTAACCTATACTCCGTTTGGGATGGTTTCGTATGTTGGAATTGTAATACCTTATTCCGCAAGTTTAGTCTATTGCAGAATTTCGAATTTTTTTTATTTCCGCTAATTTTAGGGTGTTACATGTTATAATTTCGGAGGCTTGAGTTTACTATTATTTCAGTCGTTTGGTTTATAAAGTTTTAATCAAATTTCAATATTTGAGCATTTACCATTATTCACGTTTTGACTGAGTTTTGGATTGCACCACTTCATGAAAGAATGTTTTGCATTGAGGCATCCATCTTTAAAAATGTGTGTTATTGGAAAACGGGTCGTTTTCATATTTAAAGTAAATCACTTTGAAAGATCATGATTTAAGTTGCATTATTTCTGTTTAACGATTTTTATAATCATGATGAAAACTCTTGAACTCACTAGGCGTTAGCTTCACCTTTTTATTTGTCGGCATGTGCATCAGGTTTCGACTAGGAATAGTTCTAGTGACACTGTGAAGAGAAGAGTGCTAGTTATATACTCGAGGATTGTGTAGTTTGGTGAAGCCTTCCACATATATTATGGGATTTGCAGCTTGTCTTTGGGTTAAGTAACACCCGTCTCTAGTTTAGTCCTTCTATGAAACTGGAATTTATAATTGTTGAAATTAAATATAGAATTATATTTGGAGATTTATCTTTTACTTGATGAAATTTTGAAATTTTAATTTAGCTGCTCTTTCCAAATTTGAGGGCGTTACAAGTTGGTATCAGAGTTTAAGTTTGAGAGAATTAGGTGTTGATTTGGAATGCCTAGACTCAAACCAGTGTTCTTTTAAGTGAATGAGAGAGAAATTGCACCAATAGGCACTTTAAGATTTGATGTTTTGAGGCTAATGGAGTCCCTAGGAACGAGAGTCATGTCGAAGTAGTAAGGATAATCATGTACAGTACGTTCATAATTGCACTTGGTCAGTGTTATGGTGAACCTATGAGTTACATGTGTATACTTGGACTATTGGGATGTGACAACCGTTGGGGTAGTGAAGAAGTTTCTAAGTGGGTAGCCGTTAGATGAGTTTGGTGATCTTAGCGTTCGTCACTTGGAGTGACAATAAGCATAGTAATTGCATTAAATGGACCGTTTCGGGTCAGAATGGTTGGTTGGATTAGAACCATAGACTTGTGGAATTAATATTATTCGGGGAGAAATTTTAATGTGAACCGATGAAGCCCTTGATTTTGTTTTAAGATAGTTGAGCATCCAGATGACGATAGTATGACTAAGAAATTGGGGAGCGTGGTTTCGAGACATTGAGTGACGACCAAATTCATGCACGAAATTTATTTCTAAAATGAATTGCATCAATTATTTCTCATGTTCCCAAAAGCATCATGTGGATTATATTACAAAGTCTTGGAAAAATGTTTAGCACACACAAGATTTTAAGCCGTGATTTTAAACATGCATAAAATTATTTTATTGCATGTGGTTGCGAACCTTGTCGAGACTTTCTTTATTCTCATTGTTGTCCGACGCTATTTTGGATATTGCGATGTGCGTATTTTGATGTTGTTTAGGGTCTTGGACAAGTAACTGTGGTTTATGACTTTAACATTGGATCTCCTCCACATATGTTAAGGTTTTGGACGAAGAGTTATATTCCATTATTTTGATATTTGAGTTTATTGGAAATTTTATTCCGTGTGAGTTTTGTTGAGTTTATGGAGTATTATTTTGCGGTGTCCTGCAGCGCATGAACGAACATTGAAATGCGTCGGTTAGATTCATTGTGTGTGTTGGTTTATGGTTTATTGAGAAACTTATTTCATAAGAGTTTTGTTGGTGGATGTATCCCATATGCTATTTTGGAGTTTCAATACCGGGTGATTTCTCTTTTGAGTTTTATACGAGTATATCTCGTTGCACATTACTTAGTATTATATTTGATTTATACTTTTGGTGTGAGTAAGCATATGAGTAATTTGTGATTATTCGAGTTAAACTTTTGCTTTGAACATCCTTCGGTTGTTGATTTTACTATTATAGTCTCACGCAATGCATTATATTGAATTACTCGTATGCATGACATTATAGCCACCATTTTGGGTCAAAGAGTGTTTTATTCGTGCGGCTAAAAGTTCGAAGTTGATTTAAAATATTTTATGTATGAGTAACTCGCAAGCACTTATCGTTTAAATAAGCTTGGGAAATAAACTGATGGATGTGGGAAATTTTATCTCATGTCATTATATGGTTAAATGAGAGATTTTTGGAACTTGATTATGTGAATCTACCCTTTGGGAGTCTTATACAAACGCCTTGTTATACACTGTTTTAGCACGTAAAATTTTTCTCATCTGTGGACTGTGGCGTAAATTGATGCATGTTAGGGCCATAGTGGTTCATTCGAAAAGATTGTTGGGTATCTTTGTTTATTGTCATTATTAGTTTGAGTAATGATCAAACGATTTTCAAAATGGTTTTATGTGTGTGACGATTGAGACCACCTTGTACCCCTACCGAGTAAACGATAGTGGATTGTTATTCGTATGATTAACTGTTATAAAGCTTTTTGCATTTAGAAGTTTTATGAAAATTCAAATTGGCATAGTAGTTTGAGAGACCTTGAACTCATTAGAGCTATAGGTGTAAACTCTCTTGTGATAGAGGTCGTGTTTAAGGACTAAAGGAGTCCTCGGAGGTTGAAGTATCGGAGGACTTGACCTATGGTTAGTTTTGAATTTGGGATTTCGGTTTATGATTTTTATTTTAACATTTTAGACATATCTTCGTCTTATGGTTTTTATGTTGGGAATCGAAGATTTTGACACCGCTTGCTTTAGCGTCATTGAGTTTTATGAAAATTTAGTTGGGTCTTATGGAGTTTTGTTTTACGACATTTTGCGTCGCATAAATGGATCTTGAAACATGTATATTGAATTATTGTGTGCATTAACCTTTGGGTTGTTGATTAACATTATTGTCTTACACGGGTTTTGTACGTGTCATTTCACAACCGCACGAGGCGTCTTGAGAGTCTTCATATTGCATATTTGCACTTTTGGGTTTCTATACAAGGGTATTCCGTGTTGAACTTTTGTTTTGAACATTCTTCGGTTGCTGATTTTACTGTTATAAATGTCACGCAATGCACTAAATGGGTTATCGATATACATGTAGTTGTAGTCACTATTTTCGGACAAGATCATTTTACGTGTACGACCTAAAGTTTGAAAATTGATGTAATTTATTTTACGTTTGACCAATCACATGCACATTTTGTCTTGCTAAGTTTTGAGAAACGAACTCAGCATGCGGGTCTTGTTGGGAGCTTTATTCCGCGTCATTATATGATTAAATGAGAAACTTTTGAAACCTGATTACGTGAATTCCCTTTCTGGAGTTTTGTACAAACGCCTTGTTATATACTATTTTAGTACGTAAAATTGTTCTCATTCGTGGCGTATTTTGATGCATGGCAGGACCGTTGTGATCCATTTGAAAGGTTTATTATGTGTCCTTGTTTATGGTCATTATAGTGTGAGTAATGATCAAATGTTTCTCTTTCGAAATGATTTTATATGTGTGGAGGTTGTGACCACTCTGCATACCTACCGAGTAAACGGTAGTGGATTTTTATACGTACGATTAATTCTTATAAAGCTTTTGCGTTTAAAAGTTTATGAAATTCCAAATTGGCATATTAAACTGAAAACGTTGAACTCATTAGGGCTATAGATTTAAACCCCTATCATGAAATGACTTGTGATAAGGGACTAGAGACGCCATTGGGAATCGAAAATTCGAATGACCGGAATGGTTGGCAAAATTGTATTGTGGGAAATTCAACCTTTTAAGGTTGGACTAAGTATGATTGTTTGAGGTAGTAGATCTATATCATTATTCCGGCTAGGCAAGTGGTGACTTTTCCCTCTTGGTAAATTTCGGTTTGAAACCCTGTGAGATTATTCGCACATGGATAGATTTAACTTGATGGTTTGCTTGTTCGCTTGATACCATGATAGATGCGAGTGGTGTATCACCTAAATTACCCTTTGGGAATAAAGGAAATATTGTTGTTCGCTTGTTAGAGATGTAAGAGTAGAACTTTAGTGCCATGTTAAGTGTCAACTTTAAATTCGACAATACAAATCCGGAATGAAAAATTTGGCGGTATGCGGTATTGTCGTTTTGGGGATAGGTGTCGACATTCGATTTTGAAGACAATGACCGTTGAAGTGCTTCAGGATAATCTCGATGAATCCCGTGTGTTGCAATTCAAGTGGCAACTTAAGGATGTGAGATGTTGGCAATTAAGTACCAGTGATTAAAATTTTCTTGATTTGGTAAAGGGTATATCGACTAGATGATTGATGTTTATGTTCAGTTTGGGAGTCGCGAGATCGCCAGACTTGAAATGACCGACCCCCGGAAAGAGGATTTGACGTGATTGTTGGGATGGATTGGCTATCCAAAAATGATGCTGGTATATTTTGTTCCAAGAAGCTGATTAGAGTACCTTTGTCGGAGGGCGGCGAAGTGATCATCTATGGGGAGAAGAACCGAAAAACCAACATGATCATCTCATCCCTCAAGGCACGGAAGAGCTTAGCCAAGGGATGCGCATCGTACATATACTACGTGATCGACGCCAAGTTAGAAAAGAAGAAGGTGAAAGATGTGGACGTGGTGCGCGAATACCCGGATGTCTTTCCGGAGGATCTACCCGGGCTACCATCGGAGCGACAAGTGGAGTTCCACATCGACCTCACTCCGGGAGCCGCTCCGATAGCTCGTGCTCCTTACCGTCTAGCCCCGACAGAAATGCAAGAGATGATGACGCAACTTCAAGAACTCCTCGAGAAGGGATTTATACGACCGAGCTCGTCGCCATGGGGAGCCCCGGTCCTATTTGTGAAGAAGAAGGACGGGTCTATGCGGATGTGCATCGACTACCGCGAACTCAACAAGGTCACTGTGAAGAATAAGTATCCGCCTCCCCGGATCAACGACCTCTTCGATCAACTCCAAGGAGCGGGATGCTTCTCCAAGATATATTTGCGATCCGGTTACCATCAAGTGCGAGTGAAGGAGAGCAACATACCGAAGACGGCGTTTCGGACGAGATATGGCCACTACGAGTTCCTAGTCATGCCATTCGTATTGACTAATGCTCCGACAGTCTTCATGGACTTGATGAACCGCGTATGCCGACCTCTACTGGACAGATCCGTCATAGTTTTCATCGACGATATTCTGATTTACTCGCGGGATGAGGCGGAACATCGACGACATTTACGGGAGGTTCTGGAGATTCTCCGAAAGGAGAAGTTGTTCGCGAAATTTTCGAAGTGTGAATTTTGGAGTCCAATTCTTGGGCCACGTGGTGTCAAAGGATGGAGTAAAAGTAGATCCGCCAAAGATCGAGGCAATGACGAATTGGGAACCACCGACGAGCCCAACGGAAATAAGAAGTTTCTTGGGTTTGGCCGGTTACTACCGACGATTCATACAAGACTTATCGAAGATCGCCTCTCCGCTCACCTCGTTGACAAGGAAGAACGTTAAGTTCTTGTGGACCGAAACTCAAGAGAGGGCCTTTCGGACTCTCCAAAGAAAATTATGTGAAGCACCGATCTTATCCTTACTCGAAGATTCCGAAGAATTTGTGGTTTATAGTGACGCTTCTAAGCTTGGGCTCGGGTGCGTTTTGATGCAAAGGGGGAAAGTGATAGCGTATGCATCGCGTCAACTCAAGGATCACGAGAAGAATTACCCTACGCACGACTTGGAGTTAGCGGCAGTAGTGTTCGCTTTGAAGCTATGGCGACACTACCTCTATGGGACGAAGTGTACGTTATTCATCGATCACAAAAGTTTGAAGTACATCTTCGACCAAAAGGACCTTAACATGCGGAAACGGCGGTGGTTAGAACTTCTGAAGGATTACGATTGTGAGTTGCTTTACCACCCCGGTAAAGCCAACGTAGTGGCGGACGCTCTGAGCCGGAAGAGTTACGGAAGCGAAGTCCAGGTAACTTTAAAAAGAATTGACGTAATTTCGAGCTTAGTGGAGGACATTAAGCGAAGCCAAGTGGAGGCACTTCGAGAGGTAAACCTTAAAGATGAGATCATGGTGAAGCAACGAGAAACATTAATAGAGGATAGTCGTGGCCTTAAGCTTTTCCAAGGGAGAATCTGGGTGCCGAAGATTGGAGGGATCCGCGAGTTGCTATTGGCGGAGGCTCACAAGTCTAAGTACTTCATACATCCCGGTAGTACCAAGATGTATAGGGATTTGAAACTTCATTATTGGTGGCCGATAATGAAACTCGATATGGCCAATTATGTGGAAAGATGCGTCACTTGTCTTCAAGTCAAAGCGGAACATCAAAGACCTTATGGGATCTTGCAGTCGTTGACCATTCCGGAATGGAAGTGGGAGCACATTACAATGGACTTCGTCACCAAACTACCGAAGACTTTGAAGGGGCACGACACTATTTGGGTAGTGGTGGATAGACTCACCAAGAGTGCGCACTTCCTAGCAATGCGAGAGACATTGCCGATGGACAAGCTAGCTAAGCTCTATATTGATGAAGTAGTGTCACGACACGGTGTCCCACTATCCATAGTTTCGGATCGGGATAGTCGGTTCACTTCTAAGTTTTGGGATGGGTTGCAAAGGGAGTTGGGCATGAAAGTCAAGTTGAGCACGACCTATCATCCTCAAACCGACGGACAAAGTGAAAGGACCATCCAAACTCTTGAGGACATGCTTCGGTCATATGTCATAGACTTTGGAGAAAGTTGGGATTCACACTTACCGTTAGTGGAATTTGCGTACAATAATAGTTTTCATTCGAGCATTGGGATGGCACCGTTCGAAGCACTTTATGGGCGAAAATGTAGGACGCCGGTGTGTTGGCTTGAGGCGGGAGAAAAACAGTTTGCGGGACCGGAAATAGTTCAAGCAACGGCGGACAAGGTTAAAGGAATTCGAGAACGTTTGAAAGCAGCACAAGATCGCCAAAAGAGCTACGCGGATAAGAAGAGAAGACCGGTCGAGTTCCAGGTGAGGGAACGAGTTATGTTGAAGGTGTCACCATGGAAGGGGATCATTCGTTTCGGGAAGCGCGGAAAGCTTAGTCCCTGTTTTCTTGGACCCTTCACGATTTTGGAAAAGGTGGGACTCCAAGCGTATAGACTAGACTTGCCACCGGAAATGAACGAGATTCACCCTACCTTTCACGTATGTTACCTTCGTAAGTGCCTGGCGGAAGAAGAGAGTGTGATACCGTTGACGGAAATTCGGGTGGGTAACGGAAACCGATGCGTGGAAGAACCGGAAGCCATATTGGACTCCAAGAAAAAGAAATTGCGCCACAAGGAGGTAACCATGGTAAAAGTCCAATGGAAGCACCATCGGGGTACAAACGTGACGTGGGAGTCGGAAGAGGATATGAGGAGGGGATACCCTCAGTTATTTGCACAGTCGTGATTTCGGGGACGAAATCCTTATTAGGTGGGGAGGATTGTAACACTCCATTTTTGTTATAGTGGGAAAATCAGGAAAATAGTGCCTCGCGCGAGTTGCCACGCGGGTTAGGCCGCGACACAAGTCACGCGGTGCACTGTCCGCGTGAAAACCAGTGAATGGCGCGAGTTACCGCGTAGGTCAACCCGCGCCATAACCCGCGCGGAACGCCTAACGGATTTAATTGGGTTTTTCTGCCCCCATTTCTCATTTTACTCTCCAACCATTTTCTCTCAAAACTCTCTCTCTCTCTTCATTTACTTCTTCCCAAGATCGAACCTAGCTCCTTCCCAACCACCATCTACCACATTTATTGCAAGAATCAAGCTTCATCAACCAAAGATTTCAACCAAGGACCTCAAGCTTAGAGATCATCTTCCTCCTCCATCCATTTCTAGGGTTTCTCCCAAGTTTCTAGGGTTTTGCTATAAAACCTAGATAGTGAGTTTTCTTTACCAAAATATTTAAATGTGATACATATCTTGAATGCTTATTTGTATTATCTCATATGTTTGTACAAATCTGATTACCTGATAAGTTTGACCTAAATGTTATTTATATGAATATTTGGGGGTTTTGGCTATTGATTCTCATGAGAAATTGTCGAGTTGATTAATGTGACTATTATTGAGTATGATGGTGTAATATCGTGGAACTTATGAACATTATTGTTGAAACCACATGTTTGGGTGTTTTGGGCCTAACATGGGATTAAAATCGTGCGTAGTCTTATACATGTGCCTCGTTGATGCGGGATATGTATAGAGACGGATAGTGTATATATATATATATGTTGTATGAACCGTGAGCAGGTGCCAGGAGGATGTAGCTTTAGGTGCCACCGGGACGGTATGCACCTAAGGCCTCCGCCACCGGGACGGTGTGCCGGGACTTTGGGGTGTTGTCATGCGAACAACATCAAGGTACATTGACTTGAGGTAAACCTCATTGGTGTGATGGATCTCCCCCATTGATTCCAGTATGGCCAAGTGGACTTAGTCGTTATTAATGCTTTAACATGCCTCTTGATTATCATGACATGCTTTTGTACAACTCACTAGGCCCGTTTGGCCTAACATTTGTTGGTTTGATATGTATCTCATGTTCTAGCGGCGCGAACGCCAAGATGAGTTAGCGGGCTTCTAGATGGGAGCTTGGGGGACTTTTGGGATGCCACTTTAGTTATGGCTATTTTTGGATGTGGATGACAACCGTTTGTAATCTTACTTCTTGTTTTAGATGTTAGATTAAGAGGTTGTTATCTCTCATTGGTTGTTATTACAAACTTGTAATTATACAGACAATTATTGTTCCCTTTTTGGGTAAGCTCATGTTTTGGCATTTATTTGACTACCATGTTTCCCTTTCATGGAAATTTTTGTTATCCCAATTTTTGGGGTGTTACATAGACTGTCCACTCTAGTGGACGAAAAGGAAATACAGAACATAAAATCAAAGCTAACCTGTTTTGATGATCACCAACGAAAAACACCACGGAAACTGAATTGCACGGTTTTGCGAAACCTGTCCTTAAAGGTTTTGGCGATACTCTAGAAAAGCTGTGAGTCTACTATCGCTTAACCCAGGATTTGATGCAGTATTAATCAAACACTAACAGCTATAGTGTTTGACTGTTTAATGCAAATCTTTGACATAAATATAGTAGAAAACGTAAACACAGAACTCGATCGATAGAGCAGATTGGCGGAGAGAGCAGATTGTGAGAGAGAGTGTTTGTGTGTGTGTGTGAGAGAGAGAGAGCTTATCGATTTTAGTGTATCTTCAAAAGAGGTGAAGATGGACTTATTTATACTTGACGAGATCAAGTATAAACCTCAACTCTCCCACGATTTTCTCCTAAAAAATAAAGAGTGATTATGGACTCATAAAAACGTTTTTAATGAGCTCATAAAAAACGAATCTACAGCCATTAAACACGTTTTAATGAGCTCATAAAACGAAATTATCTGCTCAATAAATATTAAAAATTATCTTCTTAAAATTAATTAATTAATTAATACAGGTAAATTAATCAATTAATTTTACAACTCTATAACTCAAGTTATAAAAAGAAACTCGGAGCGAGGCTCCTCTGCTCCGATGCGAAGTGCAAAGTGCACGACTCTTCGCGAGAACCGCGCCCTCGCCCTCGGCCACGACCATGTGCGCGCACGCGTGCGTTGCACTTCTTTGATACCCCCACCATAAGCCTACCATTTTACTCAAGACCCACTTGAGACTCTAGGCTTATAAATGTAATCTTCTTTTGTATTTCTACCAGTGTGGGATGGAAACATTCCAACCTCATACTCAAATTTCCAACAGAATATACATGAACCAGTAACATCATCTAGTGAGATGAATATTTCTTAAGAAATCAAAAAACCGTGCATCAAAATCTTAATCTACTAACTACAAGGGTTGTGGTGTACTGGTTAAGGCCCTAGGGGATGTGATGGAATATCCCATATGCCCATGTCTTACAGTCATAATTTGCCAAGGGATTAGTCTAGGCATAGCCTAGGACACCATTCCAAAAGAAAAAGTTGTTTGGTTTTTTGAAATATTTCTATGACGTGACAGGTTTTATTAGGCACTCTTTATCTTTATCCTACATCAAACATGTATTTCAATCACAATGGTGCTAGAGATCTCCATTTTAAAGGCTATGAGGCAAAGAATGGATGAGAAAATGAGAAGTAAAATTGTGAAGTACTGAAATAACACATTCAAATTATTGACCATTGCTTCTATCTTGGATCCTAAAATGAAGATGAATTCTATAGAATGAAAATCTATAAAGAAGAAGGCGAAATGAGAATTGCATAAATCAAACGTTGTGTTGGAAAATATTCGCTACAAGAGGCAAAACATATTTTAATAATAACAAAAATAAACTTCAAAAATATAGAAAACTGCCTTTATCAACATAAAAAATGAGAAACGGAGAAAATTGTTAGCTTGCGTGATGAACAATTGAACATAGTTTCCTTAAGACATATTCATCATCTCTTATGTGCTAGTGACTCGTGGATGGATACAACACTGATAATCCTAGCCACACTGATAATCCTAACCACATAACAAATGCAACTCTACTTTTCCTCTATTTATAAAAACTTGATAGATTAATCAAAATGAAGAAATCTTGAATAGGATGAAAATCCTTCAATGTCTTTTATATCCCAAAAAGATAGTCTACAAAATAGAGACGAGACTCAGTTTATAGGTAAGGATGAGCAATGTGAATCGACAAGAAAATAATTACTTTGAATTCAATAATTAAATCTAGGAACTCATGACAACTTAATTATAAATTTATGACACAATCAATTTTCTAAATTTTTCCTCACAAGTTGTTTGTATGATCTTTAGTTTACGAACAAGAGAGCTTTGCTCGGTTAGCCTTCCTACCCATTAATTTTAATGAATGTCTCTTTTCTTTTCTCCAAAGAATTATTTATTTCATTACCTGTTAATCTTAACGAAATAACCCTTGTATGATCCCTACCCTACCCTTTACCAATCCCACTTTTAGCTACTTTAAAGCATAAACTTTTCAGAAAAAAAGTAAGTTACAAAAGTAGATGTAGATCTTATTGTATACGTCCTCAATGATTTAAAAATGCTTGGTTTGAATTAAAGACTTTTGCACTTCATTTCAAATACACCAACTTGGCATTCAAAACAATCACTCTTTGGTTTTTTAACCTCTTTCAAGCATTAAAAACTTATATTTAATACTTAAACAAATCATCCCATATTTCAATGATTCATTGAATATTTGCTATCCGTTTGTGTCTCTTGCAAAATCAAAGAGAAGAACCAATATCCATCTTGTGAGTTGTGACCAAGACTAGGGTGCGTTTGGTACGCAGTCAGGATAGGACAAAATGGAACAGGACAGGACGGAATAGAACAGGACAGTTGTCCAGCGTTTGGCAAGACATGACAGAACATGACTAGTACTGGTTAAATGACGCTGATGAAAAATCATAGATTACATCACATAAAACTAATTTACATCACTAATACATAGTGCAATGGATTATCAAAAACATAAAACTAATTTATCACGATTGGATTTTGGATATGGATATCAAAACCCAAATTTTAAGTTTCGGATTTTAGGTTGTTTCGGGTTTGGGTTGGTCGGGTTTCGGATTGATGTCAGTCGGGTTCGGGTATTATATAATGCAAAAGTTATATATAAATTCAATCGTTTTTTAGGATGAATATAATCGATTGAAAGATTGATGAAATCGATAGCAAGTTTAAAATTTAGAAAATATTTCAACATATTACGGTTTTCAAAAAATAATTAGATAAATATATATATATATATATAGTATCTAAAATATAGATTTATGTTATTTCGGGTTTTCGGACGGGTTGGGTGGCCAACGATCAAATCCAATCTGAACCCAGATATCCTCCCAAATGTCGGATTTTGGATTATCGGATTTCGGGGTATTCGGGTTTTGCAAAAATACCTTATTTTCGGTTCGGATGTAGATTCGGATTTCAGACTATTCGGGTTTTGCACACCCCTAGCTTGGAGGCATGGATGATGAGAAGACATGTTTTATGTTTTTTTTAACAAAGGGTATATTAGTCAAAATATTGTTGTTCTACTTAGTTCCAGGGGTTGGAGGGGGACAAGTGTGTCCCATGCTTGTTCCACTTAGTTCTAGCGTGTCCCACATATGGTCACACCAAACATGGGACAAGTATGTTCTGTTATGTGTAGTTCAACTTTGTTCTGCATACCAAACACACTCAAGTTCAACCATAAAGAACTCAAAATAGTCAAAAACGACATTTTTAGTGGACTTAGAAAAGCGGAGCAATCAAATTGGTGAACCACTCTAAACATCAGAGTTCGATCTATCTTCCTTTATCTTTACATTCTGCAATATCACTTGTTTAGTTGTTAAAAAATGTGTGCAAATCATTTTGTAATTTAAAAAAAAGTGTCATACACAACCTCCCCGTTGTTTACTAGCTACGCGCATCTTCAACAGATTCTTTAAAATTGAGAAAATAGGAATATTGGGCAACTTTTTGTTTGAACAAATTCTGTAAAACTCTCTCCAAAATGGAAAAAAGTAAGAGATAATGTATGAAATCCTCCAAATATGGAAAACTCTTCAAAAAATTATTACCATGGAGAGATAAATATTTTTTTACTGTATTCCCACCAATAAGAAATATTGAAATTAAATGTTTGGAAGAGAGAAATAATATCTTATTAAATATATAAAATATTTTAATAATATAATTACTTGTGTGATATCCAAGATGAAGAAGATGTTGGAGTTGAATGCAATTTTTTAAAGATTTTGAATTTTAATTCTCAAATTCGAAGAATTTTGAAAAATCTGTTGGAGGGACTATCACCATTGATAGGTTTTTGCGAAGTCATGTTATGTGCGTAAAACATCATTTCTCTAAATGTCGTCCATTTGTGCCATCTTCAACATTTAGGAGGTGTTTGGTTAGAGGTATTAGATAGTAATCAATGGGAATGAATATAAAAGAAATTGTTTGGTTTTATATAATATAAATGAGTTCATTCCCCAAGAGCCGAAATTTTCATCCCACCTTAAACCAGGGAAATGAAAATTCATTCCCATTTTCATACCATGTCATTCTCATTTCCATTTTCATAAAGAATGTAACTGAAACACAATGACGCAATTTGTGTTACAACAATGGTAAAATATATATATATATATATATATATATATATATATATGTTGTACCAAAATTTTATGTCCCCTTCTTGTCCATTAGTTACGTGAAGCCACATCATATATTTATTGAGGATAAATAATAAAAAGATGAATTAAATAAATTAATGACGTGTCTTCAATTAATTGGTGGGACAGAGAATTTCGGGACAAACATTTTTTTTTCTTTGACAAAGAACAAACATATTTTTATTTGGTTAAAAGAGGCTGGAAGAACACAACTTTAGCAAGGGTTTCAATAATTGAGGACGTCATAGTCGTGGATGACTAAGAACATGGCGGTTTCGGCAAGTCGTCATCATTGTCGTTTGGTAACATTCGAGGACCGAAGTTTTTTGTTTTATTTTCGGGGTTTAGGTCGATAACCATTTAAATTTAGTAAAGATCAAAAGTTTTTTTTTTTTTTTTGTTCCGGATAAAAACCTATTGTTGCTTTGTTTTTGTTGGTGTTTCTGATCCTGTTATTGTTTTTGAGACGAAAAAGGTGATTAAGGGATGGTAATTAGGGGCATTTGTGATTCGAACATTTAATGAGGTACTCAAGCTTAGTATTTCTCGAGCTCGAGTCGATCTCGAACAGAAAATGAAATCTGTTTGATTTAACGACTCGAGTTTCATAACACAAATGTTTCACTCGGCTCGTTCGAATGTTCGATTAATTTTTTTTAAGTCGAGGCGAGCCATACCTGTATAATTTTTCGAGCCAAACATTTTTCATAAAATACAATATTCGTGATATTAAGCTCGAGTTAATAAACAAGTTAATCGATGAACTTTAGGTTATAATGTGATTCAAAATTGTTAAACAAGCATCGAGCTCGAGCGTGATATCATTTTCGCAAACCGAGCCCAAACAACCCGCTAATCAACTAGACTTGACTCGTTAACACATATCTCTAATGATGATACTACTACTCCCACTACTACCACTGTTGTGGATGGAATTTGCTATACTTGGGGTTGGAATGTATACATTGATATCATGTATTGTTGAGTCCCGGTTCGTTGCCTCAACGACATGATGGTAGGAATCCAGAAAGAGGCCACATGTTCAATCCCGAACACTATCACCGTAGTGATTACCTACCCCATGATGGCTGCAGGATATCTGTAGTGGGAACACTCTAGAGGATAGGGTAGGGATAACCAATTTTTATAGATCTGAAGAACTATTTTTATTTGATTTCAAAAGCTTATATCTTAAAAAAAGTTCCAAAAACTTAGTTATTAAGTTTTTTTTAATTTATTTCATTCTTCACCACAATCTCTTATTAATTAAAAGTGAAATAAGACATCACTTAGAGCATCTCCAACAACTATGCTAAAATAGAGAAAAGATGGATTTTAACAATTTTTTTGCTCCAACAACTATGTTATCTTTTATATTAAAATAGAAAAATGAGGAGAAAGATTGTAAATTTAGAGAAATCTCTAAAAATTATAGAAGAGAGATAAATAATATAATAATATTTTTCCACCAATAAAAGAATTTTAAATTTAATGTAAAGGAGATAGAAACAATATATAATTAAATGTATTGATTATTTTATTAATAAAATTAATGTTAGAATTGCTAAAATAGAGTAATTGTTAGAGATGAATGTAGATTTTCTTAGAAATTTAGACTTTTTCTACTCTATTATAAAAAAATTATACCATAACTCTTCAAGTTGCATTTATCAATCGGAGGTGAAATAAACACGTTAATCAATTTTTTGTAATGCAATTTGGCCGGGTTTAAAATAACAGTGTTTTCCTTGAAATGGGAAACCTTTACATCCCCTGATATTTTTATGTCCTTGATGAGTGCCTTCTTCTTCTTCTTCTTCTTCAATCTTCATTCAACAATTCATACGTTGATTCATGGAAACACAAACACAGCAATACCCTAATAACAACAATATTAATCATCAGCACCAGCGATCCTACGGAGGAGGAGGAGGAAGAGGGAGCACTAGTACTGGCACATCATCAATGGAAATGGCGAGACAACCCTCACAGCACCACTCCGATAACGAACGGAGCAGCGGGGAACTGCGTGCACTCGATTGTAACCTCACTTCCTTATGTGATCATATTCAAATGGAAGGTTTCAGCAAAGGATCCTTCTCAGATGTAGTCGTTCAGGCCATGGGCGCTACTTATCATCTTCATCGTCTCATTCTCTCACGTAGTTCGTACTTCAGGTTAGCACTCGGATTTTTCCAGTTTTTTAGTTCTCCTATCACGTTAATTCGTTAATTTCTGTTTCTATGCTTTTTGTGTAATTATTGGAATTCATCAATTTTTTGAAGTATATAATATTGGAATTCATCCATTTGTTTGTGTGGGATAGACAAATAGAATGCGCAAGTGATTAATAAAGTGAATTACGAGGGAAATCAGAACAGATGACTACTAATTTGGTCTGAAGGCATATTTTGGAGGTGTATGGATGTGCGTGGGAAGTGTGAGTCGCAATGATATGTGTTTGGCAACAATTGATTATGACTCTGATTTTCACATTTGATTGGATCAAAATAATCAAGTTTGGAGAAATATGTGAGGAGCTGTCTAGATGAAGTTTTATCCTAATTTTTTCAAGTCATAATAATCACTTTTAAATGTCCAAATGCCCCCTTTATACGTGGAACAGGACTGGTTTTTGGAAAATTTGATTCAGAGATGGTAATGCAGTAGGTTTTGGAATCCTAACTTACTTGAATGCTTTATGGAAGTGGTTCATAGGTATTGCTCATCTGATATTGTTGAATAGAGTTTACTATGAAATTGGGTATGTTACAAGGGGAGTCTAGAAATAAACAGTTTATTGGATGGTCACTGTGACACATAAAATAGTTCCTAAAATGGTCCTTAACTCTTATTTTTCAAGATGGAGCACAAATATGAATCAGCTTAACTTTCCACAATAGAAGATCAATCTATGCATTCTGGATAGACCTGGTGTGTAAAGTGTTAACGAACTTGTAGTTGGTCCAAATGTAACTAGGCTTGATAGACTATGGGCTAGCAACATGATTGCCCACCAAGTGAGAATCAATGTCTATGTGGTTGGCGTTTTAGCTTAGTTGTTGGAGATATACGCTGTTGACAAATGACAACACATGAAGCAAACCATCGAGGTCAACTCCAAACTCATGTCGAAGATGGGTCAATATCATCTCACATGATTTTCTTTTGTGGCTGACTGTTTGGCGTGCACTAGAGCGAAAAACAACGATCATTTTGTTGCCTTTCCAAGACACGAGGTTACCGTCTGCAAAGAGAATGTAACAATGGCATACTCTTACATAATTGGGCATCCTGTAATCAACATTTGTGTAGAAGTGTATCGTGCAATTGCGATATTATGTAAAGGTCTTACTTCACATTATCTTTGATGATCATAAGATGGCGGTCTTGAAAGATATTCCAAGTGGCTAGTGGTATAGCAACCATGACCCATTTGATGACAATCACTGGACATGTGGTATCCCATTGGCTAACTCTAAAAGATCCAACTTTCCAAAAAGCCTTATATATTTCTCTAGAACATTCATTTGCTTCCTCAAACTTATCTTTTGGAGATTGCTTAAGACATTGTAAAATCTATGAAATCGAGAAACGTTTGAAGCCTCTTCAGGGGGAATAAAATGTCGTGTCTCATCCATGTAAATATCCTTCTTAAGGAAACCATTAACCAATAAGTTACGTAACAACTAGGGGATTGTGGGAAGAGAAATAAAAGTTCAATTAAAGACCTTTTAGGTGATAAGGAGGAACGCAAAATAATCTCATAGGCCTATGGGTTTGGCTACAATATGATCTTTAAGGTGATGAGAAAATCAAAATAAGTGTCATTGTCAACACTGCGGCCTATAGAACATTTCCCATGGAGAAGAGATCCGGATCCCAAAACCTATTGCATGGCTTTGTAGAAATTTGGATGTTCATGGTGACCGGCACATTTGTATGAAGTATATTGACTCTCAAATGTAGTGAAAGTATTGCATTTGTGTGGGTGACAAGGCAATGTCTGCAATATAGTTCTTTGTTCTAGATGGGAATATGTATAAGTGTCCTTATATTTGACTATGAGGATTGAGGATATGGGGATGTGGGGAACAAGGTACGAAATGTAATATTTTGAGTAACTTGTGATGGAAATAGATTGTGTATGTGTAGTAACATGTATGAAATCAAGTTAAGTAGGTGGAAGAGGTTTCTTTTGACAAAGGAGAAGGTTGACTGAGCTAATTGATGGTCTTGCCAACTAGTTGCTTGAGTTAGGGCTTGGGCTTGACTTGAAACATTTCAGGGGTACGAGCAATTGGTTGTTGATGTTGTACCTAGAAGTGATGTTGGGATTCTCGTTCCTAGACTAGAGGATGCTTTTACCATAATGTCAAGGTGGTCCATAAGGATTACTTATGGATTAGGCGATGGGCACACCGAGATCAAGCATAACTCATACTTATGAGAAGTTACTTTTGGAGAAATGAATTAACTTTTAAGAGGGATTATAACAAAACAATTATACCTTTATCGACATATGATTCACATATTAACGCTTTAGGAATCAAATTTGTGTGGGTAATCGGTTATAAAACAAGCATGCTAGAAACTTGTAGGGAAAATAGACTAACAAAGAGGTACAAGATGCCACTCTCACACAAAGGAGGACATGTAGTACCCTAATAATTGCATCATTTATGTTGAATTGACAATGGTAGGCCACCTATGTAATCAAGAATACTTGTATATCATCCCATTGGTAGCCATCTATTTAACAATATCAGATGAGAGAACTGCATTCTCATTATCACCCTGGAGGGTCTTGATAGAAATATGAAATGGATTATCTATACGAGGCGAGCACAAGATTCACAATTTTTTTAAAAGTTATTTGCTTCTAAAATTGTATTAATACTAACCAAAGTAACACGTGAACGATCATCCATAGAAGGAACATATCTTTAAATCAATAGAAAACCCAACTCAGTGAGGTTTCACATTCATGTCATAAAGGTATAAAAAAACAAAGACATAAGAAAACCCTAAAGAGCAGCTTCGTCTTCACCTTTCTGAGCTTCGTGTGGGTCAGTCACTCATTGACGGTCTGGTCACTTCATCCTCAGCCTGTGTCCATGGAGGGCCAGTGATCTACTCTGCTGTGTTGACAGACAGTGTAGGCAGCCATGGATACAAACATTTCTTCCTCTTAGGTGATGGACTGATGGCTGCCATTCCACGTCAAGCCATCTGTGTGGGTCAGGTTGTCAGGAAGGGTTTTGGTTCTATGGCTTCCATCCAGGAGGCGGTGGTCCTCGTCTGGGCTGGCGACGATGGCGAGGTTATGCTTGTCCAACCATCATGTGCCTGTGTGTGACTGTGTGAGAACTTTCAGGGGGATGAACAATGGTGAAAAATAAAGCCATTTTGATCCCCATTTAATCCAACCCACACGTTTCGTAACCATTTCATCCCCATTTAATCCTTGGGCCATTGCATTGCCATTGCTTCGTAATCATTTCCAGCAATCAAGTGTTAGGAAATAATTAGGTTTAACCAATCATGGTTTTTTGGGTGAAATATTGAAGGGGGTAAAGAGACTAAAAAGCCCTCCCTTCTAACACGTGTGTGCGATGTATTAATAAGAAGTCGTTAATTTTAATGATTAAGGGACCAAATCGTAACAAAAAATTAATTTTGGACCAAAAATGCAACAAATGAAAAGTTTGACTAGATTTGCAGATTGAGCAATACCACCATGATGATGTTTGTAGTTTACTCTAGAAATTATAGTATGGTCAGATCAGATGAAGTGAAAACAGGGTTTGGGCGGCCATGACTGGTCTGAGATGGTCGTCTAGATCAGATGGAACAGTGCCTGTTGCTGTTGGCTGGTGGTGGATCAGGTAATGGTCACAGCCTCTAGTGGTGATGGGGTAAGGTGCTGCTTGGTGAGGTGAATCAGGGATATAGAGTACCATTTTAAAATTTAGGGCAAGTGTAATAATATTAGTTCGGGGAATCCGGTTTGTATAGTACATCAACGGGCTGTGGCTGAGACAAATAAAATAATGTATGGGTAAAATAATGTCTGGTATAGCTACCTCTAACAACAACCAACATTTGGGTTCGCATTAGGCAGTGCTTTTGGATAAGATCAAGGGAGAGTTGCATTGCATACATGATGAAGTAAGAGGCGAGTTCACTGTTTTCGTCAAACATCAGGAGTAGATGTTTTCTTGCTGGAAATGCTGAGGGTCCCTGCCATAGGTTGGAATGCTGAGTGGTTACCGTGTTGGAACAAATGTTACTTTACAGTTTATTTCATTATAACCTGTGAGACTACAGGTTATAATTTCTGGTGAAATTCTGGCATGACCTATTCATAACCTATTCATAAAGTCATGTTTTGCCATTTCTATAACTTGTTTCCCTTTATCAATATTCGAGGTTCCTTCCACCTTTTCTGCCGCTGTTTCTTGCACTGTTAGCGGTATCTCGGTCCTCCATCATCTTTGCAAACACTTCTTGTTGCTTACTCATAGCAGCTTCCATCAATTGCATCATATCTGACATGATTGAGGCCCTAAGACTCGCCTCTGGAATGCCTGAATTCTTGCTTGGGGTTGAACTATTAACTTCCTGGCCCTCCTTCGGATCTATGGGGGATTTGGATCCATAACTAGCTGTTACATGATAATAACAGATAATCAATATAAACTCCAAATTCCATTCATATATGTAATCACATTCCAGAATTCATGCATATGATTACTCGATTATGAGCCATCATTGGTCACAGTCTATTCCATCTGCATAGTCTAGACTATAATTATATGCATCTTTTTTCTATAGTAGGTGATTCTGTACTGGAATATGTGATATCTTAATAGTTAATACGATGTTCACCGATGAAATAAAATAACACAAATTAGAACACTGATAACCAAATGGAGGTTGCCAGGTGGAACGCAATATATTGCAAATAATTGAGATCTATAAATCATAGATACTTGACTCTTCTTATCTGCATTTGGTGCAGCTTGGGTTCTACATATCAGAAGGATTTGATTTATTTTTCATGGTTATAAATTATGATTTCATGGCTTCTGATACTTCCATGCCAAAAAAAGAAACAAGACTCTTCAACTACATCGTATGTCAATATATTTATAGTTTTGGAAACATAAAATATTTACTCTCTAACTCTCCAAATAATCAGGGTTTTGACCTTTTCTCACTTCTTTCCTCACCTCTCTAGTTTCTTATTCATATGTACCCGTCTCCTCCGCTTGTGCCTGTTCTATGTCTTATCTGCTTGTTCTTTTTCCTATACACCTCCGCTGTTTTTTTTTTTGATGTTCTTTTCTCAATATATTTGTAGGTCTGTTTATGTGTGTGTAGGATATGGAATTACAAAGAAGCTGATCAGCAGAATAAGCAGATGTTTTGATGATTGCCTTTGTATGAGTTTAAACTATTTGTGATGCTTTATTAACTTATATAATCTTCTATTGGAGTCTCACATCTTCTAGACTTGGACCATTTCGACTCTACATGTTGGAACCTCCCTTCTCTCATAAAGTGCTCTTTTTGAGACTAATATGGGGTTCCACGTACTCTCACATGGTATTAGAGCCAAGGTCTGCCAATCTAGGGACTTGACACTCTGGGGCAATCTGTACTCCTCTAGCCCCTCTTCAGTCTAACCCCCTCTCGATACTCTTGGGACAATCTAAGCCCGTCTAGCCTCCGTTGGAGGGGCGTGTTGGAGTCCCACATCGGTTGGACTTTGACCATTTCTCCTCTATATATGTTGGAATCTCCTTCTCTCCTAAAGGGCTCTTTTGGAGACCAATATGGGGTTCCACATATTCTCGCTCGCATCTTATAATACAACATATGTGTTGCGCCACACCTAGATGTTAGTATTCTCACATCTTATAATACAGCACGTCAAACCCATACCCATTCCTGTGCTTCCTAGATGGAGCTTAATGGTGAATAAGGATCTTTGACTGCATAGACTTGACCTCATCTAGCTGTGATGGGATTCAGTTAAGATGTAACATCACACTATTGATTCTTTCATTTCAATGAATTCATGTGGACTCCAAACTAGTCAGCTTGTTGATGTAGTGGGTCTTATTCATCCTTATGTACATGGGGTAATTCATCATTGTTTACTTATAATACTATGCTTCTGCCTTTATTACACATTGTCCCTGTAGTTGCCTTGGCCATGTAATATTTTTGATGATGAATCCTATAAAAAATAAACAATCAGATCTGAAAGCGCGATCCATTGTCTATTATACTGTTTTGGACATGGATAATCCCATTACTGAAAACAAACAAACATGTGATTTCTCCCTATAGGTTGAATTAACCAGATGGGCCGCCCAAAACCTGGAGCTGACATTAAAATCTGGTGTTATTGTATACTTGTCACTCGATACATCCAAGTGGTCTTGCTTCTTTTTTGATTAAATATTTTGTCATGCTATTAAGGTTCTGTCCATTGTGCTCTGTAGGAACATGCTTCATGGTCCTTGGAAAGATGCGAATGCACCTGTTTTGACCTTGCATGTGGATGACAATAATGTTAACAGAGAGGCGATTGCTATAGCTTTGGCATACCTTTATGGAAATCACCCTAAGCTTGATGACAGTAATGCATTCCGTGTTCTTGCTGCTGCGTCCTTTCTTGACCTTCAGGTATCCCTACTTGTCAATTATTCAGTACTTCCCCGCTCTTTTATTGGTAGATGGTAAAGGAGGATAATTGCTAGAGTGGATAGCTCGACTCATTGATACCCACAACAATTTGACCTACATATCAAATTGATTAATATTTACCATTTCAATATTGTACATTAGTTCTTGTCTTCTGTAGATAAATCTGTTTTTAAAATAATGAGATAATGTAGGGAAAGTGTTTTGAAAAAACATTGAAAAAGGTTGAAAAGGGCATAAAGCAAATATGAGTAGGATTTTCTTCATACCATGTTCTGTAAGATCACTTCGAAAATGAGATCTCTATGCATCTTCTGTGGATTTGTTCTGTAATACTCTGGACAATTCATCCATGGATCCATTTTCTGATTGACTGCCAACAGAATTTTCCTTTGTGCTTGATTCAATCTTCTCTGACATTTGTTGCAGGATTTATGTGCAATTTGCACGGACTTCATTATATCAGAACTTTGGACTACAAACTTTTTAGCATATCAGGTTTGAGAGTACTGCTTTTTACTATGTTTTATGATATCATATCTTTCATTGTTAGGCTTCCATGTTTACTGTAGGTGTTCGCAGAGGGCCAAGATTATGGCATACATGGAGAACGTGTTAGAAGTGCTTGCTGGGGTTATCTTTGTCAGAGTGGGGCCATGGAGTTAAAAGAAGTAAGAAAGGAAATCTAATAACTTTTCAGGATAGGAAAAGCATGCAGTCTGGTTTGTGTTTTAGTAATACCATTCTTGATTCATGGCGACTTAGCAATCTTGCTGTCCCGGTTTGGAGGACAGTTTAGTCTGCTTTCTTATACAGGAGACCAGCGATGAATCAATTAATCACCTACTGGCTAAGGAATAGGTTTGCTAAATTTATGAAATCTGGCTCCATGGCACAAGAAAATGTGAATGAGATTGATATGTTGTAAGACACAAGTTTTTGAGCACATAAAGGCAGATGTGTCCACAACTCAACCCTCTAGTTTTTTGTTTTTTTTCTATTCTAAATGGTTGCAACTCTCTGTAATTAGTTAAATCTGCTGGATCCACCTGGCAAACCTTTGAAGTAAGAGACTTTGAACTGTGAAGAACCTAAACTCAAAATGTAGCAAATTTCCCAGTACTCATCAGAATTTTAATATGACTTCTTCCTTTTCCACTCATTTTTCTTGAAAATTTACATGCATTTACTTAATATTATTGTAGTCACAGGGGTTTTCTGCTGGCTGTTTAATCAACAAAACTCTAGCACTTTAATTTCCACTTATCCACTTCATACGTTATGTGCATTATATTATATGTTTTACATTTTTTGTCATTCTTAATATGTTAATATTCTTGAAATTGTGCCAATGGTAAACGATCAGAGTGTCTTATTTGTTCAAATGATCATGACCCATTTTGACTTCTAACCAGATCTGACCTCCTATGTGTCCGTATTCTTTCTTTTGCTTCTATCTCTTTCTGACACGTAGAATAAAAGGTTCTGTAATTTTGGAAGGGTTTATTCTTCTAGAATTACTTCTGAAGCATTGATGTTCTAGGCTGCAATGTAGTATTTACTACGGAGCTCACAAATGTTTTGTATTATCATCTTATTACTGACAGGTGCTTCCAAAGCTTTCCTCCCAAACATTGCATGCATTACTGACCTCAGATGAACTATGGGTCCCGAGTGAAGAAAAACGGTAAGGGGCATTCTGGCCTCTCCCAGCTAACTCTTTTTTTGTGCCTTCTGAGTGTCTCACATACTATTTAATAAAGGTTCGAACTGGCATTGTACATCATCCTCGCAAAAGGTGCATTTAGTAAGGCAGAACCTCCAGAACAAGGTGGTTCCATCTCCGCCAAGGGAAGAAATACCCATTCTGATTTTCCTAAAGCACAGGGGAAGAATTCGACCAGCAGCATCAATAATCAAATAGCATCATCTGAAGTAGGTCGTTTGAGTTTAAAGGATGAAGGAGAAGGCCGTGATACTGCTCAAACCATTTTAGTTGAGCTTGCAGACCGGGTTGTAGATTCCCAGACTGGGCTATCCGATTCCAAAAGGCAAGTGCAAGAATCTGGAAGCGATCAGTCTAATATGGAGTCAAGATGCCAGTGTAACACTGAACAGACTACAGCCATTTCTCGTACGAATGAGATGAGCTACTCTTCCTCTTATCAAGACATGTCATTTGGTAATGGAGTCAATATGCTAGGTGGTGATACCATGGCGATGGAAGGGCCATCTGAAGAGGGTTCTTGCTATCAGTTGAATAATAATAGCTGGCTTGGTGGGGGCCAAAGATTTGGTAATGCTATGAGCTCTTCATGTAATGATCTCATGTCAAATGAATGGGGAAGATGTGGCATGCCCCTGTCATGGGGTGGCAGAATTGTTGGCAGAAAAGAGTTGAAGACTTGTGCCAAAGGGATTTGTGGATTGAGCAGCGATGAATACGACACCTTTGTCAATATTTTCGAAGGAGGTTCTCTTTTGTATTGTAGCATGACTTTTGAGGCGCTTTTAAATGTGAGGAAGCAACTAGAAGAATTGGGCTTCCCCTGCAAATCTGTTAATGATGGTCTTTGGCTGCAGGTCTTTAACCTTAACTTGTTTAATCTTTTCTTATTTAGTTTATTGAATCGTCTGCTTCAGTGAAAGCAACCAAGTCCCTGTTGCTTTATTGTTTCAAACATGTGCAAGAACTTTGAATCCAGTCTTCTAGCTTAGCATATTATAGTAACCATCCTTTACTAGGTCTCTTTCTTATTTATGCCATCTCGGATCGTTAATTTTTTTGCTCATCCGCCAAGCACCAGAGGTTGTATAAATCTTAATTATGATCTGGACAAAGTGCCGAGTCAACTTTAGCTCTCACCCCTATTTTCTCTGTTTTAAGCGTGATAAGAAATTGGTGTTTTCATGAGCTTTGCTTTCCCTGTTTTCCCTCTCACCCCCGCCTGTCCTCTTCTCTGAGCTTACATGTGTTTGTGTTATCTTGTAGACACTTTTGAGCCAACGGGTGCATGAAATTGGTGCAGACACCTGCAAAAGTTGCTGCCTTGTTAGTATGGCTTGCCAATGTAGGCCGCAGTATGGATTTGCACGAACTGGTTATTACATGCAAGAGCATGATCAGAATACTGCAGCTACTGGTATAGGAGATGTGTATGTTACTGATTCTTCTCAAGGTGAAGTAAATGGCCTCTTTCGCCCTGTACGAGTGCATGTGAGGGGAACTATTGATGGGTTGGCAGGAATTGGACGTGGATCCACTTATGTACCTGCAACTGCATGGCCTCCAACACGCTTTGTCTTCTCTCGTGTGCCTTTTCATATGGGTAACAGAAATTGCCAGCAGTCTCTTGGTAATGATGATCCAGAAAATAGAGCTGACCACAACGGGGAACATGCTGGTGATGGGTTGACTGCTTTGGTTGGGCTCAGCCAAGGGACTAGCATCACAGCTAATGTTCATGGCGAGCAAATAGAGAGAGGCTATGAGGCAGATGTCAATGGAAGACTAGTTGGACATTCAACTGCGAGCACAAGTAGCAGTGGTATTCCTGTGCAGGTGATGGATTCGTCCGAGCATGCTATTGGAGTTGAATGGGAGAATGAAAGTAGTTCTATATCGTTGGATATGAAAACCCCTCTAAGTCACTTCCCTCCCTTCCGCTTTGCGTAAGTTACTAATTGGTTTTGCATCTACAGATCTTATAATGCTAGTTTTAACAGTCATGATTCTGGAAATGAGTATAATGGCATCCCATAAGCCATCCTGGTAAAAAAAATTATTCTGTGACAGCCAACTGCTGTATGTATCAAAATATTTTTGACAAAACTTGTCTCTACAGAATATTTTCGCAAGCCAGGCATGGAAACAGCCTCTCTACCCCTTGGGGCAGAGGAAATGTCTTTGTACATCCTACCCATCCTAGACCCTACTTTTGAGTGAGATATACTGGGTATGTTTGTTATGGTTTGGTTTATCACGTCCTTTCATCTTTTCTAGCAAGCTGAATATGATGAGAGAGCTTATTGTAATAAAATATTACTGTATCTGTGGCCTCAAAAGGAACAGTGTTGCCAAGTTGTTTTCTGACTAGGAAGTTTATTTGGTGGCATATTGCTTGCTTTTTCTTTCATTTATGTATATATGGCAACTCTTTTTTCAATTTTATAGTAGCCAATTGCCTAGTTGTGTTGGAGATTATTTTTGTATGTCACAAATGTTAGCATTGGTTCAATTCTAAAATCCTTGTAAGTGCATGCTTGGGGCCCCTTTGCATTTAGTTGTTTTTGTATTAGGTTTATGGTACAAAGGAAGCTGAATGATAACTAATAACAGATAGAATAAAGGTCATGGCTAGTGCAGGGTCAACAATAGTTGTTAAGAATAAAATAATCATTTTGCTTGAATCCTTTTGTTTGTTGCTTAAACGAATCCCTTTTCTAGCAATGTGCAAACCAAACATAACCAGTATATCCCACTCGAAAGTAGGATCATAGGATGTATGCAAACCTTTCCTCTAGCCAAAAGGGTAGAGAGGCTGTTTCCGCATTGTCTAGCAAAGTGAGCAGACTGTTATCTTACCTATGGTTCAGCATAGAATTTTAGTGTCTATTTAGCCTTTTCATGCAATACACCTGAAGATTCTTTCTTGTGCACTTTTGCCCATCACCTGACAACCTTTTCTTCTTGTCCCATAGGGTGGAATTTCAGGAAGTTCATCGGCTCAATGATGGACAAGTCAAACACTCTCCAGAGTATTTCTATGCTGGTTCCTTGTGGAAGGTATGTTTGTAGCATCCTTCAAATGATTTTTCACAATTTTTCGTTTTCCTTAACCAAAATTGGTTGTGTAGGTAAGCGTTCAGGCTTTTAATGATGAAGATCCTCAAGGACGTCGAACTCTTGGTAATTTTTCTCTCATTGAAGAATTTTACTTGTACAACGGTAGTAACGAGCATGTCAAAATAGTTGTATAATTTTGTTTGGAATTCCAGGATTGTTTCTTCACCGAAGGAAGGCAGAGATACCCGAGTCGCTTAGAAAGGTTGGTCATGATGATATAATGTATTGGTCCTGAGATATATCTGAAAGCATCTGGCAGAAAATGATATGCAACACCTTATTCTCAGAACCTTTATATTATTTATCTATATTATTAGTAACTTACCAGAGATGCTCTTTCCAGGTTCATATGTATGTGGATGCTCGTGAGAAGGTTACTGCTCGTTATCAGGTGAAGTCTAAGTGAAACCATACCAAATTTTCTGTGTATATGTCTTGGGTTCCAATTTTTTTTTTCCTTTTTCTTTTTGGGGTTCTTGAATGGGGACTTTTTTCTTGAAGTATATAATATTTATATATGGCAAATGCAACAAATAAACTCACACACCCTCTTCACCTTTGGTGAGGTTTGAACCCCTCACCTTTTTAGGAGGCCAAAGGCTCTAGTACCACTAGGCCAAATCCCAAAATTTGGGTTTGAATGGAGACTTTGCATCATTGAGAACCGAAGTCCCTAAATTGATTCAAATTCTTCCTCCATCCCATAAAACTTCATATGCTCAACTTCACTCGTAGTTTTACTGTAGTTGATAGTCAGATGTCTAGAAATCTTTATATACTGATAAATAGGAAAGAAAATTCTGCAACAATGTCAATATGGCCAATAATTTGTAATGATGGTAGTAGGAAGATAGGTAACTTGAACTTGTAAATTTTCCTTGAAAAGAAACGTTCCAACTTCCAACTTCCAACTTCCAACTAACTTATAATATATGACGTCCAATTCACTTTTTATATGGTCAATTTCACTCGTACTTTTATGGTAGTTGACAGTCAAATATCTAGAAAGTAGAAACCCTTTGGTGATGATATCGGACACAACATTATGCAACAATATCAATATGGTCAATAATTTGTAATGATGGTAATATGAAGATAGGTAACTTTATCTTGTAAATTTTCCAAGAAAATAACATTGCAGTTAACGTTTAATATGGCCCCCAGGATGGTATACTTACACAGAATAGGGCGAGGTTCGAGTCTGGCAGCCACTGTGCAATAGACGATTCCTTTGGGGATTAGGTTTCTTATGGGCACCGGCTCTTAAACCAGCCATCTACCAGGTCACTATGTACCTGATTTGCCTGTCACATGATTCTCTGGGGGGTGAGGCGGTGTAGGCCGGCTTTGGGGTTGCTGGTTAAAGAACCCTTTTGCACAAACTTCTAATATGTAACTTCCAAAATGGAAAAGTGAATACAGGGAATAAAAGAGTTGTGTCGTCTGCAAGTTTCTTACTTGATCACTATTTTTGCAGCTTATTTGTCCATCAAAGAGAGAAGTAATGGTGTTTGGGAGCTTTAAACAACCAGGCACCCTTTTACCAAAAGCTCCAAAAGGCTGGGGGTGGCGTACAGCTTTGTTATTTGACGAGCTCGGAGAACTTCTACAAAACGGGGCCTTGAGAATAGCTGCTGTCGTACAACTTATTTAATATACAAATGAGGTAGATCTATGGTGTTTCTTGTATTGAAAGCATGCTCTTCGAATCAGGACAGCCTATATATTGTTTTGAATGGAATGACATCTAGAGATCCAAGTATTGTCATACATTAAAGATGAAATGCTGGAATGAAGTACTTCTTACAAGTAACTTGATAATTTTACCCCTAGATCTGAAATGGTCTCTCCATAAGGTCTGTGTACATCTTACCCTCCCTAAACCTTACTCTGTAAGGGATTTACTGGGTTCGTTTGCTTTGAATTGTTTGGAAATTGCCGCCTAGATTGAAAACAATGTCTACTCTTCAAGGTTACAGGGTAGAGGTAAGATCTACATATATCTTATCCTCCAACGAGTACCACTGCAAGCTTTAAGGTGACCTTGATTTCTACTTGTCCTCTAGATGAGTCTCACCCACAAAAGTCAACGGTCTCTATACAAGATTCCAACAATACCACCGCAAGACCCTAGCTCCATATACGATTCATACGAGAACATCAAAACTTTTCACTTAACCAACAAACATCGACCCACTGTCTCGGAGTCCGACTCTATGCAAGTTCACCTCTGAAATACCAAATGGCATCGACAACTCATAGGTCTAGAGTCTAACTCTATCGCAATACCGAAAATGACGTTATATGATTCATATGTCTATGGATTCAATATATTACAGTCTAAATCACATTACCCAAAATTGAATGACCAACACACTCAAAATATGTAATTTCCAAATAAATGAAGTAAATGCAAACCACACAAAAGCTCAACATTGAACACTTTAAACTGGACAAATGTTTTAACACCCCAAGATTGAGATAATAAATAACTAATAGAAACCAAAGGAAATTGGTAATGGAATGACAAAATAAGAGCTTTACCTAAAGAGGAGAAATTATGCCGGTCGTTTACATGAGTAATTAAAGGGGTTTGAGAGTATAAACCTCCTATTCTAATCCTCATAAGAACTAGATTGCAGTCTTGTGTCGCTTAAACCGGAAAAAGATAGATTCCACACAAGGTGTCCCAAAATACTTCTTGTTATACACTCCCTAATGGCGACCAATCAACCTTCCCTAGTGACTTCTCCACTAAAACCTGATACATGCTGACATGAAACTAGTGTTAGGCCGAAAAACCTAGTGAGTTTGAATGTGTACAAAATGATATCAATTAATAATCATGCCTTAGCTTATGGTTCCGCTCATAAGCCCACAAGCTCTAGTCCTTTTGGAATCAACATGGGAGACCCGTATCCATTGAGAGTGGTAGGAACACAAAAGTATGTCACTCATCCAATATTGTCGTATGACACCTCAAGGACACTATGCCCAAATGCCCAACGACCTCTAACAAAGTTTCACCGTGTTTATTCCCAGGAATAAAACGTCAAGGCTCACATACTTGGTGCCAACTCCTAGAGTAACACCTCAAGTATAATGGTTTTTAGCACCTACCCTTCCGAGTAGTACCTCAAGACTCAACTCTCTTAGTGCATACTTTTAAAGTTCTTCCAATCACGGTTTCCAAGTGCGTATATCCATGTCATCCAAAAGTGGGGGAAAATCATGTATGCCACGTTGGGAAGTAACTAAGCAATTCAATGGGGTTACTTACAACAATATGGCGAGTAATATGCTCAACAAGTCATGGAAATCATTCGAGTCTAGTAAGGTAGATTAAATTTAAGTAACATTTCTCTATAAATACTTAAGTATTAGTAAAAAGGACTTTACTGCCAATGTGATATTTTCTCATATATGCATAACCCATCTTACAAATAAGGGCATATAATTAGCCTTTCAAATAAGAGAACAAAACTTGTAATAAAGCTTGGAACATAAATAAAATAGACATTTGACATGTATCTATCTAGTTTTATAAAGCATTTAGAATTCACTTGCTAGGTTTTTATAGAAAACCTAGAAAAGTAAACAAAACCCTTTACCCTGGAAATGGAGGTGAGGTCTTGAAGCTTTGACTTCCAACTTGAATCGTTAGCTTAGATGAAACACCACAAAAGGCGGGCGCAATTTCCATATGGCATAAGCCGCCCCAAAAGGCACCTTGCCTTCTGTTTGCTTGCCATTGACCAACTCCTACCCGACTACATTCCAGTGGCTTGGGCGGCCTTTCCCACGGCTTAGGCTACCTAGGAAGGCGCCCGAACCACTAGAACGACCCGTTTCAATCAGATTTGTCTCCCGACTCAACCTGAACTAACCCAAGGTCAACAAAACGCATATGAACACTAATTTCCAACTTTAAACATCAATATCAGAGGTAAATCCCGAATTTCCAAAAATATAAAATTTATAAAAATTTACGGATGTTACAAATGTCTCCAAAACTCAAGTGAACCAAAATCAAACCAATAAACTCCATTGTTTTGACTACTCAATAAAAGTCAACATGAACCAATAAAATGCATTTAACCAAGGTTTATGCAAACACTTACTCTAAAGCATGATTTGGTTAAAAACCCACCATTGTTAGGATAGTTCATCTCCAAACGAAAACCAAACAATTATAATCCAATAATATGAAGTTTCCAAACGGTTTATAAAATCAAGTACACTAAAAATGCATTAATGTCAAATAAACTCCTTTTATGAAATTAACCATCAAATAACAACACTCTTATAATTTATTTCTCAAAATATCCAAAAGACTCAAATATAAGCACTTCTCAAGATTTATAACATCAAATATATCAAAGATGCAATTTCATCAAATAGTCACAAACATTTGATAAACTCAAAGAACACACATTAAGGGGTTGTTTGTGTTTTGGAAAAAAAACCCTCTTAATGACTCTTAAGTCTGAAGCGTTCAAACTTTTTGAGATTTAGACTGTTTGTTTTTTTCCCTAGTTTTCAGAACCTCTTAACTCTTAAATACGTCTGAAATAATAAATGGTGACCTAACTTCTTAAAACCACTTATTGCCACCTCAGTTCATATGCTCTTCTTTCTCTCAAGACTCCTCCAGATGTTACAAAAACATACAGTTTTGTTGATTCAAATTTCATACTTCAGCACCACCTCTTATTAATCAAAAGTAAAATAAGACTTGACTTAAGACCTAAGACCTTTTAAAAAATAAACGACATAAGACTCCAAAATGGACATATTTTACATACATGTACAACGTTTTTACAAAACATCTTAAAACTCATATTTCTAGATAAGGTTAAACATAGTTCCCAAACCCAAATCTTTAGCTTCCAAAATGGAGACATGAGATCCATAAACAAACATCTCTAAGAACCTTATCTAGGTTAAAACCAAGCCTAGAAATGTAACAAATATGGTTACAAGCTTGAACATCACAAAACCTCCAAATGTAACTCAAAACACCTAAAAACTTACCTCTTCAACAATCTTGAGACCATCCACCATAAACCTTCAATCTCCAAATTGAACCTTTCATTTGCACCAAAATCCTCTCAAAATTTGCACCAAAGTGCCAAAATCACCAAGAGAGAGGGGAGGGAAAATGGTAGAAGAAATAGGTGAAAACCCTAAATTTTTTGGTTTTTACGACTTCCAAAGGCTTCCCACGACCTTGGTCCCGCGTCACGTCATGCTGCCTGTGCCGCGCTTCGATTGTTCCCTAATAGTGTCCCAATCGTTTTGCGACCAAAGGCTTGGACGACTTTTCATGGGACTTACAAAACCTGAAAAAAAAATCCCAAATCCAACATTCTTTAGACCACAGAACCCAACGGGGTTAATAGATCGTACCGAGAGGTTAATATTTCCATTTCGATAACTAAATCAACCTGATAAATCCTGTAATTTATATTTTAATATGAATAATAAAATTATGGATGTTACGTTACAAAAGTGAGATTTATGTGTTGTGACAAGAAAGCATATCTATGATTTGTGTTTGTCAACTTTATTTGACCTTCTTTTTGGAAGTGGATGGCATATAGTTAATTATCAACTTTCACTTTCACTCTTTAGAATTTATCAAATAACATGCTCACATACATACACATATATACACTTATAGGTGGAGGTTCAAACGGGAACATTTTCATTTTATGAAAGCACGAGAACATCCTTATCATATGTGATAATATACGTTAGGGTACGTGGTGGTGTGCGGACGACTTGTCTAGTGAACAAAGTTGCGACAAAAGTCTCCCGTGTCTCTGATTTTGTATCACATGTGACTGAATATATACAATATCATATGTGATTGAGTAATTGACTATAGTAAATGATGTTCTTACATTATCGTAAAATAAATGTATTCCCGTTTAAACTCTTCCTTAAACCACTACATATGTATATTTGTATCTATATATATATACATACAGTTACTTTAGATTCCCACTATCTTATTCTCTATTCAAACTTGACTATTATTGGATCCAATACACCCCTATAATGATATTTGTTTTCAAACACAATATTTCTAATTAATTAAATACTATTTACTGAACGAAGTTAAAATAAGTAAAAAAAATAATCATAAAATACGTTATTTATCATTTTAATGATTCATACATTGTTTCACTATTTTTTAAACATATGTTCAACAGCCAAACAATTTTATTAAGTTATATATCAAAAGTCAAATATTATATTTTCTAACTCTCCTAAAAACATGCACAACGGGGGCACAGTAATACCTAGTGAGAACACAAATATATACTTTCACTAGAATCGCTACAAGTAATATAATGGTACAAGTACCGAGTATCATTCTCACAGGGACTGAACTACTGAGAATTGCTGATTTTTATGAACTTCTTGCACAAGTTTCGAGTTTGGGAAAAATAATATTTGTTTTTGATGACGATTAGACAGAAAGTGCGAAATGAACTTTATAATTAAAAGTTGGGTACGGATGTAAGTTTTTCTTTGGGAAAAACGTAGTAACAAGATGGTTGGACTCTTTGTAGTACGAAATGTCTATAAAAAGCCCGATCTCTCGAAAGTGGATTTTTATAGACCGGTCTTACAAAGTGTTCATAAAGTTTCCACCTTTACCGACTCTTGATCTTGCCGATTTATCTAAGTTGATAAAAATAATCAAGTTCTACCAATATGAAGATTTATACCTAAATCTCTTTGTGATATAAATCTCGACCGGCGTTTGAACCTTAGTAAATCATACAAAACCCGTATCTCTACGTGGTTATCAAAGACTCTCTCAAATCTTTGTGCATCACTTAAGCCGTATTTCGAATCTGCCCCTCTCGAGGTCAAGATCTAATATTAACACATAAAAGTGATCGGCTTATCTGAGTTGAGTTGAAGTCCCGACTCAAGTGACCAAGGTCAAGAGTTGATAACGATAGTCACACCCACGTGTAACCTACTATACCCAAGTTGGCTTACATCCGCACCCAAGAAGGTGCTTAACTCATAACGTTAATAAAATGCATAATATAATAAAAGAAATACTTGTTAACTACTTGCATAATGAAAAGGGAAATTAATTAAAATGCCCGTATTTCAATCTCGTATTACCTAAATGCCCAAAATCTCGATGGTTTTGCCGAAATACCCAATTTGGCCGGGATGAATAGTGAAATCCCGGCCTAACCCCGGGATCAATACAATGGACTTATGATTAACAATGAACGGTGAGATTGATAGATAAATTAGGTTAACCCCGGGATGAATAGTGAAATCCCGGACTAACCCCGGGATGAATAGTGAAATCCCGAGATGAATAGTGAAATTGGGTATTTCGGCAAAACCATCGAGATTTTGGGCATTTAGGTAATACGAGATTGAAATACGGGCATTTTAATTAATTTCCCTAATGAAAATGAACTACAATTTTAAAAGGAAATTAAAGTACGGAATTTAATTACTTAAAAGTGTGGAAATTAAATACAATAAAGTAAGTACGAAAATTTAAATAAAAGTGCGGAAAATAAAAGACGTAAAGTAAATACGAGAATAAAAATACAAGAATTAAATCCTACACTTCAAGTCTAAATACTTGAAAGTATTTTAGACTTGAATGAGGAGAGAGTGATGGATGTTTGATGGAGAATGGAAGATGGGAGGTTGATTGGTGAAAGGTGTCTTAAATGCTCTCCATAAGTCTTCTATTTATAGGAGGGTGGCTTGAGCATCCAAGGGTCATGATTGAGTCTTCAATGAGTGGTCAGGATTAATCCAACAAAGTTTTCCTTCCAGCTCACCTCCAACCTTTATTATCGCTGGATAATAGCCTCAGGTGCCCACACCAGTGCCCACAAACTAATCTGCAGCACAAATTCTCACAAGATTGACCAAACTGGTTAAATTATCATATTTTGCAAATAATGTAGACCAAATAAAGGGGATAAAAGCAAAAGATGGATAAAAACCTATAAAAATAGCAACAAATAACTCTAAAAAATGAGAGTTATCACATGTGCTAGAAACAATAAAATGTAAAGAGTGACAACAACTTAGGCATCGTTTACCAAATGCTTACCGAGAGTTATCACTTTCATTGATCATATTGAGCAACTTTCTTTGTCGTCACAATGGATTGTTAGTAAATGTATTTTTACTAGGTAAGTGCTTATTGGATAAAAGTCTTTTCCCCTTGCTTACTCGGTAAGATTCTCGGTCCGTATCATATTCACTCGGTAAGGTAAGTAAAACCTGATAAACGCTGCCTGATAAACCTTTAGTAAACGGCCTCTTAGTTCATATTACTTTTAATAAATTTTTTTACAAAATTCAAGTATTTTAAAATGGTTATGGAACTTTGGTGACTAAACAAAGGCTATATTTGGCAAAAAAAGCTAGCTTATAAACTAGTTTTTTTTCTCGGTACATGTTTGGATGACCATAAGCTAGCTTATTGAAAAACTACTCATATGCATTGTTTGGCAAACTAGCTTATAAGCTAGCTGGTAGCTGATAAGCTAGTTTTTCAAAACGCTACTATGAGTAGCTTTTCAATAAGCTAGCTTATGGTCATCCAAACATGTATCAGGAAAAAAAGCTAGCTTATAAACAAGCTTTTTTTGCCAAACATAACCATAATAACGTTTTGAAAAACTAGCTTATCAGCTAGCTTATAAGTGTTAGATATAGTGTCCAAGGTCATTAACTATTGGTAATATTTCTAATAATAGCAGGGTCCTTTTGGGTTGCCCTTAAGACCCAAATAAACAATCGGAAGGATAAAGGGAAACATTTATTTTATTAATTTATCATTTGATGATAAATTAATAGTAAGCTAAAATATAATTAATTAGATTAATTATATAAAGAGATAAACGATAATTGGTTAAAATAGTTTTAACGAACTTATCTGTTAAAGGGGGCTAAGTGTAAAATATAGAAGCAGGAGAGGAGTATAAATAAACTGCTAGGGGTCAAAACCTAATAAGTTTTCCTCTCCTTCTCTCTAGTAGCCGTCGATCCCCTCTCCCAAAAATCGTGAACCCTAATAAGGGTTTTAGGTTAAAGCCTCTTCTTGATTGTTGGTATTTGGTGTTCTTAAGTGTGAGCCACTAGAGTTCATACTATTGGTCCTTAACATCCAAGAGGCGAGATCAAATGTTTGATTTATCATTGTGGTTTTCGACAATCACAATCACCAAGTAAGTAATCTTGGTTCATTATTTTGTAGTTAATTATCTAGAATATCCTGAGAAATTGTTAGTTTGTATTACTACACATGATAATTTTTAAATATGCTTCCGTTACCTATATCATGTGGTAGTAGGTTTGCTCAAAACCTTTCAATAAGCTAACTTAAGAGGCTATGATTGTGATTTGGAATAAAAATTATGGCCCACTCCACCCGTAATCATTATTTCGAATGTCAATTCTCGCCCTACACCTGTCGTTTTTCCTGAAAATTTTCTGCAATTTTAGCTATAAAGTTGATACGATTTGATACTCTGACTAAGCTAGCTAGTTGATCAGGAACAATGACGATGTTGTGGCGATGGCGGAGATCACTATTTGTTGTAATTATTGCTGCAATTGGAATTGCGAGAACCACCGTCAATGGCGGCCGTCCTCACCGGATTCTTTTAGATACTGATGTTGATACCGACGATTTCTTCGCTATCTTATACCTCCTGAAGCTTAATAGATCTGAATTTGATTTGCAGGTTCGTTTTCTCTTTATACCAAATAGTATTGTTCATTATACATGCATAAAAGTACGTCATGCTTTAGAGACTTGTATTTCATGCTGAGTTTGTTGTAATTTTGTGTGATTTTTCAGTCGCTATTATGTTAATCATCTTCGTCTCCATGCCTAACGATTACATTAATCGAACATCTAAACCTGATTTCTATGCATAGATAATCATCGAATTATTAGCCACTTTACGGTAATAATAATTTAATGCGGAATCTAGCTTCCAAGGAATCGGAACTTGGTGATGACCGACGTCTTGCATGAGTAAACCACGGACAAAAGTATGATCCTGTTTTTCAGGGTTTAAATCACTTTAGATAATAATTTGATATCTGTACAAAAGATTAGGGTATAATTCTGAACATAGAACTGTGAAATTAAAATTAAGGGAGAAGTCCAAAATTTTTTTATTCCATTTTGATTGATCAAGTCCCTAAAACTTTTTTTTCTTTTCAAATAAGTAAACTATTGAACTTTCTTCTTATTTTGAATGATCAAGTCTTTAAACATTTTTTTAATAAATAAACCATGAGCTTTAGCAATTGGTTATCTATGTCATTTTAACCTAAAAAGCAGTTGTAACCGACTAGGAAGGTATTAAAGTAAAAACAAACTAAATAAGTTTTATTGTTTCCAAACCCTACGCCATAGTCGTTTGCAATCCATCACCGACCATCGTGTTAGTTGTCCCCTTCCATCCTTCTTCCTCTTTTTTATATCCTTTTTCCGATCCTCCATCTTTTTTGATCTATCTATATGTACTCTATTAAGTTGATGTAAAAGAAGTATGATTGGAAGGAAAAAAACAGATAAAAGATTCACGGACATAATCATTCAAATGGAAAAGTTCAATGGTTTGTTTATTAAAAAAAGAGAAAATTGCATTAAAATGGAACCAACTTTGCCTTTATTCCTATTTTGGGGAACCAACTTTCAAGACCTTCATTTTAAAGGGTCTGAAACAAACTTTTTATTTATTTAAGGGAGTCGTTTACCTGTTGAGTAGGTAAGTAGGTAACCGGTTACCTAAAAAAATGAGGTGGCAAAAAATTAAAAAAAATCTAAAACATATTGTCATATTTTGTTGTGAAAAATTATTTAAAAAAAATTAAACAAAAAGCTGAAATGATGTGAACCAGCAGAGATGGGGTCGAGTTTATCAGCAAAAGAAACCAACTCCAGGGGGCTAGTTGTCATTAGAGGATAATTAGTGGTTAATGGTGGCATTTATTTTATTAGCTTTAGTGGATAATTATGGCATTTATTTTATTAGCTTTCGTGAGGGATCAGTACCCATATAGGGGCTGATTGCCATTAGGGAAGGGGGGATTTGATTTGATTTGTTTTCTTTCTTTCTTGTTTATCGCTTGGAGATTGCTGGGTCTCGAAGGCCAGTTTGTTGATTGCTTATTTGATTTCGAGTGTTTAATCCTCCAACCCACTGTTATTGATTTGATTCCCATCAAATTGGTATGAGAGCATCATCCTGCAACCCGTGGAATCGCTTTTCTGATCATGACGAGAACAACGGACCTGGAAGCCACCATGAATCAGCATAGGGCGGAGGTGACAGCGAGCCTGGCGGAAAACGGGAAGAAATTCGACACCATGTAGGAGGCTATCGATCGAAACAAAGCCGAAACCGACCAAAAATTGGCCGAACTATTGGCTCTGATGAAGACGCTTCAACCGCCCACCACCGTTGCAACCACCGTATCAACCACCGCCACCACCTGTTTACCACCGCCAACACCCACGTTCGGCATCACCAACTCGCTGCCGCACGTTTTCTCCTATCCACGTCCATCGTCCCACTCCACCACCCTGCCGTCGCCAACCTATCACACTACGACCCTGCCGTCGCCCACCTACCCATATCTTCGACCCAATAACCTACAAACCTCAGTCGCGTATACAAGCTTTTCGGGGTCTTCAGTTCGACTCGCAAGGTTACCCGATAGCCGCAGGACCCACTGGGGAATTTTATGGACCATATCCACCGGGAGATCATCACGGTTACAGCCGATTCCGACCACCTAGCAGTACGGAGGAGATGTTTCAGAATTATTCAGATCAGCCACCAGGGGGGTTCTGGGGGAGTATTTTCGAGCCCGTTTAGATCATTTACACAGGGGAGTGAGCGGATGTGGGGACCCGATGCCCGTTTAAGGAAGCTCAAGATGCTGTTGTTTAATGGGGAGGATGTGTATGGTTGGGTGTACCAGGCAGAAAGGTTCTTTGATGTTCAGGGATTGGTGACCTCGGGTGAAAGGTTACGGGCGGCGATGTTATGTCTAGAGGGGCCATCCCTTTCATGGTACCGATGGAGCGAGAATCGGGAGTCGTTCCGCAACTGGGAAGAGTTAAAAAGACGTTTGTTAAGCAGATTTCAATCATCGCAAGAAGGCAGCCTACACGAGCAATTTTTTTCTATCAGTCAAACGGGCACCGCTCGCGAGTATGTCACGTTGTTTGAAAAAATGGCAGCCCAACTCCCGTGATTGCCCGAGGAAGTCTTGGATGGGGTCTTTGTCAAAGGTTTAAAACCCGAGTTACGGACGGCGGTTCGAGCTCATCAACCACCAAGATTGTGTCACGCCAGGCCATGGAACTTGCATTGGTGATTGATGAAAGTAGATCATCCCGGGGAATCGAGTCGAGCAAGGGGGTTGCCCCTAAGTCGTTCATGCGGATGACCGGGGGAAATTCGCGGGCAATCAGTTTACCGACAGGGGAAGTGAAGGAGAGGATAACGGGTACAGGAAAGGGCCCTTTTAAGCGGTTGTCTGAGGCGGAGATAGCGGATAAACGGGCGAAGGGTCTGTGTTACCGGTGCGACGGGAAGTTTACACCCGGACACCGGTGCCCGGACAAGTCTCTTCACGTACTTCTTGTACCTGAGGAGCCTGACGAGGAGGATGAAGTCCTGACAAAGAGGAGGAACACATTCATTTGGACCAGGTGGAGGTTTCGGCGCAATCAGTGATGGGCATCACGACTCCGCATACGATGAAATTGCGGGGTAGAATTCACGGTTTTGAGGTAGTCGTCCTGATTGATAGTGGGGCAACTCACAACTTTGTATCCGTTGAATTGGTTGGTCCTTTGAAGTTGCAAGTATTCGGGACACGAGAAACGGAAGTGAAATTGGGAAATGGAAGATTCGCAAAAAGCGTCGGGATATGCCGAGGGTTGGAAATACACCTTTCGGGGCCGGTGGTTACGGACGATTTTTATCCACTAGAGTTGGGTAGTGCGGACGTTATTTTGGGGATAAAATGGTTGAGGGAATTGGGTGACACCCGGGTCAATTGGCGGAAACTAACCATGTCATTCCAACATGCAGGCAAACGGGTGACGTTGCATGGCGAACCGGGGTTGCACCGTGGGGAGGCCTCGTTACAGGCTTTGGTACGGAATAGGTCAGAGATTGACGAGGGATATATTCTGACATTGGCACACGTGGGGGAACTTAACATGCAGGAATCACAAGTTCATCCTGACCTGGACGGAATATTAACCGCATTTTCAGACGGGTTTTCTATGCGTGCAGGTTTACCTCCCTCCCGGGATCATGAGCACGCGATCACTTTGAAGGATGGTACTGAACCTGTAAATGTGCGGCCATATCGTTACCCCCAGCTGCAGAAAGATGAGATCGAGAGACTGGTCGGGGAGATGGTTACGGCAGGAATTATTCGACCAAGCACCAGTTCTTACTCGAGCCCGATACTAATAGTAAAAAAGAAAGATGGAAGTTGGCGTTTCTGTGTAGACTACCGAGCTCTAAATAAATCAACGGTTTTGGACAAATTCCCTATTCCCATCATTGATGAATTACTAGACGAGCTTCATGGGGCAACGGTCTTTAGCAAACTGGATCTGAAATCGGGGTACCACCAAATTCGTATGAAGGATTCTGATATTCCGAAAACGGCCTTTAGAACTCATGAAGGGCATTATGAGTTCTTAGTAATGCCGTTCGGATTGACTAATGCCCCTTCTACCTTTCAGGCGCTAATGAACCGAGTGTTTCATCCGTATTTGAGGAAATTTATGCCGGTGTTTTTTGACGATATTCTCGTTTACAGTCGGACCATGGAAGAGCATCAGGATCATTTAACGGTGGTTTTTGGGTGCTTGAGAGCAGAAATGTTGTTTTGTAACAAAAAAAATGTGTTTTTGGGCAGACGCGGGTGGACTACTTGGGGCATATCGTGACGGGTGACGGCGTAAAAGCCGACCCTTCAAAGATTTCGGCAATGATGGAATGGCCGATACCACAGAGCTTGAGGGAATTGCGGGGGTTCCTAGGGTTAATAGGTTACTATCGCAAGTTTGTCAAGGGGTATGGGAAAATCGCTCGCGCCCTGACTGACTTATTAAAGAAAGACAGTTTTCAATGGACTGAGGAGGCAACCCAGGCTTTTCGAAACCTTCAGGCAGCCATGACCCGACCCAGGTGCCGGTTTTGGCATTGCCGGATTTTTCGAAACCTTTCAAGGTGGAAACGGATGCCTCGGGACAGGGCGTGGGAGCAGTGTTGATGCAGGAGGGGAGACCGATCGCCTACTTCAGTCAAGTCTTGGGTATACGAGCACATATGAAATCAGTCTATGAGCGGGAATTAATGGCAATAGTGATGACGGTCCAGAAATGGCGACCGTATTTATTGGGGCGCAAATTTACAGTTGTCACGGATCAGAAAAGTTTGAAGTTCTTGTTGGAGCAGCGAACGGTGCCGGGGGAACATCAAAGGTGGGTTTCTAAGTTGTCGGGATACGATTTTGAGATCGTATACAGACCAGGAAAGGAAAACGGGGCAGCCGATGCACTTTCCAGACGTGGGGAAGACCCGACATTGGAGACGTTAGCCGTGGCCTCGGTGGGGTTATCCGATGAACAACGACGTGCCCTACAGACCGACCGTGAAATTGTGGCACTACGCGGGAAGGTCGAGGCGGGAGAGGACGGCTTGGCAGATTATAGTATCCATGATGGGATGGTTCGATATAAGGGACGGCTGGTGTTACCACGGGCCTCTGCCTTAATTACTCAATTGTTTAGGGAGGTTCATGGAGGTGTGATCGGAGGGCACGAAGGGACTCAGAAAACCTATCAACGACTATCGCGGGAATTCTATTGGATTGGTATGCGACGTGATGTGGCTAAGATGGTTGCAGAATGTGGCGAGTGCCAAATGCACAAGTATTCTAACTTGTCCCCGGCAGGATTGTTACAACCCCTGGCCTTGCCACAACGTATTTGGGAAGACCTAACCATGGATTTTGTTGACGGCCTACCGAAATCTGCCGGGTATAGTGTGATACTTGTGGTGGTTGATCGATTGAGTAAGTCGGCGCATTTTGTTCCTTTGAAACACCCCTACACGGCTGCGTCCGTAGCTGCGGTGCGGTTTTTATTCGGGAAATAGTTCGGTTACACGGGATTCCAAACTCAATCATTTCCGATCGAGATAGGGTTTTCATAAGCCACTTTTGGCGGGAATTGTTTAAGTACCAAGGTACAACTCTTAAGCGTAGCACGGCTTACCATCCGCAGATAGACGGGCAAACTGAGGTTGTTAACCGGAGTTTGGAAACTTATTTGAGGTGCTTCACGTCAGCCCGCCGAAGGAGTGGGTAAAATGGTTACCATGGGCAGAGTACTGGTATAATACCTCGTATCACTCGACCATTCGGATGACGCCCTTCAAGGTGTTGTACGGTCGAGATCCGCCACGTTTGCTTAGTTATGATCGGGGTACTGCCTTGACGTTTGAAGTGGACCGTTATTTGCAAGACAGGGATAGAGTTTTGGAGGAGTTACGAGGCCAGTTTTTGCGTGCCCAACAGATTATGAAGGAACAAGCCGATGGGAAACGGAGAGATGTGTCATTTGAAGTGGGAGACATGGTATATTTAAAATTGCGGCCTTATCGACAGACTACGGTTGCACATCGCATTAATCAGAAATTAGCACCGCGATTTTATGGCCCGTATGAGGTGATGGAACGAATTGGGCAGGTGGCATACAAGCTGAAGTTGCCACCAACTTCATCAATTCATCCGGTCTTTCATGTCTCACAATTAAAAAAAATGATTGGTGACCGTTGATCTTCCTGCGCGGTGTGCTGCTGAGTTTGTAACGGAGCCGGAGGAGGTTCTTGGCACTCGCAAGGTTGGGGAGCAGCGAGAGGTTCTAATTGCGTGGAAGGGGTTACCGACGACGGAGGCAACATGGGAGTTATTCGAACAGATACAACAACAATTTCCCAATTACCACCTTGAGGACAAGGTGATTTTTCAGGGCGGGAGTGATGATGTGAACCAGCAGCGATGGGGTCGAGTTTATCAGCGAAAGAAACCAACTCCAGGGGGCTAGTTGTCATTAGAGGATAATTAGTGGTTAATGGTGGCATTTATTTTATTAGCTTTAGTGGATAATTATGGCATTTATTTTATTAGCTTTCGTGAGGGATCAGTACCCATATAGGGGCTGATTGCCATTAGGGAAGGGGGGATTTGATTTGATTTGATTTGTTTTCTTTCTTTCTTGTTTATCGCTTGGAGATTGCTGGGTCTCGAAGGCTAGTTTGTTGATTGCTTATTTGATTTCGAGTGTTTAATCCTCCAACCCACTGTTATTGATTTGATTCCCATCATGAAAGCCCTAAAGTAATCAAGTCCACCGCCCCCTCACATGCTCTTATTTCCATGGTTGCAACCCTCCATAATCTCCGGTGACTGAAATCACCCAACAAGCCAACAACCCTCTTTAAATATTCTCCATCTCTTTCCTGTTTCTAATCATTTCCTTCAAGATCCGCCATCATCTCTTTTCACACCACCTCTATCCATCTCGAATGCCAGTGTATATTGAGAAAAAAACTAACCGGTCGTAGATGGAAGGAGGTGGAGGTCGCCATCAGAAAAAAAAACCAACTCTCTGCAAACCCTCTTTACCCATCTCCTGTTCACCCACACATTGAGCAGAAAAACAAATCGGTCGTGGGAAGGAGGTCACCGTCAGAAATCGAAAGGGAGGCTGGGGAAGTTTAGTCGCCGGTAAGGTGCTGTAACAGTGGAGTGCAAGGCCATACTAATTTTATTTTTATCTTTTAACTAATGGCATGTAATTTTTATTTTATATTAAAAAAAAAGTGACACATCAGATTTTACTTGTTCCACATCATCGTTAATAGGTTATCAGGTAAACGAGTTCCTTAAATAAATGAATAGTTTGTTTCAGACCCTAAAATGAAGGTTTTAAAATTTGGTTCCCCAAAATAGGAATAAGGGTAAAGTTGGTTCCATTTAGATGCAATTTTCCCTTAAAAAAATTAGGGACTTAATCATTCAAAATGAAAAAGTTTATTTGTTTCTTTTTTTGAACTTTTCCTTAAAATCAAACCAAACCAAATTGAATTTAAAGTTTGGTCAAATCATCTTCAACATATATATCCTCTATAATTTCTCTAAAATAGAGAAACAGAAGATTAACTTTCTAAAATATTACATTCAATTCCAACATATTTCTTATTTGGAGATTTCAACATAAATTATATTATTAAAATATCTATAAATTTATCATTCCAATAAGCTTTTAACTTTTTTTTTTTAATATAATAATACATTCAATCTCATTGGTAGAAACAATAAAAACCAATTTTCTCTCTAAAAATTTAATTTCAGGGAGTTCTTAAAATTTAAAATTTTTTATCACCGACTTACTTGTCATCAACCAAATCACAAATCTTTAACCAAGTGCTAGTTTTCAAGAAAATCCTACTTCCAATTAATAGTTTTGCCTTTGGGCTTTTCGATTGTCTAACTCAATATCTTAAAATACTAGTTGTGTACCCGTGCAATGCGGCGAGGTGTAAATCTTGAATAAATGTAAGCGAGAATACCAATTACAACAGATGGACATATGCGTTCAGAATTGTATATCTCAGAGCTTTAATAATTGTCATAGCAAAACCAATCTAATTACCTGACTTGAAATCCATATATGATATATTTCTCAATATGTCATCCATTCCTTTCCATTGTTTTAAAGAAAAATAAAATTATACAAATTCAATGAAAAGTGAAACCCAATCTACAGAGTATGGAGCCAACGTCTTTCGGTTAGCATGACTGGGAGGTTACTACTCTTTCAAAGTGAATAAAGGTCCAATGAACAAAAATGGTTGTACTTGAGAATTTAAAGAGTTCTATGGATTAATAAATAATACTTAAGGCTATGGATTAATAAACAATATGTATTTATGCATATGTACCAAATGATTAGTATTTATCTACTCAAATGAATGGACATTGTGCAAAACTTTGAAGTGTGCAGAATAACACACGTCACATGGAAACAGTGATGACCCTAGTAATATCCTCTGCTGCAAATGGAGTCGAAACAAAAATTAAGGGGTGGTTTATCAAACGCTTACCCGGGTAAGCACTTGTCAAGCTTACCAAGTTATATTACCTTAACCAATGAATATGACAATGACCAATAATCTTATCCGGTAAGAGCGAAAACAATGGTTGAGAGTCTTACCCGGTAAGTGAAGGCGATGGCTCTTACCGGGTAAATTTTTGCCTACAATACCGTTTTATTCGGACGTCGTCCATTTGTGCAAAAATTCAGATCGTCTTTTTCGGTGAAAACCCAAGATTTGCCAAAAAGAAAGTAAGAAAAAGCTAACGAAGCACAATGGGGGAGGAAAATGCAAATGACCACTTGGCCGGTTTACTATATAGATGAACCATATGGTTAAGTATCCCAATGGGTTTAAAGTACCTTTCTGAAGATAAAATATTTACATCATCTAAAATACCTTTCTGAAGATAATAACACTATGTGAGCTGACAATTTATTTTAAAGATACAATTTTTTTTAAAGATCGTACTTTAGTTGTCTGGATCAAAAATAAAACCGAACCAATTGTAATCAGTTTTCAAACCTAGAAACAAGTTGTTTTAGGATTTATTTGGTTGTCCTGAAGTTCCATGTTTTTCTATTTTTCGATTATAGACCACTTTCGACGTGTTTTGTTATCCAAGATAAGATATGCATGCCTGCCTGCTCGCAAATGCAAAATAAAATGACAGAGATAAATTCATGTACCTATCAACATGACCACACTGGCCAAGGCGTGATGAGATTGCTGCTAAAACATGACCACCGGATAATTTTTCTTCAACATGTGGGTCGAGTTTGCGTTCCTCTTGTCGTTTCTCCAGTTTCCTCACAACATGATTACTTTTCTCGGCCTCCTCGGTTGCACCTTCTGCGTCCTATGAATCCAATAGAACACATAATAGCAAAAATATCAGCAAAATATAACGCCCTTTCTAACCCGATTAACTATTGAATATTTAACTACTCAATTCCTCCCAAAAAAAAATGTCCACAATGAAAAAGACACAACTTATAAATTGGTCACCGTGGTCTTAAGGTTAAAAGAAAACCTATCAATTGGTTACCATGGTCTAAAGTTAAAAACAACAACAAGAAACAATAACCTTAAAGGACTGAATCACATATATAATCAGTAACCACTGACCATAAATAAATTCAATAAGAGAAATTGAATTCTCCTGTTCATAGAAGTAGAAATCGATTTGACAGAGATGAGAAGAGTGTGTCTAGCACCAAAATTCAACCACCTTTAAAGCATGAACTTGAATTTTGAAAGTTTGAATCATTACTTGGGAATAAAAATCAGAACTCACGAGTCGTCAAACATGAAAAAGGGAAGTCTTTTACTCTCCACACAAGAAAGATAACACTATACCAAAATTAACTAAAGGAAAAAACACGTGTTAAATCAAAATTAACTAAGTGCATAAACAAAATCATAACGTGATTTACAAAATCACAACAAATCGAAACTGGAAACGAATATGATAAAGTCTTTACCTAGAGAATGGCTTCAAGATCCTTCGATTTATGAACGTTTTTCGAGCCTCTGATTGTAAGAGTGTTTAGACACATAATAGATGATAAAGTCTTAAGCAGATTTGGGAAGATGATAGAAAGAGGAGAAACACAATTACGACACAGAAATGGAAAATAATTACCTGAAGCAAGGGAGAGAGAAGATCAACGGTCGAGGGAGGAGAGGTAAAAGGCAAACTGCAATCTTGATAAAAGTAATAGGTTACAAAGATGGAGACGGAGATGCAGATGCAGATGAGAAATACAAAGTTGTAGATAGGTTACAATAATAAAACTGAAAATGATGACAGGAGAATGGTCGGCGACAGATGAAAGATATCGAGTGAGTGAATCGTTACCTCTACATCTCCTGAAACCATAATAAAACTCCTGAAATCAAAATAGAGAGATGAATCGTTACATCTATTATCGATTGCTAAATCAAAACAATATTATCTACAATGTGAAAATACAAAGAAAATCAAGAGCAAAATCTGTTGATAGTTAAATATAATCAAGTCAGAAAGTATGTATGTATTATGTAGATAGAATAGTTTGTATCAAAAGTAAAAATATGAAAGGATATGTCTATTAGGAAGAAATGTGTCGTTTGGGGCTGCCGTGAATAGTTGCAACCACCGGTAACCATCACCGATGAACAGTCGCATCGGTTCGGAGGTACCTTTTCAGTGTTTATAAATAGGGTCAATGTATTGTAAAGTGTATGAACAAAAATTACAAGTATCAATCAATTAACAAGTGTATTCATATTATTACTTGTGATTTGTTCATCATAGCAAGATTTTCCAACAATTGGTATCAGAGCATAGGCTTCGATTTTGGCACTCCAGGACCGGAATAAAATCAAGGAAGTTAGGGGCGATTTCTGTATATAGATTTAGAACCAAAACACAACTCCAGTGTTGATTTGATTTCTGGTTCGGACAGAAACAAAGAAGAACAGGGAGTTCTTTGGACAAACAGATAAGGGACAAAAGGGAAGAACACATCTGTGTGTTCTTGTTGGTTTAAAAAAAAAATTCAAAAAGGAGGTTAATACCTTTCCCAATTTCAATGTCCCGTTTCGAAGGCAACAAATTATACGAGCACGTTAATCGATTTAGAGCAGAACAAGTGCAAGGGGCGGTCGATTAAAATCGCAGATTGAAGGGGAAGGAAAAATAAAGGGAAAGAAGAAGTACTGGGATGTTGAAAAATTAAAAGGTTATAATCCCAAATTAATTGAAAAATAGCAAGAAAGGATCAATTATTTTGATCAAAGCAAGTAAGAACCTGATTAGCAAGTGGGTCAGGAGGCACGAACTAATTAGCAAGTAGGTCAGATACGTGCAGTAAGAGCCAGATTAGCAAGTGGGTTTGGAAATACAATATTGATTAGTAAGTTGGTCAATATTAAGCAAGTTTAGCAAGTTAGCAAGTTGGCCAGTAGCAAGTAAGATTTTTTATTTTTCAAACACAAGAGCAAGAAAACCAGAAACCATCTCGGTTCTGATTTGTAAGAAGTAAGCAAGTTAAAAGCAAGCAAGCATGACAGGAAAAACAGGTGATAAACATGATAACGCATCAAGCAGTACATCAGTTCGAGAGCAAGGAAACGTTTTACTACAATGTCTAAAATTGACTGAAACAAACTACACTACGTGGGCATTGTTGATGGAAACAATATTGAAGGCCCATGGTCTGTGGGAAACAATTGATGTTAAAAATGCGGTGGATGAGAAGAAAGCACATACATCAAAGGCAATGATCTTTCAAACTTTGCCCGAAGATGTCCTAATGCAGGTAGCACAGTGCTCGACTACAAAGGAAGTTTAGGACTCGATCAAAGTTCGTTTCATTGGAGTAGACTTAGTTCAAAAGGCACGCTCACAAACTTTGAGGAGTGAACTAGAGTCTTTAAAGATGAAAAAAAATGAAACTGTAAGTAGTTTTGCAAGCAAATTGAGCAACACGAGGGCAATATTTACAAATCTTGGAACTACACTCGAAAGCAAGATAATTGTGAGGAAACTACTCAATTCGGTTCCAAAGAAGTTTTTACCGATCGTGGCAACTATTGAACAATATCAAGATTTGGACAAAATGTCGTTTGAAGAAGCCGTTGGAAGATTAACAGCCTTTGAAGAACGAATCAAAAATCAAGACATGCCAAAGGCAAATGATGAAGACAAACTTCTGATGGAAAGTTCAAACAACCAAAGTCGTGGTAAAGGGAGAGGTAAAAATTTCATCAACGAAGCCAAGGAAAGCATAAAATGGAAGAATAGTCCAAATACACGTGGAAGAAGTACGATTCAAGGAACTAAAGACGAGCACTTTCAGATGTTATGAATGTGGTGACTTCGGTCACTTTGCGAGGGAATGTTCGAAGTAGAAACACGATAAAGACAAGCAAGAAGAGTCTTGTCTCATTAATGATGACAAAGGACCTACGCTGCTGTGAAGAGCAAGATAAAAGCAAGTTGAAGACCTACCTTAAACCAAAGTTTAGTTTAAGGGGGAGTGTTGATAGTTAACCTAAACTTGTGGGTTAAATATAATCAAGTCAGAAAGTATGTATGTATGTATTATGTAGATAGAATAGTTTAAGTATCAAAAGTAAAAATATGAAAGGATATGTCTATTAGGAAGAAAGGTGTCGTTTGGGGCTGCCGTGAATAGTTGCAACCGCCGGTAACCACTGTTCATCGGTTCGGAGGCACCTTTTAAGTGTTTATAAATAGGGTCAATGTATTGTAAAGTGTATGAACAAAAATTACAAGTATCAATCAATTAACAAGTGTATTCATATTATTACTTGTGATTTGTTCATCATAGCAAGATTTTCCAACAAAATCGTCACCTATGTTGAAGATAGAGACGTACCAAAAGCAAAGAAAGTAAACACCATAATATTTTCCTATGATTCTGCTCTTCCCCTAGAAAATAGCCCTGCAACATATGGAGAAAAGAGAGCTGAAGAAATTTTGAATTTTGAATCCCTTTTCATGAATGAAGTGTGAACAACTCTCTGACATAGAAACCTGAAAAGTGTAAAGGCAACATGTAATCTTGATAAAAGTAACAGGCTTTGATATGTTGTACATCACGCATTCAATAAGGTAATTCATAGATTTTCAAATGTTATGCTTAAAAATGTTGTACCTTATGCATATAAACTTGTAATTAAAGAGTTTTTTGAAATTCTTGCATAAAATGGTGGTACCTTGTGCTTTAGAAGTTGTCTTTAAGACTTTTGATGTAAATGCATGTTAAGGTAGTATAGATAATTGTAGTTGAAACTTCTAGGAAAAAAACTTCGAATTGGAATCTCTCTCTACTTCATTTTATAGAAAATTCTATACAATTGGTTTGAGCAAAAAAGTAGCCTAAAATCTCCATTTTCTCATGTTTTAGAGAATCCGTTGGAGATACTCTTATGGCACGTTTGGTTTGCGGGATTGGAATGAAATGGATTGGATTTCAAGGAGGGATTTGGATTTGGATTTGAAATCCCTTCATGTGTTTGGTTTGTAGGATTTGGAATGGATTTCAAATCCATTCCTTTACAAGTCTTGCTTGGTTTGTAGGATTTGGATTTGGATTGAGTTTTTTTTTTTTTAATAAAGAATTTATTTTTATTGGTAAACGTCAAATTTGGATCGATAGAATTTGAAGTATGGATCACGCTTTATAATCCATCGGATTTGGATCAAATCCAGGCCCAATGCCAAGGATTTCCAAATCCATCATATGAGGGATTTTAAAATGGTCAACGGATTTGAAATCCGGTCAACGAAATCCTTTCCTACAAACCAAACGCAGGATTGGAATGGATTTGAAATCCAAATCCCTCCAAATCCATTCCAATCCCGCAAACCAAACGCGCCCTGAGAGCAGTGCCATTGTTTTGGATTGTAAATATGATTTGGTTTGTTATTTATGATATCAAAGTAAACTGAACCGAATCGACCGGAACTTCATGTTATATAATTATAATATATATCCTTTGAAACAAACCTTTCCTCCACGGAATAGAAAGACAAGAGCTGGGGATAGATCAATAGAGTTTTAAACTTTTTAGGCATAATCCTCTGAAGAATTTAGAAGAATATAGAGAGAGAGAGAACGATAGAAGAAAAGTAGAGAGAGAATATTGTTTGTTTACTTTCTTGAATGATTCAATTACAAAAGTAATATCCCTATTTATAAACCTTTCCCACTAACTACTCACTTTCCCACTACTACTCACTTTCCGTCAATTAACCAGCTAACTACCGTAACATACTTTCCCCCTTCAAAAAGACTTGTCCTCAAGTCTAAGTCAGTCCTTTACCCCTCCTGATGTGGAAGTTCTGGTCTGAATCATCTTCCATCTTCACCATGTTGTAATGTTCTCCTTCTCCCATTAGAATTTCAACCGTAAACAACTGGGGCTCCATGAATTGGCACTTGTGTTGTTTGCTATAAGGCTGATCACAGTAATAACACAAGCCTTTTGCAATTTTTTCTGCTCTCATATCTGCTGGAATATGCTTGACATTCTTGGCAGGTATTGGGTTAAACTTTGCCAAAGGAAGTGGCATCGTCTTAGCTAGTGGAGTTGGTAATAAAGGCCTTTGAATGTTAGTCGAAGGAGTTGGTAAAAGAGGTGGTTGAATGTCATTGGTCATGGGTACTTCTTGGAGGGATTTTGGTGAAAATGAAATAGACTCATTTGGTTATGTGTTTACACCAATAAAACTGAGAGACTCTTCCTGCAATCTTGCAAATTCTACAGCACTTGCCATTGAAGTGGGTTTGAATGCCTTCACAAATGGCCTAACAGCCGGTTTCAACCCCCCAATGAAACTTTCCAGAATATAGAATATAGGCATCAGGTAAAACATGATTGTTCTGCATCAAAATGGATCTCAGATTTTCAAACTCATCTATATAAAATTCGAGTGAATCACGTTGTTGCAGGTTCTTGAATTGTTCCACCAAATTGAACCCTGTTTCATCTTTAAATCTAGCTGTGAGGTCAATAACAAAATCATTCCAGTCCACAATCTTTCTCACAGAAAGATAACTAGAAACCCAACTTTCAGCCTTATCCACCATATTCAAAGAGGCTAAATCAACTCTTTGATCATCTGGTACTTTACACAACCAAAAGTATTTGCAACATTTCTTTATCCAAATTCTAGGGTTAGATCCATTGAATTTGGGGAATTCGAGTTTAGGTACATACCCTAATGATCGGACTGCATTTCTTTCCCCGCCATTGTTGCTTCTTGTTGGATCTGTTGGAGGCAACGATCTCATTTCTCACATCAATTGCATCATCTCCTCGAATTTCTTGTTTTGGTCTTCAAACCTTCTGTTTTGATCTTCGATCTTCTTTTCAAGATTTTAATCTGTTCCTCCATGACGGCTGTTTTCCTTGTAATCGGAGGAGCCAGAACTATGCGTCTATTCAAACCAAATTGGTGCCCTAAAATCGCTGCTCTGATACCACTGATACAGGAGATGAACTCCTCTGAAGAATTTAGAAGAATATATATAGAGAAGAATATATATAGAGAGAGAACGATAGAAGAAAAGTAGAGAGAGAATATTGTTTGTTTACTTTCTTGAATGATTCAATTACAAAAGTAATATCCCTATTTATAAACCTTTCCAACTAACTACTCACTTTGCCACTACTACTCACTTTCCATCAATTAACCAGCTAACTACCGTAACAATAATAGATAATACACAAGTTGACATAGCAAGAGGGCCATGCACGGGAACTAGATGCGCCCCAATTATTTCCTATCAACCTTTGAATTTAAAGAATTCATTTTAATACTAAGATACCTTTTTGAAAATTTAAGTCATAACATCTTAAAATATATATATATATATATATAGGTCTATCTTGTAATGAGTTTATATTTTATGTCTCTTATTATATTTTTAATTTGAAACTTTGCATCCCAACATATACAGACTCGAACTTAATCGGTATATATTCATATATTTAAAATTTTACTTCATTGTTGAATCTTTGTATAAAGTGAGGAATCAAATGCAACGGGTTTTGATTCAACATGTGTAGTCTTGTACAAAAAAAACTTGGAACCAAATTTTCATTTGTAGTTTGAACCAAACCGAATACCATTTACATTCTATAAAAGATAATGCATAAATCCATGTATAACCCTTTTCTATTTGTTTTTTATTAAATTATAATTTATGATGGCGGTCAAATTTATAAAGGTCAGAATATTTATAATTAACAACTTAACTCAAAATTACGTGTAAAAAATGATACTTAACTCAAATTAAATATTTAAAAATAAATAAGAATAAGAAAGTAAAAAATTATAATGTATACATGAAATTTCCATCCTCACCATGTTCACCAATATTTGACGGCCATCCTCTATATTGCCAAAAAAAGGTTGCTACTTTCTCCATTTGTGAGAAGTAGAGGGTTGATTTTTTTTGGGGGAGTGGGGGGGGGGGGGGGGGGGGGAGGAGGAGGAGGATAGGAGGATGGAAGTCTTTGTCGGGGTCAGAAGTTTGGTGAGGAAAAGAGTTGATCTTATTCATTCAGAGTCATTGAAGTAACGAACACATGCCATCATCAATTGTGTAAGGAGTTATCTATTGATTTTTTTTGTACCCGGGGGTTTAGAAAATGCAATTTTCGTCATTATGGTTTGCAAGTTATTGCTATTTTCGTCTCTGGGTTAGTTCCTACCTTAGAGTATAAGGGACCAAAATAGTACAGAATTGTAAACCACAAGGTCCGAAACGACAATAAATTGTAAATTATAAGGATGAAAATAGCAATGAATTACAAACCATAGGGATGAAAACTGTAACTTCTAAACCACAGGGACGATAATCACATTTTTTTTAACAAACCACAAGGATGAAAATCATAATTTGCTCAATTAGTTTATCATTGTTCCTCTTTATACCACTGCATTACACTTTACAATTCGAGGAAGGATCGTGTGAGAAATTGAGTTAACGTGAGAAGCGTGAGAAGTGGATATCAATTGTTGGATGCCCATTAGGATGAGATGCACCGGATCAATCACCGTATCAAGCATGTTTCATGGGTGGGCTTGAGATTAAAAGTGATCAAGGGATCATATCCACTTCTCACGCTTCTCACGTTAACTCAACTTCTTACCGGAACCCAACCCTTACAATTCAACTATGTTTATCATTGTTTCATGACATTCTAAATAAGGATCCTACTATTTAGTTTCCAACCTTAAAGAATGTTTTTCTTCAAACAATAAAGAAGACTATTTTAAGATAACTTTACCATTTGATTATGTTTTTCTTCCATGCCAGAGAAATTTAACATGTGTATATAAAGATGATAAACATATATGGAAATTAGACAAGAAAACACACCTTGTCAATCACATTTTGAATTGCACATACTTCCCCTTTGTCGGGAAAACACCATCAATAAAACAACACTTTGAAGAAGATGATTGATTACAGTGGTCAATAACGACATAATCACGATTTTTATCCAAAAATGATTTTGTTTGGTAATTGACCAACGTTTGAATGCATAAACAACAAATGACACAGTGGAAATTTTGGAACTGAAGCGGTAGATAATTCTTGACATCTCTAATGATACAAAGTAAAATCCGCCTCTATGATCTTAAGTGCTTTGTTTGTCTTCAAAATAATCATCTAGTTTCTTTGATTTTATGATGTGGTTTGCTATATCTAAGTTCTTGATAAGGCTATTTGACATTGTCTTCTGTCAATTTTTAATTTGTCTGCACTAAGCTCTATAATTGTGATATTGTTATAACACAGTAGCACATATAAACTTCAAAAGTCCCGTAATCAACACACGATCTTTTGTATAAAAAGTCATATTGCACAATTTGTAGGCCCATTGTATGGTGCATATTGCAATTGATGTCATATCTAGCCTTGAATCCTAACGCGAACATGTAGTTCCTATTCAGTTCTTGATCAAGGCAATCTTTATCAGTTCGGCCTCACTTACTACAAGTTGGATTTTTCTGTTTAGATCAAGGCAATTCCTATCAGTTAGGGCTCAACTAATAAGACTGCCATGATCAAGAATTGAATAAGAAGTCCTTGTTGGTGTTAGGAATTTAAGTCTACATACGAGGTAAAATGCACCATACCATGGACCTACAAATGCTCCGGTATGACTTTTTAAATATAAGATAGTGTTCATTGACTTTTAAATGTGCTACTGTGTTATGATCATATCACAATTATAAAGCAGAACGCAAAAAGTATTGAAAATTGACCAAAGACAATGTAAAGCAGCCATCAAGAATCTGAATAAGAGAAATCACATTATAAAATCAAACTAGATTCTTTTAAACACAACTAAAGCTCTCAAGATCAAAATGGCCGATGTTTTTTTTTGGGGGAAGGGTATCCTAGGCTATGCCTAGACTAATCCCTTGGCAAATTATGACTAATCCCCCCGGGCCGATGTTACTATGTATGATTAGAGATGTTAAGGGTTTTTTACCACTTCATTTCTGAAAATTTGCACTATGTATCATCTGTTATTTATGAATTCAAATGTAGGTCAATTATCAAACAAATACCTTCTTGGATAAAAATCGTGATTATGTCGTTATTGACCACTGTAGTATATTGTCTTCTTCAAAGTGAAGTTTTTTTGCCGGTCTTTTTTCGACAAGAGGATTATGTGCAATTCAAAATATAACTAACAAGTAGATTGATTGATCATTTGTGTTTGAGACGAAGTGTTTTCATGTCTAATTTTAGTTATATATTATTTTTAGATACACATATTAAATATCTTAGGGCATGAAAGAGAAATAGAATCAAATGGTAAAACTTATCATGAAGCATTCTTCTTTATTGTTTGGAGAAAACATTCTTTAAGGTTAAAACTTGCCTCCATCATGTTGGGAAACTAAAAAGTAGAGTTCTTTAGTAGAATGGCGTGAAACTATTTAGAGATCAGGTTTAGGGTTCGTGAGAAATCACAGTAACACATGGATATGAATTTGAGATCGTGTAGAATCAGTTTTCTTAAGATATAATTTGATTTTCGACCCTTTATCCTGCCTACTTCGTTGCACGAAAATTTCTTGAGGATAATCTCAATTGACACTGTTGGAGTCCACATCGGCTAGACTTGAATCATTTCTCGTGTATATATGTTGGAATCTCCCCTTTCTCCTCAAGGGCTCTTTTGGAGAGTGATCCGAGGGTTCCACATATTCTCACATGGTATCAGAGCCAAGGTCTGCCACTTTAGGGACTCGACACTCCGGCTAACCCCCTCTCGGTACTGTGGGACAATTTGTGTCCATCTAGCCTTCGTTGGAGGGGGCGAGTTGGAGTCCCACATCGGCTAAACTTGGACCATTTCTCTTGTATATATGTTGGAACCTCCCCTTTCTCCTCAAGGGCTCTTTTGGAGAGTGATCCGAGGGTTCCACATATTCTCACAGACATTATCGATTTAGGCAGAAAATCAAGAGCTACAAACACAGAGAAGTTGTAACCTCTCGTATACTAAAACTGAGAATGAATGCACCTTTAAAAGGTAGTGAGTAACGGAGATTTTTGCACGGTTATTGGGCAATTACAAAAACGGTTGTTGCACTAAATTCATAAAGTGACTGGCCTTATCATCCTACATCCTGCCTTCTGAAAAGGCTGGACTTAAGTCAGCCTTTTAAACTCAACACATCCTTCTGAGTTTAGGACTTAGTACCACCTTTAGGGGCTCTGCCCCTTGGACCCTGCCAAGGGCGATCCCCTTGATCACCGCCTTATGGCAACGCCCGACGATCCTGGGTCTAGTTAGCTTATAAAAGTGTGCACTCTGCACCTCCACCCGTATTATAGCTTAACCACCAAATCCTTCATTTTCTTGTGAATCCAATTACATAAAAGGCTTGATGATTCACTAAAATCACCAACAAAAACAATGATAAACATGTTGAATTGTAAAGTGTGTTGCAGTGATCTAATGAGGAACAATGATAAACATAATTGAATTGTGAAGTGTATTGGAGTACATAAATTTCAATATGAACTTTGATAAAAGGGGAAGAACTTTAATGAATGAATATAATCAACTCTTGTCCTCAACAAACTTCTAACCTTGACGAAGACTTACATCCTCCTATCCTCCACCACCAATATCAATCCTATTCTTTGACTTAGGCAGATCAAAACCCATCATGTTGCACCAAAAATTAGAATCTAAACAAAAGGGAAGAAAAGGAAAGAAATTGAGAAGAAATCGAGCAGATCTAGAATCAAAAGGGAAGAAAATAACAGTGAGAATAAAGAAATCTAGAAGAAACCTGGTCGTCGTTTGAGAGACGAGAATCGAGATAAGAGAAGGAAGAGTATTGGGGGGAAAAACACTTCTGAATGATGTAGCCAGGTCTTAGAGGACGAGTGATTGAGAGCCTTTCAATTTTTTACCAAACAACCATCACCTCTGACTGATTCAGATGTGAGCTTTGATTCGCACCATTAAGAACCAAACAAACAACCTCTAAGTATCGTAAATTAATATTAATTTCCCATGTTTATTTTGTTGTTTCGTTATCCACGTCAGCAATACCTATGTCACATTCCTTTGATATCGTTATAGAAATGCAGTAATACTATTTTTTTGGTTGTCATAGAAAAATTTACATTTCCTTTTATGAAAATTTTGCGATACACATTTAGTTTTATGTCGTTTTTGCAAGTATTACTTGATACTGACTGTTGAAAAACTTAAATCAGATAAGTTTTTTATTGTTGCTATGCAATTCACCAATCACTATGTACAAGTGCTTGATGCATGAATGTGTGGCTTATTATGGACCACACATTTTGGAAGATCTTGGTTTTTCGTCTCATTAGGAGACTTGATTTGTGGATAAGAGGAAGCCAACCTCTATACAATTTGTCTTATTCCACTCACCTTCCTATATATACATGAATGCATACTACCAAATGTCCATCCTAAAAATCCATCAGTAAGAAAGAAACTTTTTCTAGATTTCTTCTTCATTCTTCCTTTGTTCCTTTTGTTGATATATATATATATATATCGTTGATATATATATATATATACATTTATATATATATATATATATATCTTGTTTTGGAGGAATATTTTGGGTAGATGATTTGTTGATCCAAGGATCTCGTAAACACGTTGTAATTTCTTCCGGTTGGTAATAATATTCTCTCTCTCTCTTTGGTGGATGTACACTATCACACCGATAGTGGAACCACGTTAAATCTCAGTGTTATTTGTTTTGAACTTGCTATATTTATAGATAATAACATATTTATTATTATCTATACTTCATGGGTTTATTATTATTCTACGTTAGAGAAATATTGTGCAACATCTAAATTATTGTTATCCGCATTTGTTGTTGGGTTAATTGTGCACTTGGATTTCTATTCGTTTGGGACCTTAGAAATCAATTCGCTAGCTTTGTATTTTGTGAGGCGCACATTTTTCCTAACAATTGGGTACTAGAGCTTCAAATCTAGATTTGGGTTTTATTGTAGCAAATATAAATAAACCAGTTTGCATATTTTTTTCTCTATGTCTGACGTAGAAAACCCTTTTGGTGCCAGTTCCTCAACCCAGACCCAAAAATCGCACCAAGAAAGTACATTTAATTTGTCGGGGGCTGGGATTCGTATACATACTTGGAATTGGGACGGTGACTTTGGTAAATGGCAGTTTACAACATCTGCTGCACTTAGGAAAAATGGCTGCTGCACTTAGGAAAAATGGAGTCCGTCCTGTAGTATTTGCTAAAGACGAACCCTAATATGCCTGAACTTAAAGGCTAAAGAAATGGAAGCATGGGAATTTACTGCTTTGCAGATGGTTATGGGAGAAAATGTTATATCTGAGATTGTGTCTGAAAAGACAGCTGCAGGTATTTGTAGCAAGCTTGAGAATTTATATCTCAAGAAAACTTTGACCAACAGATTGTTACTGATGCGGTCGTGTCTCTTCTTCAAAATGAAGGAATGCACAACCATTAAAGCTCACATGACCGAATTTGAAGATATCATCATTAAGTTGAAGGCAACGGATGCACTTCTTGCTAAAGATGAAGAATCACTTGCTATGATCCTGTTGTATTCACTTCCCGAGAAATATTTCCAATTCACTAACAATTTTATATATGGAAGAGAAACTCTTTCTTTGTCTAATGTGAAAACAGGAATGATTTCTGAAGATCAAAGAATTCAGATGAGGATCGGTAACAATCACAAGGAGAACAATAACAATCAAGGCCTATTTGCTGACAGAAGTCGAGACGATCAACAATCTTCAAGAAGAAGAAATCGTGGACACTCTCAATCCCGTCGGCCTGGTTCTCGTGGGAAATCAAAGACACGTGACAACTGTAGCTATTGCCACAAACAAGGTCATTGGGTGAAAGATTGTCCGAGTCTTAAAAACAAAGACAAAGACAACGCCAAATTATCAGCTGTTGCAGTCGAAGAGGAGCAAAATGGCTTCTCTACCACAGTTACACCACCGCAAGGTGATAGACGATGGGTGTTAGATACCGATGCATCTTGTCATATGACACCATTTCGGGACTGTTTCTCTACCTTCAAAAAAGTTGAAGGTAACAATATTTATATGGGAAATAGTACTTCGTGTGTTACTAAGGGTATTGGAACTGTGCAAATCAAGATGTTCGATGGGTGTATTCGGACATTGAATAATGTCGAGTTTGTTCCATCCATGACTCGTTCCTTGATCTCTGTTGGACAACTGTCCAAACTGGGGTTGCAAGATTCGGATTGACGACGGGAGTTTGCGCATCTCCCGAGGGAGTATTATCGTAATGAAAGACGAACGGGCGGAAAACAATCTTTTCCACTTGATTGGTGAAACTATTTCTTCGGAATCATGTGTGGCCGAAAGCTCACAAAAATCTCGATGGTGCTCGCTTATGGTATCTTCGTTTGGGCCACACATCCGAGAAGAATTTGGAGATTTTGCGCAAGCGAAAACTCATTAAAGTCGCCGTACATGCTTGCTAGCCTGGAGTTTTGTTCGGGATGTGTCAATGGAAAGCAGACGGTGTTTCCTTTGGTGTTGGAAAACAAAACACTAAAGGAATCATCGATTATGTTCATACAGACGTCTGGGGACCATCCAATACTCCATCCCTCAGTGGAGGTAAATACTTCGTTTCGTTTATTGATGATTTCTCACATAAGCTTTGGGTGTATGTGCTGAAGTTAAAGTTAGTTGTCTTCGATACGTTCAAGACTTGGTTGGCACGAGTAGAGGTCGAGACTGGCAAGAAGTTGAAAGTGTTGAGATCTGACAACGGTGGAGAATTTACTAGTGGTAACTTCAAGGACTTTTGTTCGTGTAAAGGCATCCACCGTCACTACACCACACCTGGAGACCCTCAATCTAATGGGGTTGCCGAGAAGATGAATAGGACCTTGCTTGAAAAGGTCCGATGCATGTTGTTGACATCGGGATTCCCCAAATCTTTCTGGGCCGAAGCACTCTACATTGCGGTGCACATTATTAACATGTTACCTTGTTCGGCCATCGGGGGAAAGATTCCGGAAGAGGTTTGGAGAGGTAAAAGAAACATTTGTCTGAAATACATACGTGTATTTGGTTATCCCCTTTATTTTCATGTTTCAGGCCAGGAAAAACTAAATCCTAAAGCCACCAAAGGATTCTTGCTCGGCTATACAGATGGTATCAAGGATTACCGAATCTGGAACCCCTTGACTCGTAAAGTGATTCATTCTCGACATGTCACATTTGATGAATCAGTCCTGTTGAAGTCACAGGATCCTCAGTCCTCTCAAGATCCGGAAGTCGTTACTACTGTTGCTCTTACTACATATGGAGACAGTAGACAGTCCTTATGTTCCCAGTTCATCCACTCCTGATATTAGTTCAGAATCACCCGTTAATGTTGAAGAAGTCATTCCGCCAGTGACTTCTACTAGTGATTCTGAATGATGGTGGAGACAATTGGCGATACAATCCCAGTTATTGCACCTACCAAGCATAGTCAAAGAACTATTCGTCCGCCTAACAGGTATGGAGATTGGGATTTTACTAACATGAGTTTTACAGATCAGCTGGAGTTTGCTTTGCATGTAGGGCAAGACGAGCCGCTTGATATAAAGGAGGCGTTGGCCTCGAACCACAGTTCTAAATGGATTGAAGCCATGCAAGAAGATGCTCTCTCGAAGAACAACACTTAGGATTTATGTCCATTGCCGAATGGCAACCATGCTATTGGTTGCAAGTGGGTTTTCAAAGTCAAAAATGATAATCGGTACAAGGCTCGTCTCGTTGCTAAAGGCTTTGCACAACGAAAAGGTATCGAGTATGACGATATTTTTGCTCCCGTTGTACGTCATACATCTATTCGTGTTCTTTTGGCGATCGTGGCTATTCACGATTTGGAGCTAGAGCAGTTAGATGTGAAGACTGTCTTCCTACACGGAGACTTGGAGAAAACTATCTATATGAAGCAATCTGATGGTTTCGTTTCCAAAAGCAAACTAGAATATGTATGTAAACTCAAGAAGTCCCTTTATGGACTTAAACAATAGCCTCGTCAGTGGTATAAGAAGTTTGACTTGTTCATGCTCAATCTGGGATTTGAGCGAAGTGAAAAGGATGCTTGTGTCTATCATAGACAAAACGGTGGTGTTTTCACTTACTTCTTTATATAAATGACATGCTTATAGCCTACAGGACCGGTCAGAGATCGAACTTCTGAAAAATAAGTTGAAGTCAGAATTTTAAATGAAGGATCTTGGCGCGGTGCAGAAGATTTTGGGCATGGAAATCGTACGGGACAGAAAGTCCCGAACACTTAGATTGACACAATAGACGTATATCCAAAAGTTTTGAAGCGGTTTAATCTTGATGGTGCCAAAACGTCTAGCACTCTGCTACCGATGCACATCAAGATTACAAGTGAAGATTGTCCGAAGGATGACAAGGGAAAGGCCGAAATGTCAAAGGTTCCATATGCTAGTGCAGTCGGGAGTCTCATGTACGCCATGGTGTGTACTCGTCCCAATCTAGCACATTGTGTCAGAGTGGTGAGTCGGTTTCTCGTGAATCCGGGTCGATCACATTGGGCAGCCGTTAAAACGGCATTCCGATATTTGAAGGGAACCGAGACACATGGTCTTATATTTGGTTTGCACAATGACTGTGAAATTGTTGGATTTTGTGATTCTGACCATGCAGGTGATCGAGTAGGTTGGAGATCCACATCAAGTTTTGTATTTACATTGGGTGGAACAGCTGTCAGTTGGAGATCACGTTTATAGTCCATTGTTGCATTGTCGACCACAGAAGCCAAACTTGTTGCGGCGGTTGAGTCTGCGAAGGAAGCGGTCCATTTAAAAGAATTGATGAATGGCTTAAGCTTCGAGCAACCTTCTGTGCGCATTTTCTGTGATAATCAGAGTGCCATCCATTTGGCAACTAATTTGGCTTTCAGTTCCCGGACAAAGCACATAAATGTGCGTGATGCATATCTTGTGAGATTACATGAAACAAAGATTGTCTATTTAAATAAAGTCCTACAGACGATAATGCCGTTGATATGTTCACTAAGTCGCTACCGCCAGCTAAGTTTGAGTATTGCTCAAACTTGATCCAGCTCCGTTTGTGTTAGTGTCGTTGGGCACTTTGCTCGAGAGAGAGAAGGTATTACCAAATGTGACATAACGACATCTTTGGGGAGTTATTACTTGGTACGTGTTTTGGAGTTGCTTAACTCGTTTGTTTTGTTGAGATTGCACACTTGAGGATTTTTTGCTTTTGGCTTTGACGGGCGATGGCCGAGCCGAAGCTCGTCACGGTCAAAATGCATTCTGTTATCTCGTGTCAATCTCTATCAGCTATTTGTCCGTATTCGGGGGATTGGTTCGTGCTTTGGTTTCGTCGGGTGATTTGCACATCATGGTGGAGTGTTGAAAAACTTAAATCAGATAAGTTTTTTATTGTTGTTGTGCAATTCACCAAGCACTATGTACAAGTGCTTGATGCATGAATGTGTGGTTTATTATGGACCACACATTTTGGAAGACCTTTTTGTCTCATTAGGAGACTTGATTTGTGGATAAGAGGAAGCATACGTATAAGCCTAAGCATCATGAGGTCAACCTCTATACAATTTGTCTTATTCCACTCACCTTCCTATATATACATGCATGCATGCTACCAAATGTCCATCCCAAAAATCCATCAGTAAAAGAAAGATAGAATACTTTTTCTAGATTTCTTCTTCATTCTTCCTTTGTTCCTTTTGTTGATATATATATATATCTCGTTGATATATATACATTTATATATCATATATATATATATATATATCTTGTTTTGGAGGAATATTTTGGGTAGCTGATTTGTTGACCCAAGGATCTCGTAAACACGTTGTAATTTCTCCCGGTTGGTAATAATATTCTCTCTCTCTCTCTTTGGTGGATGTACACTATCACACCGATAGTGGAACCACGTTAAATCCTAGTGTTATTTGTTTTGAACTTGCTATATTTATAGATAATAACGTATTTATTATTATCTATATTTCGTGGGTTTATTATTCTACGTTAGAGAAATATTGTGCAACATCTAGATTATTGTTATCCGCATTTGTTGTTGGGTTAATTGTGCACTTGGATTTTACTCGTTTGGGACCTTAGAAATCAATTCGCCAGCTTTGTATTTGTGAGGCACACATTTTTCTTAACACCGACCACTTTTATTTTGTTTTTGACATTTAACAAATAATCAAATATTTCATTCAATTACATATTAAATCAAAATATAACTATACTAAACGCTCATAGTTTAAAATTTAAATGCTAATATGCCAAAGCTTGTACTTATTTTGCGTTCTGTTTTGTACAACTAGCTGCTAGAAAAGATATTAAAAGTTGACTTTCAGTTAGTTAATTTATAGAGGTCAACGTCCATGGTTGATTTTTTGAGTATTAAATGTGTTACTTCCCCACAATATTAAAGTTGTTTTAGATGTAAAAAATCGATAACCACTTAGCACAATGCAGACATTTATTTAGAGAAGGCTACTATGGAGGGTTAAAAGCTCAATATTCATCTACATGAAGAGCATTTCTTGCATAAGTAAAGTGAAGTAGATTATGCAAATAAAAGCTTCTTTGACAGTTTGTTAGAATCTCTCCTTCCTATCCTATAAATAAACTGTCACAGGGACCACAAAGGTTGTGGCGTACTGGTTAAGGCCATGGGGGATGTGGTGAAATATCCCATTTGCCCAGGGTTCGAATCCAGGTGTACATAACAATTGTGGCCACTGAGGTTTAATCAGGGTTGATGTCTTATAGTCATAATTTTCCAAGGGATTAGTCTAGGCATAGTCTACGACACCCTTCCAAAAAAAAAAAAACTTTGTCACAGGGGTATAATTCTATCACTTGAGTTCAATATTTTTAATACTATTCATCTTCTTGACTTCTTCTCAATTTCCTCTCCGTTAAATCACATACCCATTTCAGTTGGCTCTCGAAACCACAAGACTAATTTGCATGATAGCATGTAATATTAGTTGTAATGATCAAATTTCATCTATAAATCGAAATTAAATGCAGGATTTTAAGTGAGGATACTTATTATGTTGCTGTAGGCTATAACCATTAACACAAATGCATGGTCAGACGCTGGACATGCAGTAAATCAAATATATGATATTCTTTACATGATGGGGCATGATGATATCGCTGTTGGTGTGGGAGGTGATGGTGGAATACTCGAAGATGGTACGATACAGACAAATGTTGGTGGATATATTCCTATAATCGACCAGGTATATAATCCTGTCCCCATTTTCAAAATTTCGTTACTGCGTTTCTTGTTACCTTTTCCTCCTTTTTTTCTTTAAATATCTTGTACCAGTTGTAGTTCCGGTTTATTGGATAACATGTGCTTATCAGTCTAATGTTAAGATACAATCAGGGGAGCGGGACGGCTGGGCCTTGTAGATATAGACAGGCTATTCCTGTGGGAGATGGTGGAAGATTGTATAAAGATACGAATTTTGGCTATCGAAAAAGTTTTCTTCCACAGGTGTTTGAATGCTTTGTTGAATCTCCAACTCTATATTACAAACTCAAAAATAGCCTCTACAATAAAACTGGCTTTATAGGATGGCAAATATGTCTAAATATCCCAATAGACTGTTTTATAGTACTTACAATTGTGCGTGCCATGCAAAAGTGTTACAATAAGTTGATTTAACAACTTTTTCAGGATACTTTTGAATTAACGTGATCTAATAGTTTTTTTTATAGGACAATTTTGAGAAGTATCCTATGAACACATCTTTTTACAAGACACTTTTTAAAATAATTGTCCTATCAATTTTATGACACTTTATATCAAGTGTTTTAACAAACTTTTCTTATCAACTTATTGCAACACTCTCATATAACACGCTTAATTGTCTGGCCTTTAAAGCAGTCTATTATTAGGATATTTAGACATATTTGGCATCTTATAAAGCCGATTTTGTTGTAGTGAGCAAGTGTTTTCATATTTGAATTTCTATAGTAGTTATGATAGTTGTGACTTTTTAATTTATATCTGTTAACCTTCTTTTATGAACCAGGGAAGCAGGAGATACTCACCTCTTCGACAACCTACTGCTCAGCAAGTACTGATTGAGAAGATATCTGATGGTCCCATAAGTCTATTTCTAACAGGAGCACACACAAATTTTGCTATTTTTCTTATGACAAATCCACATTTAAAGAAAAATGTCGATCATCTTTATGTCATGGGTGGCGGTGTGAGGTCAAAGAACCCGACTGGTTGTTGTCCCAAAAATGCGAGCTCATCTTGTCAACCTCAACAATGTGGTGATCGTGGTAATTTATTTACAGGCTTCAAAAGTAATCCTTATGTGGAGTTCAACTTCTTTGGTGACCCTTTTGCTGCATACTAGGTAAATATAAGTACTTATTGTTGTGTTCTTTTTCTTTCAAAACTAAATTACTTTCTCCCTAAAATAAGATTCATGTTTAATGTTGCGTTAAGATGATACAACCCTGGTTCAATCAAGGTTGACAGATTTCAACGATCGATTGATGCTCCAGATCAGGAGTTCAGAAACAGAATGAATTCCGAGATTTGGGAGCGATTAAAAGATGAGAGAATTAAGCTAAGAAAAAGAGTCTGTATATCTTCATATCCTCCTAATTGCAATAGCTCCTATATATATAACTACTTACTAGAGATAACAATCAAATAAAAGAAAAGATAACCATCAATTAAAAAACTAAAAAACTCATCTAAATTGGTTTCCCAATTCTAGTCTAACTCGTATCATTACCCTCCCCTCAAGATAATCCTTGTCCCCAAGGATCAAATGCTGGATATGCCTTGTCCATTGCCACTGCATCTTTCCGAGTTGCATCTTCCACCGGAAGATTCTTCCATTTCACCAACCATTCGATGATCGGCCGATGTTGCCGTTTAATAGTCCTTTTGTCAATAACTTGTTCAGGTACCTTCTCAATCAAACTTCCAGGGGCTATCAAAGGAGTACTTGAGGTCGGTAGTGGACCATAGTGTTTTTTTAGTAAAGAAACATGAAAAGTAGGATGAATACTACATTCCGGCGGTAGTTTAAGAGTATATGCTACCTTCCCCACTTTGGAAAGAATCTGATAAGGGCCAAAGTACTTGGCTGCTAGCTTTGCATTCTCTCTGTTTGCAACTGAAACTTGTTTGTACGGTTGTAGCTTGAGATAGACCCAATCGCCTGTTTCAAATATTCTCTCTGAACGATGTGCGTCGGCAGCCTGCTTCATTCGGTTTTGAGCCTTGTGCAAATTAAGCTTTAATATTTTGATGGCCTCCTCCCTTGCTGTCAAACTCCTATCCACCGACTCTACTTTACTCTCCCCCGGTAAGTATGGTAAATGCAAGGGTGGTGGTTGTCCATAAACTACTTCGAATGGTGTGCATTTAATAGCCGAATGGAAATTGGTATTATACGAGTATTCAGTGCCCATTCCTTTGGTGATTCATGGCACATACAACGTAAGTAACCTTCCAAACATCTATTTAGTACTTCAGATTGACCATCAGTCTGATAGCTGCTAGACATGTTCTGGTCTATTCCTTGTAACACCAATAGCTCCTGCCAGAAATTACTAACAAAAATTTTATCTCTGTCCGATACTATGGATTTAGGAAACCCGTGCAATTTATATACGTTGTCCATGAACACCCGAGCTACATCAATCGCAGAAAAAGGGTGGTTGAGAGCCATAAAATGAGCGTACTTGCGTAGTCGGTCAACGACTACAAAAATTACATCCTTACCATAGGATTTGGGAAAGCCTTCAACGAAATCCATAGCTATGTCTTCCCAAACACCCTTTGGAATTGGTAGAGGTTGCAAAAGGCCTGGTTGGCTGCTGTCTCTGTCTTACACCTTTGACAAGTGACACAATCCCTGATATGAGACACCACATCTCGCTTCATCTTGGGCAAAAAAACAGAGTCTTTGCTCTTTGGAGGGTTGCTGTTATTCCAGAATGGCCTCCTTGAGAAGAATCATGCATCCATCCTAGAATCTTGGTCTTGAGATCCTTGTAATTTCCAATCACTAGCTTGCCTTTCCTTTGTAACTCCTGATCTTTCCAAGTAAACTGAGGGTGTTTGTCACTACCTTGCTGAATTTCAGTGATAATAACTTGCAGATTACTATCTTGCTTCCAACTTTCTTTGATCAAGTCATAGAGGTCCGAATGGATGTTGGAAATCGCTGTCTGTAATAGCTCACTATGTGTAGCTCTTGATAAGGCATCCGCCACCTTATTCTTCGTTCCTTGTTTATAACATATTTCGTAGTCATACCCCAATAATTTTGACAACCATCTTTGTTGGAAGGGTGTGTTGACCTTGTTCTCCAATAAATGCTTCAAACTTTGTTTATCTGTTTTAATCACAAAGTGTCTATCTAATAAGTAAGAGCGCCATTTTTGCACGGCATGTATAACTGCCAACAACTCTTTTTCATACGTTGAAAGAGTAGTATGTCTAGGAGATAGTGCTTTGCTGATGAAAGCAATGGGATGTCCTTTTTGCATAAGGACCGCTCCAATTCCTTGATTAGAAGCATCGGTCTCGATTACGAAGGGTTCATCAAAATTTGGTAATGCCAAGACAGGAGGGTTAGTCATAGCTTGTTTTAAATCCTGAAAGGCTACGTCCGCTCGTTCATCCCATTTGTAAGAGTCCTTTTGTAACAAATTAGTCAATGGTTTGGCAATGATTCCATATCCCTTGATAAATCTGCGGTAGTAACCAGTTAAACCAAGAAACCCTCGTAGTTGTTTGAGAGTTGTTGGTACAGGCCATTCTAAGATGGTTGCAATCTTAGTTGGATCAGTTGCCACCCCTTCTCTAGACAAAACGTGACCCAAGTATTCAATTTGTGATACTCCAAATACACACTTACTGCGTTTAGCCAACAGGGAATTTGATCATAGGACGTCCATCACGATTTTCAAGTGTTGTATATGAGTATTCCAATCTGGACTATAAACCAAGATGTCATCAAAAAACACAAGGACAAACTTCCGTAAGTATGGTCGAAACAAGTTGTTCATTAAACTCTGGAACGTGGAGGGTGCATTAGTTAGCCCAAATGACATAACTAAAAATTCGAAATGCCCACAGTGTGTTTTGAAAGCTGTTTTGTGTATGTCTGGATTGGCCATTCGAATCTGGTGATATCCGGCACGTAAATCCACTTTAGAAAAACACTGAGTACCGTGCAACTCATCCAGAAGCTCCTCAATTAACGGAATCGGAAACCTGTCACGTATAGTCATCTTGTTTACAGCTCGGTAGTCCACGCACATTCTCCAAGTTCCATCTTTCTTTTTAACTAGAACCACAGGAGATGCGAAAGGACTATTACTCGACCGAATCACCCCTTGGTCCAGTAGTTCCTACGTCAATCGCTCAATAACGTCCTTTTGTAGTAAGGGGTAACGGTAAGGCCGTAAATTTACAGGATTGGCACCCTTTTTAAGAGGTATGGCATGATCAAACCCCGGTCTAGATGGAGGAAGTCCTGTAGGCTCCTGGAATAAATCAGAGTAATTCTGTAATAGTTGTTGTAATTCAGGATGTAGGGCCTCCTTGGAACAACTCTTCACTTGAAACTTTGGTAAAGGATTATCGGGATGGATGGCTATTAGTTGCATCATGGAAATCTCTCCTTGTTGTAGTATCTTACTCATTTTCATAGTGCTCACAATTTTCACCCCTTTCCTGGTAGCCCCTCTTAATCGTACTTTCGATCCGCCGACTATGAACTCGATGGTATGACTTAGGAAATCAAAATGGACCTTACCCAGTGAAGTGGTACCCAATACCACATCACAACCACCGAGAGGTAGTAAGTACAAATCAGCGGTGAACGTCACCGACTGCATCTTCCATTGAAATCCTTCAATCATCGTATCACAGATCACTCGTCCTCCATCTGCCACTCGAACCATCATAGGTGGTTTTGGAACAAGTTTGCATCCCAATTTTCTGGCCAAGGTTGCATCGATAAAGTTATGGGTGCTACCTGTATCCAATAATATCTGTAGCGCCTTCTTTCCGTAATGACCCGTAACTCTCATCGTTTGGTAGTCCGTAATACCCGCCATTGCATTGATAGAAATCTGTGAAAACTCATTGTCGACATCCTGTAGATATTCTTCATCACCCTCATCAGCCGTATCATCCCACTCTAAATGGTAGAGTTGTGGTCGTTTTCCTTTACATCTATGTCCCGGTTCATACCTTTCGTCACAGAAAAAACACAGGCCCTTGGCCCTTCTCTCATTGAGTTCAACCGGTAATAAGGTCTTTCGGTTGGTGTTTGTATTGATGGAAGCTATTGGTTGCTTCTGTACGTTATTCATAGGCTTATAAGAAGTGTTGGGAATTTTTGCGGGAAGTGGGAGTATGCCGGCCTTAGTTGGCGGGTTAGTCGTAGAGAAATTAGCAGGGGGTTTAAATATGGTTTTGCTCTTATTTTTATTCAGGTTAGCTTCCTGAATTTTGGCTAAAGCATAAGTCTGTGAAATAGTTGAAGGGTTGAACATTCGTACTAGGCTCCTCAACTCTTCACTTAAACCTGTTATAAAACAACTCAGGGTATTTTCTGGAGATAATTGTAACCTGCTGATGATGCTATCGAATTCGTCATGGTAATCCTTGACTGACGTTGTTTGCTTTAGCTCCATAAGTTCTGCCATAGGATCATCGAATGGTTCTCCGAACCGACCAGTGATATCTGCTACATATTGATCCCATGATGGATTGATCTGGTTTCTTCCCTTCATGTATCCCTGATGCCACTGCAAAGCTCGACCCTCGAGATGAATCGAAGCTAACGGAACTTTAGTGTTGTCTCTCACTTGATCCAGTTGGAAGAACTGCTCTACTTTGTACAACCACACCTTCAGATCATCTCCTCCAAAAAAAGGGAATTCGATTTTTGTTAAACGAGAAGAATAATGGTGGGGGTTACCAATCAGTTCTCCTAATTTCGGATTAGTATTTGAGAATGGGTGAACATGGGGGGTTTTAGGATCATCACTAATAACGTCTGCATTCCCTTTCTTCATCCTATCTGCCATCAGTTGATTCATCTGTAGTGATAACCAAGATAAAAGATCACTGATTTCTGAGATGGCTCTTGAATGCCATCAGTTGATTCACCTGTAGTGATAACCAAGATAAAAGATCACTGATTTCTGAGATGGCTCTTGAATTTTCGGCTACCCTCATCGCTTGTTGTTGATTATTGCACTCGATGCGAGCACCGTAATCGTCTAAGATAGTTTTGATCATTACCTCCAAATCGGTGGCAGTTCCTTGCTTCTGTGATTGTTGTGGATGGCGGACGGATGATGTTTCAATGGTCTCACTCAGATCATGCCCTTGATTCTGCCCTCCCTGGTTCGTTGCTTTAGCCATGCTTCGCGTAATCGCTATGATCGAATTTTTCCTAGAGCCGAACAACTCTGATACCTGGTTCAATCAAGGTTGACAGATTTCAACGATCGATTGATGCTCCAGATCAGGAGTTCAGAAATAGAATGAATTCCGAGATTTGAGAGCGATTAAAAGATGAGAGAATTAAGCTAAGAAAAAGAGTCTGTATATCTTCATATCCTCCTAATTGCAATAGCTCCTATATATATAACTACTTACTAGAGATAACAATCAAATAAAAGAAAAGATAACCATCAATTAAAAAACTAAAAAACTCGTCTAAATTGGTTTCCCAATTCTAGTCTAACTCGTATCATAAGATCTTCACTACGGGAGCTATATAATCAAGCATTTTGTGATTAAAGTAGAAAGTAAAGTAAGACCATTTTTGAAGACCATAAACTAGCTTATTTTTGAGCTTTTTGATAAGACCCTGTTTGGTAAGCCATAAGCTAGTTTTTTGAAAAACTACTTCTGAACGTCTCCAACAAATCCTCCATAATTTCTCCAAAATGGAGAATCAAAATTCAAAATCCCCAAAAATGAATTATAGTCAACTTCAACAGATTTGCTATTTTGGAGATTACAACATTAATTATATTATTGAAAATATATTATACATTTAATAAAATATTATTTCTCTCTCCAAAACATTTAACATCAAGGTTTCTTATTGGAGGGATTGAGGGAATATAATAAAAAATTATTTCTCTCTCATGGTAATCATTTTTTAGAGTTCTCCAAATTTGGAGAATTTCACACCATCTCCTACTTTCTCCATTTTGGAGAATTTGTTGGAGCAAAATTTTTGCCTAAAATCTCCATTTTGGATAATATGTTGGAGATGCTCTGAGATAGCTTTTCTATAAGCTCCATTGGCTTTTTTCACTTTTTTCCAACTATACCCCTTAAATTTTTCCAATGAATCTTCCAACATGTCCTTTTAGATCATTTTACATTGTCATTTAGCTTACTGTAATCAGGGATTATATTATTGATTTTCTTATGAATACAATGAAAGAGTACAAGGATATATATATATAGGCAAGAAAGCTAGAAAAAAAAAAGAAACCCTAAGGGCCCAAGTGCTAATTGGGCCTAAGTAAAGAATTACATATTTTACATTCTAACACTCCCCCTCAAGCTCTTGCCCATCTTGTTACAGATAGAAGAGATCCGCGAACCAGGTAAAGCTTTGGTAAAGACATCGGTAAGTTGACTTCCTGTTCGAACAAAAGGAGTTGAGATGGTTCCATCTTCTAGCTTTTCATGAGCGAAATGGCAGTCCACTTTAATATGTTTTGTTCTCTCATGAAACACGGGATTATTTGCAATGTGGATAGCCGCATCATTATCACAATATAAATTCATTGGTTTAGATTGAGCAAACCCAAGTTCACCTAGCAGATTACGCAACTATATCAGCTCACAAGTGGTTTGGGCCATAGCCCTATATTCAGATTCAACGCTTGACCGAGAAACGACATTCTGTTTCTTGCTTTTCCACGAGACTAGATTTCCTCCAACTAACACACAATAGCCTGTCGTTGACCGCCTGTTCGTAGGATCTCCACTATAGTCAACATCTGTAAACCCTTCTATGACATGATGACCGTGATTTTGATAAAGAATGCCAAGACCAGGGGCACCCTGTAGGTACTTCAGTTACATCAGTATATGTCTAACGGCCTCCCAATGTGGAGTTCTTGGAGATGACATAAACTGACTTACAACACTCACCGGAAAAGCAATGTCAGGACGCGTAATCGTCAGGTAGTTTAGTTTTCCCACAATTCTTCTGTACTTTTCTGGATCCTCAAGTAGATCTCCATCGTATGCTTTCAATTTCATGTTCAGAATCATTAGGGCCTCACACGGTTTTGTTTCAATCATCCCATAATCATTCAATACATCCAAACAATATTTCCGTTGAGACAAACAGATTCCTTTCCGAGTACGAGATACTTCAATTCCCAAGAAGTATTTTAAAGGACCTAGATCCTTTGTTTGAAACCGAGACGCAAGGAAATCTTTCAGCTTCTTGATCCCAATCTCATCACTCCCAGTAATCACAATGTCATCAACGTACACCACTAGTAGAATGCATCCAGAAGGGGATGAAGTAAAGAACACAAAATGATCATAAGAGCTCCTCCGTAAGCCAAACTCAGTCACTACAACATTGAACCGTCCAAACCAAGCACGAGGGGATTGCTTTAAACCATACAATGATTTACGCAACTTACAGACTTTGCCAGACTCCCCCTGAGCAACAAACCCAGGTGGTTGATCCATATAAACTTCCTCATGTAAATCACCATGCAGGAATGCATTTTTTACATCTAGTTGGTGTAGGACCCAGTCATAAGTAGCGGCTAATGAAATAAACAAGCGGATGGAGAGTACCTTAACCACAGGAGAAAATGTCTCGTAGTAGTCGACCCCATAAGTCTGAGCATATCTTTTAGCTACCAACCGGGCTTTCAGACGAGCCACTGATCCATCTGGATTAACTTTCACAGTGAATACCCATTTGCAGCCAATTGCCTTTTTACCTGCAGGTAACTCTACCAAATCCCATGTATTATTATGATCTAGAGCATTAATCTCTTCAATCATGGCATCCCACCATCCAGAATGAGCCAAAGCTTCACCAACCGTTTTAGGAACAGAAAATGAATCAAGTGTAGAGATCAAAGAGCGAGAATGAGAAGAAAGTTGATCATAGGAAACAACAGAAGAAATAGGGTAAGTACATGAGTGCTTACCTTTCCGAAGGGCAATGGGAACATCAAGATCAGAATCCTGTGTATCGGAAGGTGGTGGATCATTTGAAACAGGTGGATCATCATTAGAAGGATCTGCAGACGATGACGAAGATGGTATAAGGTCGGGATCTGACATAGGTCGTTGCCGCCTATTATACACATGAACTATCGGTGGTTTAGTAGGCTCTTGATGCTGTGTCGAGTCGGATAGGATAGGGGATTCGGGAACTGGTACGGTATATACCAACAAATCATCGCCATCTCTTGGATTGCAAGGAGTGGACACAGGAAAGAAAGGTATATTCTCATGGAATGTAACATCTCGAGATACAATGTATCGATTAAGTGTGGGAGTCTGGGAGAAAAGCACTTATACCCTTTTTGAAGTCGAGAGTAACCAAGAAATACACATTTAAGAGATTTTGGATCCAACTTAGTTATGTGTGGTCGGGTATCACAGACAAAACAGGTACTACCAAAGATCTTTGGGTCGACAGGAAACAATGACTTTGTAGGAAACAGAACTGAGAAATGACTTCTTCCATCCAAAACAACAGATGGCATTCGGTTGATGAGAAAACAAGCAGTAGCAACAGCATCAGCTCAGAAGAGTTTTGGAACAATCATGTGAAATAATAGAGCCCGAGCCACCTCTAAGAGATGACGATTCTTTCATTCAGCAACCCCATTTTGGGCTGGTGTGTCAACACAAGAAGACTCATGAAGAATACCATTTTGAAGCATATATGACTGAAATGTTTGAGACAAATATTCTTTTGCATTATCGCTACGAAGAGTTTGATTGGAGACTTTAAATTGTGTTTTAATTTCAATATAAAATGAACAAAAATGGGTAAACACCTCAGATCGATTTTTCATAAAGTAAAGCCAAGTCGTACGAGAGTAATCATCAACAAAAGTAACGAAATACTTGAATCCAAGTTTTGAAGTGACCGGACATGGTCCCCAAACATCAGAATGGACTAACTCAAATGGAGACGAGGCCCGCTTATTATAGACTCTAGGACTTAAATGAATACGTTGATGTTTGGCATACTGACAAGACTCACACTGTAGAGAAGATAAAGAAGAAAACTTAGGACACAACTTCTTCAAATTCTGTAAAGAAGGATGACCTAATCGACAATGAACTTCAAGCGGAGACGATGAGTTGGAACAAGCCAAAGATCAAGGTATTTGATGTTCAAATATGTATAGGCCGTCGGTTTCCCACCCTTTACCAATAATCCTCTTCGTCGACAGATCCTGAAGGACACAGAAATCAGGAAAGAATGTGACACAACAATTTAAAGCACGGGTAATTTTGCTGACTGATAACAAATTGAACGAGAAATTGGGAAGGCTCAGTACAGAAGATAACGAAACAGATGGGGTAAGATCAATGGTGCCAGAACTAAGGACAGGTGGGGTAGACCCATCAGCAATTGTGACATGTGATGGAGACGTGCGTTTATTGAAATTAGAGAAGAGAGTGGGATTACCTGTCATGTGATCTGAAGCACCTGAATCAATGACCCATTTGGAGGCAGAGGATAATAGGCATGTACTAGAGTTACCTGTCTCAGCAAATGTAGCATTCGGAGCAGCGGAATTCTCATTCCTTAAAAGTCGAGCATATTCTTCCATGGATATAGTAACCGTACTACCAGATGGTTTGTCTTCTCCAGTCATCTTTCAATGAATCACAAACCAGAAAATCGAAGTTGGACAAAGAATGCACTCACAGGGTGCCAGAAAACCAACGAACAAAAACGAAAACAAACAGCGCACTCACGGGGTGCCAGAAGACGAAAAGAGATGAAAAAAGGGGAAAAATCTTCGATCCAGACAAAACGTATCAAGCGAACTTCGATAAAAAAACGCGCCAAAATCTTTGGGAGTTACTGTTCACGACGGAGTTACTATTCACACCTGATTTACTGTTCACGCCGGCAGAAAGTGGGCCGGCGGCTATTAGGGTTTTAGGAGCGGCGGCTATTAGGGTTTTAGGAGCGGCGACTATTAGGGATTTAGGAGCGGCGACTCTGATACCATGTAATCAAGGATTATATTATTGATTTTCTTATTAAAATACAATGAAAGAGTACAAGAATATATATAGGCAAGAAAGCTAGAAAAAAAAGAAACCCTAAAAGAGAAAACCCTAAGGGCCCAAGAGCTAATTGGGCCTAAGTAAAGAATTACATATTTTACATTCTAACACTTACCAACTAGTTTTTACCAAATTGTGACTAGTTTATTAGCTAGCTTATGAGTTGTGTGTCCCAATATGCAAGTGTATTCACAATCCAATTCACAAATCTCATAATATAATTGATATGAAATCGAATTACAACTTTCTCTCTCTAAAAGCTCTTTTTTTTTCTCCCTCTCTCTCTCTACAATGTGATCTCTCAATTAAGTGCTACACAAATTACAAGGAAGAAAACTCTATTTATACCTACAAGCTTAACAAGGAAACTAATCTAATTACAAAGCTATTGACTTTACAACTAAGACTTTGACTTTCCATTTATAGCATTGACTTTGACTATTTTTCATTGGACTTTGACTTTAGTCTTCATGATCTTGAATACAACATTATTTGCACTAACAAGAGCCAACAGCTAGCTTGCCAAATATAGCCTAAACAGAGAATGTTTAAACATGGCTCAATGTCTCATTCATATAAGATGCAACATACGAGAGACGCTATTTCTAATGAACATTTATATACTCACTTTTACAGGTTATCCATTCAGGGATTCCAGTTACCCTTGTTCCCCTGGATGCAACAAACACAATTCCCATAACTCACAACTTCTTCGAGGCATTTGAGCAAAATCAACATACATACGAGGCACAATATGCTTTTAAGTCATTGAAGATGGTCCGAGATACTTGGTTTGACAATCAATTCTATGAGGTAATAAACTTCAAAACATTCATAACAATCTTTAATCTTGTCGAAGATAACCTTATTATATGCCTTGTTTCATTTTTGCAGAGTTGTTTTATGTGGGACTCGTTTATGTCAGGTGTAGCCACTTCAGTTATGCGTAACTTCCACAAAAAACATGGAGAAAACGTGTTTGCTGAAATGGAGTATATGAATGTTACCGTGGTTACTTCCAATAAACCTTATGGGATATCTGATGGCTCAAATAACTTCTTCGATGGCCGTAACATTCCAAAATTCAACTTAAAGAAAAACGGAGTTCATAGTGGTCATGTTCAAACTGGCATTCGAGATCCATTTTGCCTCCAAAAGAATGGGACAGGGAGATGTAAGGTAACTCCTTCCTTCAGCAAGATATTGTGCAATTTTAGTATCTTATAGTAGACTGCACCAGAACTCAACTATATTGACAATAGTAGCAATTCACTAATTCCATCTGGTGGTTAATAACTATGCCTATTGTTGTCACATTTTCATCAACTACCTAGGTACTGAAACAATAGAATCAGGATGGTTCTACAGAGAGAGTCACTGGACCCGATTCAGTGCGTGTACTGATTGCTACGAGAGCAAAGCCAAATTGTGACAAGAGTAGCTCCCTGGACAGAGAATTTTTTGTCAGTTTTCTGGACGTAAGTCGATTCAAACTAAATTTCCTATCTGTGAACTTTGTATGGTTTCCTTCCTTTTTAACCTTAATTATATTTATATTGTTGTTATGGTCATAATTTTAACTCACTTTTAAGCTTAGCTTATGGCAGTACTTTATGAGACTATAATATAAAACATTTATATGTATATACCAGGTACTAAACCGACCACAAAATAAAGGCAGATTCAATTTTACGTCTCAGTTTCCTTATTACAAGGAAGTTCTCTACAAACCAGATTTGGAAGGGAGAAAACTAGGAAAGATGGTTGTGTTTGACATGGATATGAGTGCAGGAGACTTTTTGGCTCTCTTTTATCTCCTCAAAGTACCTGTGGAGACGATAAATCTGAAGGTACTGTAATCTTCATCTTCAACATCCTAAATTTCATGTTGTTAGAGTCCTAGATCGGCTAAACTTGGACCATTTTTTCATCAATGTGTTAGAACCTCCCTTCTCTCCTCAATGGCTCTTTTGGAGAGTAATGAAGTAATCTAATGGGTTCCACGTATCCTGACACGTGCAGTTATCTTTTTGATTTAGAGAATACTTGTGGATGAACATGGGATTGAGATGTGCAGTATCTTCCTTTGGTTTTTTGTTTCCATTTTATTTCAGGCAATACTAGTAACACCTACAGGCTGGGCAAATGCAGCAACGATAGATGTAATCTATGATTTGCTACATATGATGGGTCGTGATGATATTGTTGTTGGTTTAGGGGATTCATTTGGTTTGAACCAATCTTACCCAAATGACCCCACCGTTAAGGCTATCCCACATGGAAGTGGTGGCTTATTGGACTCTGATACTCTCTTTGGACTTGCTCGTGATCTACCAAGAAGCCCAAGAAGGTATTCTTAGGTGTCTGTTTAATACCTGTTCACCGCCTCTTACCCGGTAAAAAAGGGATGTTGTTTACCCACTCTGACCCACACATATGCTGACCGAGATGCTGACCCAGTAAAGAATGGGTTGCTTTCTGACTCGGTCAGTGCTTCAATCACCGCTTACCCAGACTGATGGTAAACAACCATTTTCAGTCGGTGCTGACCCAGACCACACTCTTGCTCGGTTAGCGCTTACACGTTTGTTCGACAAACCATATATGTTTTTGGTATCTCTCGGGTAATTTTGCAGGTATACAGCAGAAAATTCTGTGGATTTTGGAGCTCCTCGGACTACTGATTTCCCGCAACTTAGACAACCACTAGCACTAGAAGTTTGGAAATCACTAGTAAAATCTGTTAATCCTGGATCTAAAATCACCATTTTGACCAACGGACCGTTGACAAATTTAGCAAAAATTATACTTGCAGACACAAATGCTAGTTCTATCATTCAGGTTAGTAGATTCATATGCTTTTGCAGTTTGAAAATAAAGTTCATAAACATACCAGCATTTATCGAATCCTCTATGGATCATAAATTTAATTGCAGGATGTATTTATATTAGGCGGACATATCGACTACAACAACAACAAAGACAAGGGAAATGTCATCAATGTTCCTTCAAACAAATACGCTGAACTAAACATGTTTCTTGACCCTTTAGCTGCAAAAGTGGTGTTTGATTCAATGATTAATGTCATACTCATCCCTCTTGGTATGCAAAGAAAGGTCTGTGCATTTCCACAGATCATAAAAAAGTTGGATCAGAAGAACAAGACACCCGAAGCTCATTTCAGCCAACGTCTGCTAAAAAGGCTGTATCGATTGCAACAAAGGGATCATAGATATCAACATATGGTATTTCTTTCGAACTACTTTAGTTGCATGCTTACTTATGGGTTGGGTTCTTATGAGAATAACCCCTTTTCGTGAGAACGTGAGAAAAAGTGAAGATAACATTATATTGCACAAAGGTTTGTTGTTGTGAGAACTATGAAGATACCTTTATATTATGAGAAGGTTACAGCATTTACACAATACATTGTAACCTAACCTTCCAATACATAGTTGAAGGTGATGTGAAAGTTACAATATTCATTTTAATATAACGTAACATCCACACAATACAGAAGTATTTTCACTTATTCCACTACAACAAAATTGGCTTTACAGGAAGCAAAAAATGTCTCAATGTTATAATAGACTGCTTTATAGGTCCAGACAACTATGTGTCCTATGTAAAAATATTACAATAGGATGTTAGGACGTGGGCATCCTATCATGTTTGAAGTAAACTTTTGAAATTAAGTGTCCCATTAACTTTTTTTTATAGGACATTTTTGAGAAGTGGTTTATGAACACTTGTTTTCATAAGATACTTCTAAAACATGTCGTATAAAAAGACTAATAGGAATATTTATTTCAAAATTGTCCTAAAATACTTGTAGTGACGCCCAAAAACGTCTCATTAACTTATTGAAACACATTCACATAGGACGCATAATCCTATAAATGTAAGTAATATAAAGTAGTCTATTAGTACTCAAAACTAATTAATTAGTATTTTGCTCATATGAGATTATAATCATAACATACACCACACCTCATAAAGCTACTTATATCTGCAAAGATGTCCAACTCCTTACTTGCTAAGCTAAAGCCACATGACCAAGCCACTTATATTTTATGTCCTTCGCCCCATGAAAATCGTAGCATTGTCGGTTTTCCATGTTAAAATTACTTATATGCCCCTTATCACAATGTTTGTTTTTACCATGTTAAAATTATGTATTTAGTTTCTTCGACTCAAGCATTTATTTGAACATACTCCAGGATACGTTCTTGGGGGAGATCCTCGGAGCAGTGATATTGGCTAGCGATCAACAAACATTAAATCCATCCTTTCAAGTCAAGCATCTCAAGGTTCATGCATCAGGACTCGTTTCTAGAGACGGACAAATTACTACCAACACAGAAGAAAGGAAATCGTTCAACGTATTGGAAAAGTTCGACCATGTATCATATTATGATGTTTTTGCAGATCGTCTTGCTGATGACACCCAATCTTCTGTAATTGGAAGCTTTGGCGAACAAAAAAGAATTTGGAGCACACAACCTTGAGGCACAGGTAAACATTACATATGTTCTTCAGAAATGAAAAGGCAAAAGAACTATTTTCTCCTTTGATGACATTAGTTGCATGAAAATATTGAATTATAAGTCCACAGGATCAATCTTGATGGATAGGCATGGGAATGGGGCGGGGACCCCAATCTCCATCTCCATACCTGTCCGGGAAAATGATCACATCCCCATCCCGAATGGGGAATCGGAGATTTTTTTTCATGCTTATGTGAGATATTTTGTATCAAATGTGTTAAACACCACACTCGACCCGAAATGGTTGATGTTTAGATCACACATATTTCCAAAATTTTGCTTTTATGGAGTATCAAATATTCATATGTGAACAAAATCACAACATCATACGATAAACCTGAAACCAAAAGGAATTTAATTTAATAAAAAAATATTAACAGTTATAGTAATACCATTTGTCAATGTCCAGCCATATGAACCAAAATACTTCTAGTAATATCCAAAAAAAATTAGAGCATAGGGCATGGGAATTAGGCTGGGACCCCAATCTCTATTGTGAAACTGAAATATGAGAGAGTATGATTTCTTATTTTCATTGCTCACTCTGATCAAATATTTATACTACAGACTAAGGATCCCATACAGTCACGTACACCGTTACAACCATACCCTGTACTTATCAAAACTAACCAACTAAAAGATATATATGTATGACATAAATAAAGTTCTAATACGCTCCCTCAAGATGGACTCGTAAAAATATTTTTAAGAGCCATCTTGGAAAGAATTGGTAACATTTTGGAACGAAGCAACGATTTAGTGAAGATGTCTGCAAGTTGAGAACTACTTCGGATCGACATCGATTTATTAGTATGATCAAGAACTTTGTCACGTACAAAATGACAATCAAGCTCGATGTGTTTCGTACGCTTGTGAAAAGTCGGATTGGAAGCCAGTTGAATACAATACCAAGGTAGGCTCATAAGTAGGATCATCAAAATCACGTAAAAGACGTAACCACACAACTTTGCTAGTGATAGCAGCAATGACACGGTATTCTGCTTAGGTGGATGACCGGGACACGATGGATTGTTTCTTTGATTTCCAACAGATTTAAGGAATCCCCACGAAACACACAAAACCTAGTAATTGACCTATGCGTATCGGGACAGCACGCCCAATCGGAATCGCTAAAAGCTTTTAACTTTCCGGTCCAAGAAGTTTCACTGAAGGCTTTAAGCTGTAATGATTGCTTAGCAGACAAAAAGAGACCTTGCCCTGGATTAAGTTTCAAAAATCTCAACATGTGAGTAGCAGCTTGCATATGAGGAACACGAGGACTAGTGACATATTGGCTCAATCGATGAACCGCAATGGCAATATCCGTAAGATACATGAGACACCCAATTAACCTTCTGTACCGGGCCGAGTAAGTTCACCTTCAAAAACAGATAACTTGCACTTAGGATCCATGGGGTATTGGGGTATTGAGCAGACTTGGTTGCCAAAAGACCATAATTTTCAAGAAGCTCAAGAGCATATTGACGTTGAGAAATGGTAATGCCATCCTTGGATCTAGCAACTTCAAGGCCCAAGGGTGTGGCGTGGTGGTAAGAGCCTGGGGACTTCATAGCGGTTGCCCGGGTTCGAGCCTCACACGCAACATTTGTGCCAATTATTGGCACGGGTGTCATCCTTGTGGTCACGGGATGAATGCCCGCGGGCCAAAGGCTTGTTTTCCGGAGATTAGTCTGGGCCCAAAGTGGTCTGGGATACTCCTTCCCAAAAAAAAACTTCAAGGCCCAAGAAGTGCTTTAACGACCCCAAATCTTTGTGTTTAAAATGGGCACTGAGCCTTATTTTGACAACATTGATCTCATCTAGAGAAGTCCCTGTAAGCACTATATCATCTACGTAAACAAGTAACACAACATAAATAGAGCCAACTCTTCGATAAAACAAGGAATATTCCGCTTTGGATTGAGTGAAGCCTTCTGACATAAGAAAGTTAGAAAACTTTGGATACCATTGTCTTGATGCTTGTCGTAGGCCATACAAGGACCTATGTAGTTTGCATACCATTGGAGAATTAGAAGAGCTCACCCCTTTAAACGTATACCCTTTTGGTAATTGCATATATACCTCTTCATCAAGATCTTCATTTAAAAAGGCATTGTTCACGTCCAATTGTAGCAAAGGCCATGAATTTTGTTCTACCAATGAAAGCATCAATTTAACAGTAACCAATTTAGCCACGAGTGCATAGGTATCAACAAAATCAACCCCCTCTCGTTGATTAAAACCCTTTGCTACTAAACGTGCTTTATACCGTTCAATCAAACCATCGGTATTTCTTTTAAATTTGTAAACCCACTTACATCCAAGAGCCTTCCTATTTGTCGGGAGAGGGACAATACTCTATGTTTTATTCAATTCAAAACTTGTAATTCCTCATGCATAGCCTGCTGCCATTCCTTTGAACATGCTGCATCAACATATTTTTGGGCTCATATTGAGTAGACAAAGCAAATGTGTAAGCTTTGTGTTTTGCAGATAACCTTTGATACGATAACACATCTGAGATAATCTCAGCAACCAGATCGGTTACAAACTTCATCACAAACCAAACTACAATGGTAATCTCGTAAGTAAGAAGGGGGATTGCGAACTCTTGCAGGCCTACGATGACCATTATCACCTGTTAGCATAGGACCGGGAATAGGAGATTGAGGAGATTGTTGTTGAAATGAACATTCTGATTTGCCACACGATCCACATAATCAAAAGCAGATGAAGAATCTTCAACAGTAGGAACAACATGCATTGGAAAAGGGTTATCGTGAACTTGAGATTGTGAATGATGAAAAGGAATATCTCCTCATGAAATACCACATCCCATGATACAAAAACTTGGCTTGTTTCTAGATCTAGAAGCTTATATGCTTTCATTCCATTAGGATATCCAAGGAATACACAACTTCTTGCTCGGGGTTGAAATTTCGTTCGATTAGCATGAAGAGTAGATGCAAAAACTAAGCATCCAAATGTTTTGAGCTGAGTATGGCCTGAACATTCATTGTGCAACTTCTGATAAGGAGAAACATTACCAATGGCTCTCGTGATGGTGTCCTATTTATCAAGTAGGTTGTTGTCATGACACATTCCGACCAATATGTAGAGGGGATCTTTGACTCGAAAAACAGGTCTCTTGCAACATTTAACAAATGTTGATGTTTCCTTTCAACAACCGAGTTTTGTTGTGGCCTTTCTACACGAGTATTGATGCAACACACCTCTATTATGAAAAAACTTGCTGAACGGCAATTCTTCTGCATTATCTGATCTAAATATTTTTACATTTTCTTCAAATTTCGTAAGAACCATATCAAAGAATCTAGGAACAACAATTTGAGTTTTAGACTTGTGTTTAATCATGTAAACCCATGTGTATCTAGTGCAGTCATCGACAAGAGTCACAAAAAATCTATGCCCCTGATAAGAATCAATATGGTATAGTCCCCAAATATCACAATGGAGAATATCAAAGGGTTTATTCGAAATTTTATTCAATGAAACAAAAGGTAAACGCTTCTGTTTTGCCAAAGGACAAATAGAACAAACATGCTTGTTTATATCTTTTCCAATAAAAACTCTCATTCTATCATCTTAAGCTTCTTGTTTGATGGATGCCTAAACCGAGAGAGGGCAAACTTAATCGATCAGTTGACCATATTTCTTGAGAATCGTGTATGTCACTTTTCGAATTGGTATTTCAACCCTATGCCTGGGTTGCACGAAATCTAATCTGGGATGGTATTTCGACCCTATGCCTGGGTTGCACGGAATCGAATTTGGGATAAGACTCAAGAGCACTGTCATTTTTAGGCACAAAACAAGAGCAAATTTGGTGGATATGAAAGGATTGTTCAAAAACGTGTGTCTAAACCTTAAGTATATATGGTATATATATACTAGTCCCATTCATAAAATAGAAAAACAACTTAAATGACAATGATTGCAAATTATTATAACAATTATGGTCGGTTACAACCAATTTAGCTAAAATCATGGGCTGTAAATAACTGAGCATTAAATGTCCAGTAACTGCAGGTTCATAGATAGCCAATCCAGAGGCTCTGTAGACCATGCCTCCTCTAGTCTAGAGATAGGCACTAGAGAGAGCCTCTCTAGACAGCCAGAAAGCCTTTGATCAAGATTTGATTTTCCACTGCATTCCAAGTCCAAAATTCTGAAGAGCTTTTGGGGGCTGCCCCAAACCCCGCCCGCTGACCGGTCAGCGGGACCACCGCTAGGGGCTCTTCCCGTTGGACCCCGCAAGGGGGTGTGGCCCCTAGACCCCCGCCATTTCGCCATGTCCGGGATCGAACTTGTCTTGTAACAAGTGTGCACTCCGTACCACCTAACTTGTATTAGATCACAGTTTGAGACCCATTAGCACTCGTGTTAAATCCAATTACACTCAAATGGTTGGTGACACTAAAATCACCAACATCACCTTCACTCACTGGAGTTGTTGTTTCCAATATGTATAGACCTCCTTGTTCGCTACCCTTGCCAATCATCATCTTGTTCCTGATCAGCTGTATGAGAGCAAGATTATGATAAAAACGAACCATAACCGTTCGATCCATTGTTAGAACAAGAACCAAATTAAAAAAAAGACAATGATCATAAGACGCTCTGATACCATATTGTGAAATTGAGATATAAGAGAGAATAGTTTCTTATTTTCATTGACTCACTCTGATCAAATATTTATACTACAGACTAAGGATCCCATACTGTTACGTACACCGTTACAACCATACTTTGCACTTATCAAAACTAACCAACTAAAAGACTATATATGTATAACATAAATATAGTTCTAATAATCTCCATCCTCGTTCCCGGTCCCCAATCTCCATCCCTGTCCATGTCCCCATCCGCGGTGTCCCTGTCCCTATCCGCGGTCGGTGCGGGTACGCCACGTTCCCAACGGGGCGAGTCTCATTCCAATGTGTACCGATGGATTATTAGTTTGATCCTTGAGGTATTTAGGACTTAACCCAAAAGTAATCAACGATAACAACACATAAATGTTATGATAATAAATTTTGCAATGTTAGAACTTTTTGTTCTTCAAATTGGAATACACATCCATGTCATTTTGATACCCGAGATGTGAATCTGTTAGTAGTAATCAACCGTAAATAGAAATATGCATATATTTATGTAAACAAATCGACAGAAAATGGAAAAATTATTATACAAATCTATAATATGAACATAAAATCAAAAGAACGATTAATCGAATCCGTAAATCTTACTTGAGTTTGCCTATTCTTTCATAAAACAAAAATAGATTGAGGCATTCACTATAGCAATGTCCTAAAACAAAAATTCGCCGATGGTATTGCCATTTGCTTAGAGAATACAACACTTCAATTCAAGTTCGTACTTGAATCTAGCAAATTAAAAGATGTTAGGCAATGGATTTTTGAGCAAAAATATGAGAGAAACGAGAGATAATTTGTATGTTTTCTATCCAGAATCGATCCCACATATTTATATGTGTGTCTCGCATGTCCCTGTTACCAGTAAATTTCATTGTTAGATTAAAGAAACCCGAGGCCCATATTCCACCGAAAACAAGGCCCGACTGCTTGATTTTTTATTTAAAATTATTTTTAAATGTATTTTGAAGTACATCTTTAATTTATTTTTAAATGTGTTTGATTGAAGACCAAAATGTATTTTTAAGTGTATTTTCTTATGTGTATTATAATAAAAAAACGTATTTTTTAGTGTATTCGATTGACCCAATTAAATATTTTAAAGTATATTTGATTGACCAAATTCTTTGTAGCAAAAACGTATTTTTAGGTGTATTTAATTGACTCAATTATAATAAAAAAGTATTTGTTAGTGAATTTGATTGATGAAATTCTTGAAAAAAATATTTTGTGTTCAAAATCAATTTAAAAAAAAAAAAAGTGGGACCGATTTGGGCCCGGTCCTGGTTCTCATAACGCAGGCCTTGCAAAGCCTAATCGAGCTGAAATATTTTGGTCGGGATCGGGACATGTTATAAAAACACTGTTTGGCCATCTCTACTCCTATGTAGGACAATGTTCCTTTCATTTAAGCCATGTTCGAACAAGTACGTGGGCAACTTAATTGATCATGTGCCATGTCAACTACCCTAAATCAACTACCAATATGCTTAAATGTTTGAGATTTCACATCTCATGTACCATATCGAAGGTTTTGAAAGTATGTTACCCAAAATATAATTCAAGATAAAATATGTTACATTTTCATGCAATTTGCCCTTTGATATGAGTGTCTTTACAATGGCAAATTTTAGGAATTTCAAAACAGGTCGGTTTCTATGACTATGTGATAAAGTTAATATATATATATATATATATATATATATATATATATATATATATATATATATATATAGGGGGACGTTCAAGGGAGAACTCAGTTATCTGTGGTAACCGTGAGATCCAATCTTAACCACAAATCAGAAGATAAATTAGGAAATCAATAATTTTGGCAATTTTAATTAAAGGTAATATAGGTATTTTTGAGATATCCTCTCTCTTCTCTTCTCTCTCCTCTTTCCATCTAATATTATTCCGCTGAATACATGATGCCCACTGTGATACACTTTATAAACATCGAAAATACGTGATGCACACTATGATACACCGTGTAAAGTTCGAAAATACATCGAAAATACATGATGACATACTATGATACCCTTTTGTAAACATAAAAAATACGTGATAGCACACCATGATACACTTTGTGAAGATCGAAAAAACATCGAAAATAAGTGATGCACATTGTGATACACTTTGTAAAGATCGAAAATACATGATAGTACACTATGATACCCTTTTGTAAATATAAAAAATACGTAATAGCACACTGTGATACCCTTTTGTAAAAGGAAATAAGAAAATTTAGGAATTAGGTTATATTTTAGGAATTAAACAAATTTACTAAAATATCATTTTCTATTTATTTAAAATTAATATTAATTATTTTAAATGTGTTGCTTATATTGGATCTCATAGTTACCACAAACTAACTAGTTCTCATTTGATTAGGCCCCTATATATATGTGTGTGTATATATATATATATGTATATATATATAATATATAGGGTGCGTTTCATTTGAAAACCAAATAATTTGTGTAAACTTTGCAAACCACTATTTTAGGAAACATTTTGTTAAGTTTCCTAATCTAAAGTCATGATTATAATAAATGAATCTTATCATCTTCCATATATATCACAATCATTATTAATGAATCATAATAGTTTTCCAATATATATATATATATATATATATATATATTGTTTCCTAAAACAATGGTTTGCAGAGTTTCCACGAATTGATTGGTTTTCAAATGAAACGCACCCTATATATATAGAAATAGGGTGATTGAAAGAAAAGATGTTGAAAAAACAATGATTAGAATGTGAAAGGATCACTATCGGATATTATTAGCCCCACTATCAAGGTTGTTTGGGTTAAGGCTAATACATCCCCAAGAATTATCTAATCAAAAGAACATGTTCAACAACCAAACATATTCTTCACGAACATTTCTGCAGAATTTCATGAAGAGAAAGGGAGAGGATTATTATATTAAAAATATGGAAATATAACATGTATATTTAGGTTTTGGTATAACTTGATTTGGATAAGGTTAACTACCTTCAAACTTTATCCACAATCAATTTACAATAAAAAAAATGTCAAAACAGTCAGAAAAAAAGTCAGAAAAAACGATCACAGTGATCCAGGCTTCTGGCGACTTTATGGCATATTAAGTTGCACCGAAGTCGCTTGAAACCCGCCTAGCCGTTAAATGTATATGTAAAATCCACCCAACAAGGCCAAATTCTCCTTAGTTCATTTGGGGGCTGTTCGGTTTATTTTTCATTAAGTCCTGTATAGATAAAGTTGTCTGAATTGATAAATCTGTCTGTATAATATTTGATAAATTGTTATTCGATTGTTATGCTGAATAAACTGTCTGAATGGTTAAAATGACTATTTTCCCCTTTGTTTCACATAGAACATTTATAAACCAAATTTTACAAAAAAGAAATTGAACCAATGCCTAGAACAATACAAAAACAACCCTAGATGGAGAACAATCGATTTAACCAAAACAAAAGAACAATATCAAGATGGAGATGGAGATCTAAATCTCTAACCAAACCAATCGATTTCTTCTATGTTTCTCACAACAACATGTTTTCAATCGATTAAATCCCAAAGCCCATTCCACCTTATGAACTCTGTATCTCGAATTGGAAGCATATCTTCTCTGTTCTTATACTAATAATGGTGGGATGATGAGCAAAATCAAGTCAATTCACAGCCGAAAGTATAACTTGAAAAATCCAGTGCCTCCTCAAGAACGAGAACGATACCTACCAGGTGTTGTTATTTTCTCGCAAGAACGAGAACGCTAGAAGAAAGGAGGTGTCAGAACGCCGGTGGCTGGAACAGAAGTATTGAAGGGGACGATTTAGGGAGGAGCACAGCGGGACACCACAGCCGGGGGGGGGGGGGGGCGCGAAGGGGAGTATCGTCGGAGGATGGAAAACCAATGGGAAGAGCCGATTAAAAGAGTAAAAGGGGAAGAGTAGGCTGATTCTAGAGGAAAATGTGATTGAAGGAGGGGTAGGGTTTGTCTTTTGAGTGGCTGAATGCATAGGAGTAATGTAAATAGGCTGAGCGAATAAGCCCAAAGTTTTTTGAATAAGCCCTAACCGAACAATATTTTATAGCTGAGCGAATAAGTTATAAGGCTTATACAACCCATTAAGCCACAAACGAACAACCCCCAAGATCTCTTAAACAACTCTACAAGTTGTTTGAAGATTATCAACTAAGAAATAATTTATTACTCTTCCAATGTGGGACGATTCAGGGAGGAGCACAGCGGGACACCACAGCGGGGGGGGGGGGGGGGGGGGGGGAGGGGCTCGAAGGGGAGTATCGTCCGAGGATGGAAAACCAAGGGGAAGGTAGGGTTTGTCTTTTGAGTGGCTGAATGCATAGGAGTAATGTAAATGGGCTGAGCGAATAAGCCCAAAGTTTTTTGAATAAGCCCTAACCGAACAATCTTTTATAGCTGAGCGAATAAGTTATAAGGCTTATACAACCCATTAAGCCACAAACGAACAACCTCCAAGATCTCTTAAACAACTCTACAAGTTGTTTGAAGATTATAAACTAAGAAAGAATTTTTTACTCTTTCAATGTGGGACTAGTGATAAGCCTTAGGTGCATACATATAGCTCACTCATTCATGTAAGATTCCACTATTATTTCTATGTGGGACATCTCACTATGAAGACTATATATATAACAATCCTCCACTTAGTCTTAATCAAATAAAATCAATTATACATAGATATTTGGATTTAAACTTAAGTTAATGTAAATTACTCAAAGTTCTAATTAAGTATGTCGACTTATAGCTTTTGAGCCTATATATATATATTAAAACCGGAATAATCACACACAATTGATTATCAAGACACGTTCTTAAACATATAGTACCATTATGCCCATGTGCTCATCCTGGATTGATGAACATTTACAAAAGTCAACCTATACTTTTCTTATAAGCGGCACCACCTCTTATGTTCATATAGGTGAAATTCACTAACCATTGAATTTCATTAAAAGTTGAACACTCACCCTGAAAACATAAACTAGAGTTAACTATTATGAACCTAGTTGGATATCATCAACTTGTTATTACCACATTGAACCTTTATCTAAGGGTATACTTAGAAAAATTAGAAAAAGGTTGGGTTTCCGTTGTTGCCAACTAATCAATAGGTCTTAATCCCATTTCACGGCTTATTCCAAATACCATATCTTTTGAGAGTCCTTTGGTAAATGGACCAGCCAGATTATTAGAAGTTCTTACATACGTAACTATTATTATCTCGTCGGATATTAACTCTGTCACATACGCATGTCTCAAACTAATATCTCTAGATTTTCCATTATAAATCTTATTATATGCTCTAGACAAGGTTGCCTCACTATCACAATGCAAAGAAATGGCTGACATCGGTTATGGCCACAACTTTATATATAATAACATATTTCTAAGTCATTCTACTTCTTTGCCTGCCGCCACTAAGGTAAAATGAAAATAAGTAATTGAAATGACTCAAGATTTGGGACATATAAGGTAAAATGATCTATTTATAACAAGGGAAAAGATGGATTTGCACTAAATAATTAGTGCACATCACACCCCCAAACTAAAATTGTTGCTTGTCCCCAAGCAACCAAGACACAAAAGAAAATTGACTCAACTTGGTAAAACTTGCAAAAGGAAGGCAGTAAGTGCAAACATACAAATGATAGATCCAATGATGCAAAATATAGCCATTAATAAATCACAAGTGACATGATCTTAACCTAACCATGAGTATGAACTATAAGCTAGCAAAGTTTTTTTTAATGGTCCCCACATCTCTCATCTAAGATCAAGGGACTTTAAAGAGTGGTCCACTCTATTTTATGGCATTTTCTTTTCTCACATTGCTTTTTATTTTCACTCTTTGAATCAACAATAGAAATTTTTAAATTTTGGCACTTTTGTGCTCTTTTCTTGTTGAAAGCAATGCACTTAGCCCCAATGGGACTTTTTGAGTGATTAAGTCCAAACATGCCATTTTTTGAAGAGTTTTTGCTCTTTTCTTGTGATTGAGTTTTTGCCGTGATAGACTTCCCACCCCCAAACTAATGAAAGACAATGTCCTCCTTGTATATATATGGGAAAATGTATGGAATGGATGCAAGTGGCCAATACATAGTAGAAAATGATGGCCTAAATCATGTCTTAGATTGATGTAAGATGTGGACCAAACTGTTTTCCAAAGTAAAAGTGTGCTAGTTCTAGCAAGAACTACACAATCAGATTTGGGATCAAGACTTTAGGAATTACTTAGGCTATATATGCATGCTCAAATATATCACAGATGTTCATAATGCAATAAACTAAATTCTAGAAAGTTTAAAAACAATCCCAGACTCAAAAAGAAAAAAAATGAATAAGAAAATTGGAGATAAAGGGTTATGAATGAACATGTCCTACTCCTTAAGAGTAGGTTGTGATCCATGCCGTGGGGTTCCTGCAGCATCAGAGACGGTAGCCATGTTCAGCTGCTCCTTCCCAGTTCTTTTTTATGGCCAACTTGATATTCTCTTGCTTGAGGGCCTTTAGCTTTTTCCCCATCTTCTTGATATTTCTCTCATATTTCTCCACCTAAACAACCTTGATCTTCTTCACATCATCTCTCTTCTTCGTGCCTTCCTCCTTCAGCCTCTCTGCCAAATATGTCCTAAGATTGTCTATCCTATTCAGAAACTCATTCCTTTGATTGTATAGGCCATCCACGAGTTAGCTATTTTGAGCCAAAAAGTCTTGCAGTATGTTAGGAGTATCAGCAGCCTGTGCACCGCTTTCCTTTGTATGTCTCAGCCTAGCAACGACCTTGAGATCAATCTGCCACCTTCCTTCCCTCACTATTTGGTCATCTGTGTATCGGGGTACACCTTTCTTTACTAGCATCCTAGTGATCATACGAGGGAAGTACATATTTCCTCTTGCTTTCCTGACACAACCTTTTAGGCTCTTCAAGACCACTCTTCCAAAGTTGTTTGACCCACCCTTCATGAGACAGTAAAGCAAGAACATTCTGTCCACAGACACAGAGCTATTATGTGTTGTGGTTGAGATAGAATGCCTTAATAAATTAATCCATACATTAGCATCAGGATAAAGCTGACAGACTCTAAAATGTCTCAGCATGAAGTTCGAATGGTTGTCTCACTGTGCTTCTAGCATTCCCAAGGCGGTGGCTACTTCCTTTAAGACATCCTCAGAGGCGGTGGTCATCATTTGGTGATATTCAGTGTGCTTAGGAGTTGAAAGACTAAATAATTTGTTTATCTATTTGGAGCTAAGCATGAAGCTCTTACCTCTAATCAAGAGTTTGGGTGAACTCGACACTGCAACTTCAACATAGAATTCTCTTAAGAGAGTTAGATTGTATGAGGAAGGTACCTCATACATTCTTCTAAGGCCATGTGCATCAACCACAATGTTAATAGAAAGTTGTATTCATTCAAACTTTGGAGGTGAAAACCCTTATCAACCCCACTTTGGTCTTTATCTTTTGAAACATGCTTAAGGCATTGGCACAACTCAACCCCTCATATTCTGTGGTTGGTCTAGGAATGAACTCAGGTCTGGTAGAGGGATTGGTGGTTGCCTTTGTAGACTAATTCCTATGTTGCAGAGTTGCTGGAGCAAGTAGCCCCATTTAGTGGTCACCCTTTTTCTTTTCTTAGATGTACTTTCCCCACTATTGTTGGACTTATCACCCTTCCTTTTTCCTAAGACCTTAGACTTCTTACTCTTCTTAGAAGGCCCAACCACAGGGGATGATTCTTCAACACTTTGCTCAAAAGCAATGTTCAAATCAGGGATTTCATCCATGTGGTGTCTGGTGTGTGTCCCCTCGTCCTCCTCATTTGGATTACTGTTTCCAGAGAAGCCCATAATATCTAAGAGTTTGTTAATCTCCACAAAACCAGATTCTGACTTATTGATGTCACTCTATAGACAATAAAGCACAATGGCCCAATCAACAATATGCTCAGGGGTGAGGTAAAGGGGAATGGCCTCTGTATTAGCTACATGCTCATCTTCATCACTTGCGGATGAGAGATGACCATCTATCGCAATGAACTTGCGGAGAGATGACCATCTATGGCAATGAAATTAGTAGACGAGTATACTTGAGGGGTTTGCAGAGAGGGGACATTGGTGGTCGGAGGGTTGGTTTGGGTTTCCACAATAGATGCCTTTGTATCTTTGGGAGTAGTGGTACTAATCAAATTTTGGTCTTTGATAGCCTTATGGACATGGGAGGACTCGACCAAAGGGGTTTCTGAAGTTGAAATCGTGGTGGTTCCTTCGACAGTGGTGGTGTCGACAGTCGTTGGGTTCTCCTTCGGGCGTGAGTCACCATCGAGAACTACAGTCTCCTGTTCCCCTTCGTTTCTTGGTGGTTGAACAACCCTTCGATGTTGGCTTCTTCGAATTGAGGGGGGAAAGTTTGCTTGGTCTCGAACAACAGGCCTTTTCATACGGGCCATGGAATTAGTGGAGATTTGGTCGAAGGTAGGTGATGGTCGAAGGTGGTTATTGGCGACTTCAACGATGAGGCGGGGATGATATCAGAAAAATGGCTTTTTAGAAATTGAAAAGTCTTTTAGAAGATTTTTATCAAAAAGTTTTTGAGGGGATTAAGGCATAATCTCAGTTTTTGAGGGATTTTTTTTGTCCAAAAGATAATTAAAAACTCCTTTAAGGGTGGTTAGTACAAGAAGTTATCTTGATTTTAAAAGTAGAAATGACAACTACTTTTTCTGAAAAGTTGATTATCTGACTTCACTTGTACCTTCCTTAAAGGAGTTTTGGCCTTATCTTTATTTTTTGCGCCCAAAGTTAAAAATTGCTTTTCCATTAAAAAAATTAGGTTTTGATGCTGCAAGAATGTTGCGGCATGCACTGTTAGGCTTCAATCCAGGCTAAATATTAAAGCAAATAATTAAACATAACCATCCTACAAAGCATTTAAATGAAGAAAACATATTTACAAACATTCTTGAATATTTTTAGCACAATGTGAAGCATGGTTCTAGGATGGTCATAGGGTCATGGTATGCCTTAACTCTCTATCTATTGACTTTGAACACTGTATTGTCCTCGGTAATGTTCCTACAACCGCATTGTGTTGAGTTCTAGTTGACTGACTTGGGTCTCTAGATTCCGGATTGCTATTTGAGTTTGGGTCATGAACCCTCTCATCATTACTTCCAAAGAAGGTGATGATTCAACTTGTGGATGTGGTTTGTTTTGAAAACATGGCTAGGTAGTTTGAAAACTTTAGCTTTGATGATGTTGAGAACTGCTTGCATTATGTTGAGGTTGAAAATTTGAAGTGTTGTTTAGGTGTTGGTGGATTTAAACATGGATTGTTCCAAGAAAAAATTGGGTGTTGTCTCCAACTGGCATTGCTATTGTTAATGTAGGGAGCATATATGCTATGAACATAGTTTATAGATTCAAAATTTTAAGGACAATGCAGTGTTCAAAGTCAATGGACAGAGAGTTAAGGCATACCATGACCTTCTAACCATCCCAGAACCATGCTATGTGGATTTGGTCACATTGTGCTAAAAAGCATCAAGAATGTTTGTAAATATGTTTTCTTCATTTAAATGCTTTGTGGGATTGTTATGTTTAATTATTTGCTTGAATGTACAACCTGGATATTGAGGAAGGAAGCCTAACAGTGCATGCTGCAGCATCAAACCCTAATTTTTTTTGGAAAATCTGTTTTTGAGTTTGGGTGGGAAAAATAAAGATAAGGCCAAAACTCCTTTAAGGAAGGTACAAGTGAAGTCACATAACCAACTTTCAGAAAAAGTAGTTGTCATTTCTACTTTTAAAATAATGATAACTTCTTGTACTAACCACCCCTTAAAGGAGTTTTTAATTATCTTTTGGACGAAAAAACCCCTCAAAAGCTGAGATTATGCCTTAATCCCCTCAAAAACTTTTTGATAAAAAGCTTTTAAAAGACTTTCCGGTTTCTAAAAAAAACCATTTTCTGATTTCATCCCGTCTCATCGCTGAAGTCGTCGATAACCACCTCCAACCATCACCTACCTTCGACCAAAACTCCACTCTCCACTGATTCCATGGCCCGTATCAAGAGGCTTGCTCTTCGAGACCTAACAGACTTTCCCTCTCGATTCGAAGAAGCTAGCGTCGAAGGGTTGTTATTCAACCACCAAGGGGAACCGGAGACTGTGGTTCTCGATGGTGACTCACCCCTAAAGAAGAACCTACCGACTGTCGACGCCACCACTATCGAAGGGACCACCAAGGTTTCAACTTCAGAAACCTCTTTGGTCGAGTCCTCCCTTGTCCACAAGGCTATCAAGGACCAAAATCTGATCAGTACTACTACTCCCAAAATTACAAAGACATCTACTGTGGAAACCCAAACCAACCCTCCAGCCACTAATGTCCTCTCTCTGCAAACCCCTCAGGTATACTCCTCTACTGATTTTATAGCCATCTCTCATCTGCAAGTGATGAAGATGAGACTGTAGCCAATAATACAGAGGGCATTCCCCTCTACCTCACCCCTAAGCATATTGTTGATTGGGTCATTATACCTTATTCTCCAGAGAGTGACATCAATAAGTCATAGTCTGGTTTTATGGAGATTAACAAACTCCTAGATATTATGGGTTTCTCTGGAAATAGTAATCTAATTGAGGAGGACGAGGGGGCACACACCACAGGGATGAAATCCCTGATTTGAGCAAAATGTTGAGGAATCATCCCGTGTAGTTGGGCCTTCTAAGAAGAGTAAGAAGTCCAAGGTCTTGGGAAAAAGGAAGGGTGATAAGTCCAACAATAGTGGGGAAGGGACATCTAAGAAAAGAAAAAGGGTGACCACTAGAAGAATGGGGGGCTGCTTGCTGCAACAACTCTGTAGCATAGGAAGAAGTCTAGAAAGGCAACCACAAACAGATATGAGTTCATTCCTAGACCAACCACATAATATGAGGGGATAAGTTGTACCAATGACTTAAGCATGTTTCAGAAGATAAAGACCAAAGTGGGGTTGATTGATAAGAGTTTTCACCTCCAAAGTTTGAATGAATATAACTTTTTATTAAGATTGTGGTTGATGCACATGAACTTGGAAGAATGTGTGAGGTACCTTCCTCATACAATCTAACTCTCTTAAGAGAGTTTTATGCTGAAGTTGCAGTGTCCAATTCACCTAAACTCTTGATTAGAGGTAAGAATTTCATGCTTTGCTCTAAGCAGATAAAAAAAATTATTTGGTCTCTCACCTGCTAAGCACATTGAATATAACCAAATGATGAGCACCGCCTCTAGGATGTCTTAACTAAAGTAGCCATTGCCTTGGGAGTGCCTGAAGCACAGTGGGACAACCATTACAACTTCATGCTGAGACATGTTAAAGCGTGTCAGCTTAAGCCTGATGCTAATGTATGGATTAATTTATTGAGGCATTCTATCTCACCCACAACACATGATAGCTCTGTGTTTGTAGACAAAATGTTCTTGCTTTATTGCATGACTCATGCGGGGTAGGTCTGTCAACTTTGGAAGCAAGAGGAAAGATGTACTTCCCTGGTATGATCACTAGGATGCGGGTAAAGAAAGGCTCTGATACCATTATCCTTTCCTTATTATCGTTTCTACCGATCCTCTCCCTCCTTGATATCAGAGCCAGAGGTAGAGAGGGGTAGTGAGTGTTGGAAGTTTTTTCTATTAATAGTATCAAGATTTATCCATATATGATGGGTAATATATCTCTTTGAGATAATTAAGAAAGTTGATCTTGATATAATTGTTGGAATGATACTGCGTTGGCAATCCTTGGAGCGTTGGATTAGCGTAAATGCTGCAGTTGAGAGTAAGACGGCTAGCCTGACCCGCTTGATCAACAAGGTGTTCCCGGAGTAAGTAAACCAACATTATAGAAAGAAAAACTTGCTTTTGAATCTCTTATAGAAATACATTCCTTATCGTGATGGACAAATTTTCGAGACTATTATTTAGAAAAGATTCTGATAAACACGCCTCTATGTCTGCTATTGATGAAGAAAATGATCAAATTAATTCCTCTTGAAACAAATATTTCTCAAATTGAAAACAGTTTATTAGATTGGACTATTCCAAAACAAACTATTTATAAAATTGGAACATTTGATTTTATGCAAGGTTATTCTATTAAAACAACCGAACAAACAATTTCTATTAACAAAGATTATAAAAGCATACAATTATTGTCCACAAGAGCTATCAAAAGTCATAGGAAAAAGAATTATAAGTTTTTGCACGTAGGATTGCTTCAAGTTGCTATTAAACCATTATTTAGATTAGGAATTGATGTACATTATTATGCTTAAGAGATGTTAGACACACAAATTTTAATAATTCAGTATTAGCTATTGCTGAAACAAATATATCTAATGGTCCTATATATTTTAATTGTTATCCTAATTTTACCGTAGGTTTATTTGATCCTCATATCATGGATATTCTAACATTAACTGTTAAGACTAAAAATTTAGAATTCAAAGAAAATGTTAAAGCGATTTATAGAGTTTATTATAAAACAATGACTACAACTATTGAACCAAAAACTAGATTAATTTATCCAGGAGACGAAACTGTTATATTTGAAGCCAAAACTTTGCATACAAATGTTAAGACACCCAAAAGATTAAAATGGAGTGAAATCACTCAATCTGGTAATTGGAATTTACAAGATATTAATTTCACAAAACCTGTTGAAATTAATGATCAAGTTAGCAATATTATTAAACACACAGATGGATCTGTAGATATTAGTTTTAATACAGAATTATCTAGGTCTAGGCATTTTACTTCGTCATCTTATAAATCATCAACCTTAGAAGATAATAAGTATTATAGATCATAATCTATGAAATTGAAAGGTGTAGACTATAGTAATAATATTCCTAAACCAATTTATGAGGAAGATCATAAGAATGATACCTATGCCGAGTCTTATGATCCAACTAGATCTGAAATTGAGAATTATAGAGATCAATTATAAAATTTTTATCATTATTTCATCCACCCATACTTGTTTTTTTAGTTACGTCAATTCATTCTCACATTTGCCATTTAGAGTAATAATATTGCCTACCACTTTTTGTAACATAATCATGGAAAATGAGATAGTATAATAAAAAGAATATAAAAATATTAAATTTAAATTCTTTCAAATTATTTAAAGGAAGAAATTTATAAAGAATATAATAATGAAAAAAGATTTTGGTATGAAAATAAATTTGATGGTGATCAACGATTCTTACATAGAATTGATTGGGAATTGTACATGTTAGATAATGAAGTAAATATTTCATTTTTTTTTATGTGGATAGAAATATGGTGTAACAATAATAATGTAGGTTTTCCATTTGAAAAACAAATTTTAAATACTACCAATAATGTTAAAGAATGGTTAAAAATCAATAATAATGAAAAGGTATTAAGTATTCATCCTCTAAAAGAATATATAATGATAAATGATGTAAATAATAATTCTTATGTTGGAAACCCTTTAATAAAAATGGACAAACCTATAACTAATGAAAAAGCTATTACAAATATAGTTTACCAAAATAATATGTTAAATACTATTGGCCAACAATTAGAAAGAATAGAGAACAATATTAATACAGATAATACGAATGATACAAATATAATAAGAGGAAAAACAAAGGTAGAAGAACATATATTCAAACCTTATAATATAGATACTAAAATAACATTATCAAAAGAAGATTAATTTTTAAAGGAAATTGATGAACGATTAGCAAAATTAAATATATCAAATAAAAAA